>CAUYVT010000106.1:0-438874 GCA_963576565.1 Aspidapion aeneum
CTTTTTAACGGTATTTTCAAAACCACGTTATTTCGGTGTGTCTTTAACGTGGTTTTAAAAACAACGTTAAAAAGCGACCTATTAAACTTAAAAAAGTGTGTGTTTTTAACGTTGTTTTGATTTGTGCTATGTGGGAATATTGGTAAAGATCACTGCAACTTCTCATGAAAATCTTAAAGTTCGATCTACCCTGCAAAGGCAAAAAAGCGTAGGCGCAAAAATTACCTAAACTTTTAATTCCTTTAATTTTCCCTTTTCTCTGCATGGAAATATATTTACCTTCCTAGCTCGCGCAGCAACGGTTAGAGAAGGTATTAGTTTTGAAAATGTTTTTTGAGAACGCCGAGAATGTGTTATTTTGGTGTATTCTGACCTGTCTTAGCAATATCGTCGTGATGCCTGTCTGTATATCTGTCCGTAACAGGATAGCTCCTAAACCGCTGAACCGATTTTCACAAAATTTTTGAGCCACAGTACACCAATTAAAAAATAGTAATGACAAATCGGCTTTCCCGCCAAATATTTTTAGCGCTACACCCCGTATTTTTAGTTCAGGACGATAGCTCCGCGATGGCGCTATCCCAGCAGAAAATGTAGGGTCACTGGATCCTGGAAGCCTGGCGTCTCCATGGGTAGCGACAAGCCCACGTGACCTGCCTCGGAATTTCCATGGGCGACTCGTCAACTTACCTCGGAATAATTAGAGTACCTACACGCAATTTCTATACAATATTGTAAATTAACCTCGGAATTTTTAGAGTACCTACAATTTTTGTAAAAGTTTGTAAAGCGATCTCAGAATTTTTAGAGTACCTACCGTAAAATATTTTTTAAAAAATTAAAGGCCATACTTATATTTTAAGTTTTTGACCAACTTTTTATTTTTATAATATAAATTAATACAAAAAATACTACAACAATTTAATTCATAGACTTTTACTATTAGATATAATAGTAGTTATGGTACTTAACTACAATCATAAAAAATATAATTTCTGTGGGGTTACACTAAATTTTGCCTCTTTTGTAAATTTCTTATAGTTTCTAAAGTCATTTCTGTGGTTCTGCCGTGCTTCCAATCAGGTAGACTTTGTGCAAAAACATGGTTTTTTGAAAAATATTCCAAAACTTTTATTTTTGTATTTTACATCGATCAGTAAGTCTTAATTTGTTTTTAAAATACCATACAGTGTCTTTAAATTATAACATTTAACGGCATTGTTAGAGAGATACATTACTTAAATATTAAATCAAGTAAAACAAACTTCAAAACTATCGAGACTTCGAGCCTTAAACCTGGACGATCACTCTAAAGTAGGACTGTTCAGGAAGCCAGAATAGTTTTTAATGGTACCTAGTCTTAATTCTACACTTCTGTTATTTTAATTTGATGTCCCATGTTAGTACCATGTACGTCTAGAGTACGTACATTTTATGTTTAATTGGATGTACCATGTACCAGTTTTTACGACCGAAACATATTTTCTATTATTCTAACCTTTCTCAATTGATAGCAAACCTGTGATTTGAAGACAGTGTTTTGGTGGAAAAAGGTCAGAGAGTGTCTGTACCGGTTAGAATACGTTTGCGATCAATTGAGAAAGGTTAGGAAAACACCGATTGATCGCAAATTTTTGTTTCAAAGAAATTTCCATTCGAAACAACCGTTTTTGACAATTTTCCGTTCGAGGAAAATGTTTTTGAACAAAGTTCCGCTACCCAAAAAATACCTAGAGATGGTACAAAAAAAATTTTAGACCTTCAATTTTTAGATTGTTGAATTTTTTTTACCGTCCTAGCCCGTGCAATAATGGCTAGAAAAGGTATTGCTTTCGAAGAAAAAAAATGTTTTTGAGATGACGCCGAAAATGTGTTTATTTGGGTGTATTTTGACTTATCTTCGCAATATCGTCGTGACGTCTGTGTGTGTGCGTGTATGTGTTTGTGTGTGTGTGTGCGTTAGGTGTGTGTGTGTGTGTGTGTGTGTGTGTGTGTGTGTGTGTGTGTGTGTGTGTGCCTCTGTGTCTATTGTAAAGCCTTTTTTTGCAATCGTTACAGTATAGCTACTTTCGATTGGACTTTTTGTTTTTCAATCTTTTGTTTTTCGATCTTTTGTATTTTCGACCTTTTGTACTTTCGACCTTTTGTACTTTCGACCGTTTCTATTTTCGATCTTATGTACTTTCGACCTTGTGTATTCTTGACCTTTTGAAGTTTTGGCCTTTTGTTTTTCGACCTTTTGTACTTTCGACCTTTCGTGTCTTTGACATTTTGTTCTTTCGACGTTTTCTTCGCCGCCCGCTTTTGTTTGGACACCGTAATAAAATAATAGTAGGTATATGCTGTGTTTACTTTTAATTCCGCGGCAAGATTTTTTAAGTCCGACCGGAAGAACGGCTATAATTTGTTAAGTGATTAAAAGGGACTTTAATCCCAATGTTTATATACTAAAAATAATAATAATCATAAAATAAATAAATATTAAACCACTTACTCCGGTACTCTAGTTTTAGTATGCCAACCCCCGGTATATAATAATACAGCGGGCAGTGATAGTTTTCATTTTTTTGGTGAGCTTTGGGCGCGTTGCTATGGTAGATATTAAACAAAAGTCAGTCAGACGCTAACAAACATAGAAAAAAATGTGCAAAAAATAATTTTTATTTCATAACAAGCTAAATAAGAACAAGTTTGAATTAAATTTCTTAAAGATTGAACAAACGAGGGACCAAAGAATAATTCCTACTTTGAGATGGACCTTGAAAACGCCGCCAAAGAAAGCAGCTTACAGAGTACCGAAAATGATGCAATAAAAAGAATGTCAAAAATTTCACTGAAAAGGTATTCCTGTTTTTTATCCTGGAGAAGTCTAGAAAGTTAAATGCTTCCTTTATATGAAGGCTATGCCAAAGGACACAATAATAATCGAAACCAATCAAGTCATCAGCAAAGTACAGTAACTTCTGCCAAGCTGGAAGCAACAGAATAACCGTTATCGTGTATTATGATAGTTTTTTGTTTTTTGTATATTAATAAAATAAAATGATCCAAAAAACCTATAATTTTTCCTTTATAGTTTTAAAGAAATTACTTTTAGTCCATGAAAAAAGGGATTAAACGTATACTTTTATGCCCTAGAATAAATTCAACAATAGTGTTCTATATTTTATAAAACATGTCAAATAATTTTTGGTTTTTTGCGCTATGTGGGTAAATATTGAAATCATAAAAAACATCGTTTTTATTCGACAATCTGAAAAGCATTATTTGAATGGTTTGTTTATTTGGACAGTCTAAATAAATATACCGAGTGTGACGGACAGTTATTTACGTAACATTTGTAAACCATTTTATTTTTTTAAATACAAAAAAAGCTACGCTCGTGACAGTGTCAGATTCGTCATATAACCAAAAATATTTAGCTGTCGTGTCGCTACCCAAAGAAGACACTACGTCTTCGTGATGCAGTGACCCTAAGAAAATGCACCGTTAAGCCCTGTATCCTGCGTGTCTTTAAATGTCTTTTGGAATTTGAATTTGTCAAGCACTTGATGTGCACATCGATAAAACTTGTCAAATTTGTTTTTCGCGAAGATTTTTTTATGTTTGCGTTGAAGTGGAATTTTGTTAACATTTCTTATGAGATAAAAATCCAAAAAAAATCAGTGTGTTTGCGTTTTATCACGGGAAAGTGAAATCTTGCAGAGCAGAGCGATGACTTCTCTCAAAAAAGGTTTAGAATGAGAGGTGCTTGTTGTGTTACCGTTCGGTTCGGTGTAAGTGTAATAGTTACTGATTTGTAATGTATTCATACAAATATAAATTATGATTAAAATAAATTGTTATTCTATTATGCAAAATTTGGACTTATTTTTTTTTGACATAATTTTATTATCTTTCAAAAAACAAAGAATTTCAACAAAAAAGTAAAAACTAACTGACCTGTATAATAATATACAAGGCGCAGAGCGCAAAAATTAGTTCAAACAGACAGCTATGGGATGGCGCTGTTCAAATGCCATTAATAGGGTCACTGCATCACGAAGACGTAGTGTCTATGGAGACGCCAGGCTTCCAGGATGCAGTGACCCTAGCCATTAATTGTATTAAGAGTTTAACATGGGGGTGTCCAATCTATTTCTGTGGTTAGTAATCTGTGTTTTGAGCTAATTAGATTTTGGGAAAAATCCATTATTGCTAATGACAGTTTTTGACAATTAAAAATGTTAACTTTAACGGAGCATCGCATCAATATGCGGTTTTCGGAATATAGTAAACCACATTTTGCTCAGTAACTTCGTAGGAGCTTTAGTTTCTGAGATATTTACAAAAAAACTGTTTTAAGCCTGATATATCCTGGCTTTAGCTAAAGTGTGCTAATAAGCTAGCTAGGAAGGTATCAGGTCCGACATGGATCCATTCCCAGACAGCACACTTCGTCCCAGGGACGGACACTTTATGTTCATTTTACGTCCTTACATAACACAAAAATCACATCAACGTTAAATTAACGTAAACAAAAATAACAAGTTATTTTTTATTAGAAAACAATCTCATACCATGTAATATTTATTTTGTTAAATCTACATGCTTAAAGAAAAACTTAAAACAAGGAGAAATCAAGCTATAAAAATATACTTTTTGCTGAACTTTCTGGTGCTGCAGTTTTACGACATTAAACGAAAAAAAAAACGGCCGTTTCGGACGTTATAGTAACTACTTGGCTGCGCTGCGACTTAGTAGTAGCATAGAGTAATACTATATATTACTTTATGGTAGTAATTTGGTGGTTACTACAGTTTTGTGCTACAGTTACTTTAAGTGCGTGGTAAGTATAGTAATAACCCGAAATTGGTTCCCACTAAATAACCACGTCGCTGTATGTTATACCACAAAAAATATGCTTTGTGGTTATACTGAGACGCAACGAGAATATATGCGTTGCGGCAGGGTCCTGGGACAAATCAGGCGTTGGTTGCGGTTACGTTTTAGAAATTCTTATTAGAGCAGTTTCGTCGTGACAACTTTAAATGTTAATTAGGTTGTGCAAGTAAAACAAAAGTATTGTAACTTTTTGTTATTGTAACAGGGGCCTGTGTGTGACAGTGTTACTGTCACCTCAAGTGGCCAAGGCTTAAATGTTGTAAGCTACCAACTTAGGCTACAACTTATATCAATTATAAGTGATTAAATGTTACTATATGTTATTAAATTTATACGATCTCGAAAGGGAATTTGACGGTTCTTGGAGGAAAAGTATGCTATAAACGTTTTTCTCAAATGTATAACTAATGTAGGATAATCATACCTTTTCAATTTTCTTCTTGTAGCTTCACACTTTCACTTCTTATATTTATTAGTTGAATATCAAATTTTTACTACTATTGAACTTTTATATTCAAATATTTACAATTCTTAAACTTTTAGGCTTTATAAACCTTTTATATATTTGTTGTAAATATATATATTTATGAACATTTTAAACGTTGATTGAATGAGTGAAAATATTCAATCAACTGTTTAATTTTACTTAATATTACTGTTTAGGTTTGGGATATGTTATTAATTAAAAATGCCGATTTTAGGGCAACGAATGGTTTGTATTTTGTTGTTAAAAAACCCATAAAACAGTTAAACACATTATTTGAAAATACTGGAAACAGTAATAATTAATCACTTTAAAATCAATAAACTCCAAAAGAAAAGACTAAAATAATTATGAATAATAAAGAAAGTACCTTATACAAAGTTAAAATAATTGATAAATTTCCCGAGTTGAAATACAACCCCCCTTAAGAAGTGTGAATGAAAGCGTAACGTACCAAGCAAAGCGCGACTAAAAAGTAAAGTAAAATCCGACTTTCGAAAGTTTCAGTTCCCCGCTCTCTAGACATTCTCAGTTTGCCGCTAGCTGATTGGTCTAAATCTAAGCTTTCTTTAAAGGATTTCTTCCACCACTCTTCTCTACAGACACTCTTGGTTGCCGTGGTCTAAATCTTAAGCTCTCTCGCATTGGCGAGAAAGACAAAGAGACAAAATACCACCGCAATTCAAAGATGCGTGGATTTAGAAAATCGGTAAAGTTTAAATCTTACAGTGTGTTTCTTAAAAGTTGAAAATACTTTACCCAATATGTTTCCAGTTACAAAATATGAATTATTTTGATGTTAGTGGCTCAAAGGACATATTAGCCGAATACAACTTTTATTAAAATACAGCGAACCTGAAAATATGCCCAAAAACAAGTCGCCGAGTTGCCATAAATTTTACTTAATCTTAACCTAGTCTTGCATATAATTAATGCTTGTTGATGACAAAACAATATTTAATTAAAAATCTTTAAAAACTTATAAATGGCAAAAATACCATTTATGCTCAAATTCCGTTTTGTTACATTATTAAGCTTTATTATCCACATAAGGAAGTATATGTACTCTTGTTATTATAACAATAAACATGGGCGCACCCACGGAGAGGGGCATGGAAAGATTTTGTTTCTCTTGTATTTCTCCGTGGGCAGCTTGAAAGCGTACACCCACGGATGTAGATTAGATCTTGGACCCCCGTGGGTGTACAGCTTTCGAGCTGCCCACGGAAAAATACAAGAGAAACAAAATCTTTATATGCGCGCTTAGCCACGAAAAATTGTTGTTTTTTTTATTCTCGGGTACTAAACTTCACGATTGTAGTAGATATTTTTGGCTTACTCAAGATAAAACGTTGCGAAGACGGAAAAAATGCATTAACCCGACCTGAGGGACAAATTATGTCACGGTAATGAGTACTGTTTTTCGTTTCATCTGCCTGCCTTTTATTTTTACTCTGGTAGTTTCTTTTGTATTTGTATAGATGCCTCCACTTATGTGAAAGCATACGGTAATGCAGGCAGTATTTATTTATTTCTCTTACCAACATCGTATGATGAAATTTATATATCGTCTCTGTACTTTACAAAAGTGTCACATTGACCATGCAGTGTTCTGAAGAGTCCCTTAAGAACGAAACTGTCAACGCCTAATAGGTCTCCATTAGATCTTGGATCCCCGTGGGTGTACTGCTTTCGAGCTGCCCACGGAAAAATACAAGAGAAACAAAATCTTTCTATGCCCGCTTAGCCACGAGAAATTGTAGATTTTTTTTCTTATAACTTTTTTAAATACAAATTTAATTTTTTTGTTTTAAATAAAAGCTGTGTAAAATAATCTAAGTAAAATTATCAGGAAGTTTTATGAAAATCGGTTGACCCGTTAAAAAGATATTGCCATAAATCTCTTGCAATGTCCATCGCTAATTTATGTAAGTCTACACGACGCCGCCGGCGTCACGATCCCAAAAAAAACGACGCTTTTCCGACGCGGGGGCGTCGCGGCGGTCAGTTCTAGAGCGCGAAAATCGACGCTTTTCAGCAGGACTTCATAGTGAAGCAGGAGGAATAAGTTTTCCCGCAGAAAATTTTGGGTTTTCCCCCCTTACTATAAACCTGCACGGCACGCGCCATTCCACCCTCTATTTATAGATTTTTTAAGACCTATTCTTTCAGCGCGTGTCCTATGCACAAACATAATACATCTAAAAGTATAAAGTGCCTATCTATGCATTACCACACTAATAAATAATTTTTCTTACGACCACATATAAAAATGATGGATTTCGCACGATCCTCAGAAATTTTTCCGCACATATGTTGTGAAGTACTTTTTTACACATGTGCGGAAAAGCAGTTTGATTTGTGTAAAATAAAAAACAATTTTTACAAAAAAGTTCTCTCTCTTTTAACACACTTTGTTGACTATTTTGGTGGGGATTGATCCCCCTGATCTCCCCCTTCGTTATGGCCTTGCCAATATCTCATATCTTAGTTGAGAAAGATCATTTTTGGTGCTAAAATACATAAAAAATCAAAGAAATCGTTTAACCGATTAAAAAATCGGTATTGGGTCCAATTTAAATTAAGGAGATCATAGACAAAATTTCAGCATCAAGTTCATTATTAAAATAGCATTACCTGCCCCCGGTAGTTGAAAGGGCGCAAGTGACAAAAGTGTGGTTCGGAAAAAAACGACTTCAAAGTTTTAATTGTTCATAAGGCAGTACTACAGTTACTGCTATTTGTTTTTTTTTAGTTTTTTTTTTAATTTTATTACATAGGACATGATGGAAAATCCGTCGAGACTAAAAACCTAAATTGGAAACCCTGTAGTTGACTGTCAATCACGACAGGTGTAAAAACAGATATTATTCGTTTAAAATACGCGAGATATAAATTGTTATAGCCACTTGCTGTGTTATGATTTAGATGTAGTTACAGTCGAACCTCTCTAACTCGAACCTCTATAACTCGAACCTCTCTATACCTCGAACCTTTTAAGTGATCCTTGCTCTTTTTATATGTATTTTAACCAGTTTAATTCGAATTTCTATAACTCGAACTCTCCATAACTCAAACTGTTTTGGTTGTCCCTTTGAGTTCGAGTTATAGAGGTTCGACTGTATTAGTTTTTTGCAAGGTAAGGGAATAAATTTAACTCTTTGATTGTGTAATATTCCTAACAACAAACAATTTACTTTTTAAATAAATATTTTTTTAAAATTATCATAAATTGCCAAATTTTAATTAATAAACAAACTGTATTATGCCATATTATGAGGTAGTAATAATTTGGTGTAAAAGTATATTTTCAAAAGTTCAAAATAGTATTGTGAAGAAAAATGCAAAATATCTGGTGCATTTCACTTTGCCCCACCCAGTTTTTTTTATTATCTATATATGGTGAAAAACTACGTACGAACATCAAAGGAACATCCTTGGGATGAAGAAGATATGGTATTAGATGCAGTTTTAGCAGTTAGAACATTAACGTATTAACCGGTTAATACGTTAATGAGTTAGAACAAACGATATTAGGGACTTATTGCAATAAGGCCAGGCAATAATTGTGCCGGGCACTATTGTGACATTTTCGCATTATAAGAACAGCTGTCTTCTTTCGAAATTAGCCGTTTGTGTATTATAAGAGCCAAAATTAATAGTGCCGCCACTATTAATGGAACATAAACTACTGGATTTATAAATTCGACTTTGGTATGTCAATTTTGAAAGATCAACTGTCAGTTTTCAATGCGAATCTGTCAGAATACTGCCCGGCACAATTAGTGCCTGGCACTATTGCAATAAGTCCCTATTGTATCGATAGTTCCTAAACCGCTAAACGATTTCCATGAAATTTTTTCGGCGTTTTCTCCAAAAAAATACAGTCGAACCTCTATAACTCGAACTCAAAGGGACAACCAAAACAGTTTGAGTTATGGAGAGTTCGAGTTATAGAAATTCGAAAAAAACTGGTTAAAATACATATAAAAAGAGCAGGGATCACTTAAAAAGTTCGAGGTATAGAGAGGTTCGAGTTATAGAGGTTCGAGTTAGAGAGGTTCGACTGTAATACCTTCTCTAGCCATTGCTACGCGGACTAAGAAGGTTAAAATTGTGGGTTTTTCACGTGTTTTTTTGCTTTGTGCTTTTTTGGGAATATGGACGATCTACTTGTCAAAGGTCATCGTATATTTTCTTACCCAAAAGTTGTTTTTGTCAATTTTTTTAATGCCAGTTATGGAAAAGAAATATTCAACTGCCTGAAAAAATTTATCTGGGTACCCATTATTGGCACACTCCTTTATATTTTGAGCAGAATTATTGAACAGAAACTGTTTCACCGAGCACAGCATTTTTTTTAAATTAAACCAGGTAGAGATGGAAGTTCATCAGTCTCTGTTAAAACTTGCTAGTACAAATAAGAAAGTTATTGTGAGTTTTACTTCCGTTAAAAAGTTACGTACATTAGGTACGTATACAGAGTGACGCAGTTATAATTAGGCAAGTAGTAGTAGAGTAGTGGTAGATAGACCATTTTTGGTCTAGTGACTAGGCACACGGTGCGCCCTTTTCGCAAACCCCGATTTGTCCCTACCATATATCAAACTGATGCACGTGCCCCTTGGGATGCAAGTTTTCTTTTTCTAAGAGTACTTAATTTTGCCTGACACCTCTTTGTCGAGGGCAGGGATCTTTATACTGCCTAGCAAGTATTATTGATTAGGCATAAGCATTAACGTATTAACCGGTTAATACGTTAATGGGCATAAGTAATTTAAAATTACGCTACCCAACAAACAATTAAAGTTGTAACGACGAAACCCCAACTAGAAAGAATTTCTTAAAAGTAACCGCAACGTACTCCCGCTACGTCTCAGTATACCATACAGCGACGTTATAATTCCCTAAGTGGGGAACCAATTTCTGGTTATAACTACTTGGCCAAGTGTTTAAAGTCACTGTAGTAACAACTACACTACTACGTCGTAGCCAGGTATCTACTACGTCGTAGAGGCTGTTTTTTTTCCGTAATGGCATAAAAGTTGCGATGTAGTTGCAAATAATATAATCGTTTCTTTTTGGTAGAATTGTTACACAATATGGTGGACACAACAGTAAACAGACTCGCTTGGTTTTTTTGTTTGGTTATGGTTATAATATGAACTATGTTATCCAAAAGTGTGAGAATTTACGAGCAGAGGATCAAAATTCGAGTGCGACGCAAAGTTTTTTGTATAACATGCATTATATATATTGCAAAAAACCGGTGCGCCCGTAAAATTGAGCCGTTTTCTGGTAGCTGATGGAATTTTTGTGTTGTGATTTTGGAGGTTATGTTTTCATAATCGACAGTTAACTCCAACAAATGGTGCTTAAGAAGAGCATTTTTGGTAAGCTTCAACTAATTTGTTTATAAAATAGTATGGCTCTTTAATATGAGCTCATAAAACGACAACAAAAATATTAAATTTTCTTTCTTACATAAAAACATGGCGTCCCAAACTATATTCCCTGATAGTCGAAAAGGTTACTTGAAAGTAGGTGCGGCTTTAAAGTTGATCCAAAAAGTTATTTTGTCTACATTGTTACATCAGATGTTACTATGATGACACAAACTTTTGTGGTAAAAATTAAAGTTATAATGTAGTTGTCGGATACACTTGGTTGGGACTCCAATGAAGCTTAACTTTCTAGTGGTAATTAAGTAGGATATAAAAGTTAGGGCGACTACGAAATAACGACTAAAAAGAAAGTAAAACTTTAGCAACGTCCTATTGTGGTAGAGAAGACTATCAGAATCGACTATCAAGAAACAATCCTATGAAGTAGTTTAGAGGGTCGTTTTTACAAAACATCTACTATTTCCTGATACTAAATAGTAGTTAGAACTAAAAAGTAACAAATTTTGGTTAGGATCACCACATTTCTACTATAAGAAAGTAGCAAAGCCTTTAGAACATGTAGCCGCTACTATAAATGTTAGTTGGGTACATAAATTTCTATCATAGTTTAAAAAAAGTTTCTAGACTCTATAAGGTAATTAAAATAAAGGATTTTTTGAATGTAGCCTACGTGTTTGAGGTTTTCCCAAAAACGTATGACATTTACCTGAAAGATCCGTTACCCTGAAAAAAAAACACTTTGTATATTAATTTTAATCGTAAAATTTAGTTCCCGTGAATAAAGAAAACAATTTCTTTTTCATGGCTAACCGTGTATAGAAAGATTTTGTTTCCCTTATATTTTTTCCGTGGGCAGCTCGAAAGCTGTTCCCCGCACTAGAGTCCAAGATCTAATGGACACCTATTAAGTGTTGTCAGTTAACTTGTTTTGTGTTTTTAAGAAACTCTTCAGAACACTGTATGGTCAATGTGACACCCTTGTCAAGCTAGCCCAACAAACAATTAAAGTTGTAACGACGAAACCCCAACTAGAAAGAATTTCTTAAAAGTAACCGCAACGTACTCCCGCTACGTCTCAGTATACCATACAGCAACGTTATAATTCCCTAAGTGGGGAACCAATTTCTGGTTATAACTACTTGGCCAAGTGTTTAAAGTCACTGTAGTAACAACTACACTACTACGTCGTAGCCAGGTATCTACTACGTCGTAGAGGCTGTTTTTTTCCGTAATGGCATAAAAGTTGCGATGTAGTTGCAAATAATATAATCGTTTCTTTTTGGTAGAATTGTTACACAATATGGTGGACACAACAGTAAACAGACTGGCTTAGTTTTTTTGTTTGGTTATGGTTATAATATGAACTATGTTATCCAAAAGTGTGAGAATTTACGAGCAGAGGATCAAAATTCGAGTGCGACGCAAAGTTTTTTGTATAACATGCATTGTATATATTGCAAAAAACCGGTGCGCCCGTAAAATTGAGCCGTTTTCTGGTAGCTGATGGAATTTTTGTGTTGTGATTTTGGAGGTTATGTTTTCATAATCGACAGTTAACTCCAACAAATGGTGCTTAAGAAGAGCATTTTTGGTAAGCTTCAACTAATTTGTTTATAAAATAGTATGGCTCTTTAATATGAGCTCATAAAACGACAACAAAAATATTAAATTTTCTTTCTTACATAAAAACATGGCGTCCCAAACTATATTCCCTGATAGTCGAAAAGGTTACTTGAAAGTAGTTGCGGCTTTAAAGTTGATCCAAAAAGTTATTTTGTCTACATTGTTACATCAGATGTTACTATGATGACACAAACTTTTGTGGTAAAAATTAAAGTTATAATGTAGTTGTCGGATACACTTGTTTGGGACTCCAATGAAGCTTAACTTTCTAGTGGTAATTAAGTAGGATATAAAAGTCAGGGCGACTACGAAATAACGACTAAAAAGAAAGTAAAACTTTAGCAATGTCCTATTGTGGTAGAGAAGACTATCAGAATCGACTATCAAGAAACAATCCTATGAAGTAGTTTAGAGGGTCGTTTTTACGAAACATCTACTATTTCCTGATACTAAATAGTTGTTAGAACTAAAAAGTAACAAATTTTGGTTGGGATCACCACATTTCTACTATAAGAAAGTAGCAAAGCCTTTAGAACATGTAGCCGCTACTATAAATGTTAGTTGGGAGAAGACGGTATATAAATTTCATCTTACGATATTGGTAAGTGAAACGAAAAACAGTACCCATGACCATGACATAATTTGTCCCGCAGATCGGCTCAATGCATATTGCATTTTTGCTGCCTTCGCGACATTTTATGTCAAGTCAGCGGAGTGTGAACCAAAAATACTAAAAACGTGAAGTTTAGGATAAAGAAAACAAAAATATTTCGTGGCTAGGCAGGCATAGAAAGATTTTGTTTATCTTGTATTTTTCCGTGGGCAGCTCGAATAGCTGTACACCCACGGGGGTCCAAGATCTAATAGACAACTATTAAGTGTTGACAGTTAACTGCAATGGATTGTAAAAAGTTTGATTTTTAGCTCACACATATACTATACTATAGTAGTGTGAGCTATGGTGATCCTAATTTTTTCGAGAAAAAAAAAGTTGCTCCGATTTCAAAATTTTTTATATATCTTTGCGTTTCAGATGATTTTGAAACTTTTTTGTTGCGCCGTCTGTCTGTCTGTCTGTGTGTCTGTATGTCTGTCTGTAACGACCAACGCGCATAACTCAAAAACCGCTTGCCCGATTTTAATGAAATTTGGTACCCAGGCTGGGTTTTGGGTCGAGATGGTTCCATTTAAAAATGAACAAAATCCATCGAACACAAGCCAAATAAAAGGGTGGGGGTAGATTTCAAAAATTAGAGTTTATGAAAAAATATGGCGTGTGTGATATCAAACGAAAGGTAATTGAGTCTGGAGTTAAACAAAATACATTTTAGTTTATTTAAAAAAAAAGGGGGGGGGGTAAATTTCAAAAATTAGTGTTTAAGTGGAAATATGGCGTGTGTGATATCAAACGAAAGGTAATTGAGTCTGGAGTTAAACAAAATACATTTTAGTTTAAAAAAAAAGGGTGGGGGTAGATTTGAAAAATTAGAGTTTAAGTCAAAACATGGCTTGTGTGGTATCAAACGAAAGGTAATTGAGTCTGGAGTTCAATAAAACATACTTCAGTTTTTAGTTATATTAGCTTTCACGTAGATACACTATAACTATAGTACCCAGTGTGAGCTTAGGTGCCCATAGATTGGCAGAGTATTTTATTTGGATTTAGAAACTTATTTTTTTTTGGATAAAATATAACTGGATCACCTTGTATTTCTTCTTCATATGCAAAGACAAATACCTAAGTATTACATTTTAAAACAAACATTTAACCAATGTTTTTTCTGCGTCATTCAAAGTGAAAAAAAATTACCTAATCACCAGTGGTAAATCCAAAATTTTCGGAGGGGAGGGGCCAATAAAAAAGATATGTAACGCTCTAAGGAGGGGGAAGGGGGCCTTGCATTACATTTAATGATTTTTTTATGTATTTTTTTCTTAAAACTGCGTTAAGACGGCTGGAGGGGGAGTAAAGAACTTGAAATTTTTGTGTCAAAATGTGTCCTTACTAAAAAATAGGTTTTGTGTTAAAGGGGCGCCCCACCTGCATCCCCCACTGCTACTCACCCAAGAAGTGTCTTTAGACAATGGCCAAAATCCTGAAAGATATACAGAATAATTTGCCACTTGAAATAAATTGTCGGGATAGTCAACATTTTTTCCAACAAGTTTTTTTTTGGAATCAAAACTCATTTTTTTAGGTTGATTCCTATCCTTTATACTAGGTAAGTACACAAAGAATATCTGCTTATATATAAGTATAAAGCTAGACAGATAGGTCTCACACACAAAAAAAATAAAATTGTAATTTTATTTCCATAAATTTTTTACGATCGTTTAGATTAATATGTTTTAAAAAATTTAAGGTCAGACATAAAAATCAAATAAAAATTTAAGGTCATCAAAAATGCAAGTCTAATAGTAGATAGAATACCTAAATAATAAAAATTAAAATAATTGTATTTATGACGAATCTGCCTATTATCACACTTTAATTAAAGTTATGATAATCAGAAGTTTTTTGTAAATATCTTGGAAACTAAAGATCCTACGAAGTTTTTAGTTATAAAACAAATTATTGAGCAAAAAATAAGCATTCTTAAAAAAATTTAATTGTCAATAAACTATCATTAACATTAATTAAATTAATTAATCATCACGACGATATTGCTAGGATAGGTCAAAATACACCCAAATAACACATTTTCTGCGTTATTTTAAAAAAATACTCTGCCAATCTATGGGCACCTAAGCTCACACTAGGTACTATAGTTATAGTGTACGTGTGAGCTAATATAACTAAAAACTGAAATATATTTTATTCAACTCCAGACTCAATTTCCTTTCGTTTGATACCACACAAGCCATGTTTTGACTTAAACTCTAATTTTTAAAATCTACCCCCACCCTTTTTTTAAAAACTAAAATGTATTTTGTTTAACTCTAGACTCATTTACCTTTCGTTTGATATCACACACGCCATATTTTCACTTAAACTCTAATTTTTGACATCTACCCCCACCCTTTTTTTTAAATAACTTAAAAGTAATTTTGTTTAACTCCAGACATAATTACCCTTCGTTTGATATCACACACGCCATATTTTCACATAAACTCTCATTTTTGAAATCTACCCCCACCCTTTTATGTGGCCTGCGTTCGGTGGATTTCGTTCATTTTTAAATGGGACCACCACGGTCCAAGACCCAGCCGAGGTACCAAATTTCATTTAAATCGGACAAGCGGTTTTTGAGTTATGCGGGTTGGTCGTTACAGACAGACAGACAGACGGCAAGACAAAAAAGTTTCAAAATCATCTGAAAGGCAAAGATACATAAAAATACTCTGCCAATATATGGGCCCCTAAGCTAACACTAAGTACTATAGTTGTAGTGTACGTGTAAGCTAATATAACTAAAAACTGAAATATATTCTATTCAACTCCATACTAAATTACCTTTCGTTTGATACCACACAAGCCATGTTTTAAATTAAACTCAAATTTTTGAAATCTACCCCCACCCCTAAAAAGAAAATACTTAAATGTATTTTGTTTAACTCCAGACTCAATTACCTTTCGTTTGATATCACGCACGCCATATTTTCACATAAACTCTAATTTTTAAAATCTACCCTCACCCTTTTATTTGGCTTGTGTTGGGTGGATTTTGTTCATTTTTAAATGGGACCATCTCGACCCAAGACCTAGCCCAGGTATCAAATTTCATTAAAATCGGGCAAGCGGTTTTTGAGTTATGCGCGTTGGTCGTCACAGACATACAGGCAGACACATACAAACAGACAGACAGACGGCGCGACAAAAAAGTGTCAAAATCATCTGAAGCGCAAAGATATATAAAAAATTTTGAAATCGGAGCAGCTTATTTATTCGAAAAAATTTGGATCACCATAGCTCACACTACTATAGTATAGTATATGTGTGAGCTAAAAATAGGTTTCGAGTCAAGGGGGCGTCCCCCCACCTGGATCCCTCACTACTACTCACCCAAGAAGTGTTTTTAGAGAACATCCAAAATCCTACAAGATATATATAATAATTTGCCATTTGAAATAAATTGTTGGGATAGTCAACATTTTTTTCATCAAGTTTTTTTTTAGAACCAGAAGACATTTTTTTAGTTTGATTCCTATTCTCTATATTAGGTAAGTACACAAAGAATATCTGCTTATATATAAGTATAAAGCTAGACAGATAGGTCTCAAAGACAAAAAAAACAAAATTGTGATTTTATTTCTATAAATTTTTTATGATCGTTTAGATTAATATGTTTTTTAAAAATGTAGGAAGACAAAAATCAAATAAAAATTTATGGTCATCAAAAATGCATGTCTAATAGGCCTTGCATTATAGACTATATAAAATTTCTCTGGAATACCTAAATAATAAAAATTAAAATAAATGTATTTATGACGGATCTGATACGTTCCTAGCTAGCCTATTATCACACTTTAATTAAAGTTATGATAATCATAAATAAATCGGGCAAGCGTCGTCGATTTGAAGAAGGCATATGATGGTATACCAGTAAATCTACTTTGGAAAGCGCTGGAAAACACAAACATAAGCGTACAACTAATTAAGGCCATCAAAGAGTTATACCGCAATATGGCATAAGTTAAAAAAAAAGCAAAACTAACCAAAGGCTTTCAAGTAAATAAAGGTCTTAAACAAGGTTGCTGTATCTCGCCTACGCTCTTCAAGATATACTTGGAACAAGTCCTTAAAGTATGGAAGAGAAAATGCCAAAACATGGGAATTCCGTTGGACGAAACCACCTTGTATACTTTATGTTTCGCCGATGATCAGATAGTAGTGGCTCAGGATTATGACGACCTCGAATATATGACATGAAAACTAATAGAAGAGTACAATAAGTGGGGACTAGAAGTTAATCTCAATAAGACAGAGTATATGTGTATCGGTGGAATGAAACAGGATCTAATCTTAAATACCGGACAGCGAATTCAGTCCTGTGATGAGTATAAATACTTAGGTCCAAAAATTACAGCTGATGGAACACTAGACAAAGCTATAAAAGATCGAAACGTACAAGGAAGAAAAGCAATAACTTAATTAAATGGAATAATTTAGGACCAAAGTATATCAAAACATAACAAAAAGCTTATATATAATACCATTGTAAAAAGTATTATTACATACGGCTCAGAAGTATGGCCATTCAAGGATAGAACAGAAAAAATGCTTTCCGCTACTGAGATGGACTAATGGAGAAGAGCAGCAGGGAAATCAAAAAGAGAAAGAGTTACAAATCAAAGAATAAGAGAAATTATGACAGTGGGTCCACGTACTTTAGTGGATGATATAAGAACAAAACAACTGGTGTGGTACGGACATGTACAAATAAAATAAATAATGAATGATGAAAGACTACCTAAACAAATACTACAATGGAAACTGGCCGAAGAAAACGAGGACGGCCAAGGAGAAGCTGGAGAAAAGGAATAGACAGTGAAATAACAATAAGAGGCCTAGATGATGAATTATGGGCAAACAGAAACGAGTGGAGATTGGGTATCGGAAGACATAGAACGTTGTGAAACCGATAAATATATATATATATATATATATATATATATATATATATATATATATGATAATCAGAAGTTTTTTGTAAATACCTTGGAAACTAAAGCTCCTACGAAGTTTTTAGTTATAAAACAAATTATTGAACAAAAAATAAGCATTTTTAAAAAAATTTTATTGTCAAAAAACTATCATTAACATTAATGAATTTTGTTCAAAATCTAATCAGCTCGTTAGAGTGTCGAACACTATTTTACCTGAACAGTCTATGAAAATTGGTTCAGCGGTTTAGGAGCTATCGTGTTATTGATAGAAAAAAATAGACATCACGACGATATTGCTAGGATAGGTCGAAATACACCCAAATAACACATTTTCTGCGTTATCTTAAAAAAAAATCGTTAAAAATAATACCTTCTCTAGCCATTTCTGTGCGAGCTAGGAAGGTAAAAATTAAGGAGGTGGGGTCAGGGAAAATTTTCGTAATCTCACTTCGTCGCTGTGTCGGTCATTACTGAAAAAATACACAAATCAAAATATTTGTTCTCTGCAGTTTTCATTGTTAATTGTCACTGAAAAAAATAATTTTTTTCAGTGCATGCAATAGGTGTAGCGATCGATTGATTTTTCAGGGAAATTTCAGGTGTTTCACATAAGTGAAAATCCACATATCCTATCAGGACTGCAGAAACGCATGCGGTGTGACACGCGTCGAGGAACGTAAAAGAAGAGATAACACATACGAACAGACTGACATACAAACAGTGGCGTGCATACCATATAGGGGGAGGGTAGGGGACAATTCGCCGCAGCCGATTCGCCGCGGGACAATTCGCCGCCGACCGATTTGCCGCGGGGACAATTCGCCGCGAGATTTTTTATTTTATGATGTTACCATTGGCAATTGTTTAAACAGTTTTATTTAGCTTGACTTCATATAATATATTTGTTTATTTGTTTGATCATAACTTTTTTGAAACTTTTCCAACTGGGTATTTGGGGTTAGTATACAATTCAACAATTTTTTCTATTAGAAAAATAAATAAAATGGCTTATCCAAAATGGCGGATTTTCCCATTTATGAACCGATTTGCATCAAACTCGGAACTTTAAGATCTTTCAGGTCGCTGATTATTATTTTTAACTTAATTTTAAAAAATGAAAATGGCGGTTCCACAATGGCGCACTTTCTTATTTATAAACCGATTTGCCTCAAACTTAAAGCAAGGTAACTCAATACAATTTTTAATCTAAATTTTAAAACCTGAAAATGGCGGGTTTCTCTGGGCCTAGGCCCTCCCCCAAGCCTAAGAGTTTTTTAGATATTTTTCACATATTTCATGAATAAAAAGAATAAAGAGTATAAAATTCGCCCCCTCCCCCAGAGAAATCAGCCCCCCCCCCCAATTTTAAGGCAAATCGGTTTATAAACAAGAAAGTGCGCCATTTTGGAACTGCCAGTTTGATTTTTTGTAAATTTTAGTTAAAAATAATAATCAGCGAGCTGAAAGATCTCAAAGTTCCGAGTTTGCTGCAAATCGGTTTATAAATGGGAAAATCCGCCATTTTGGATCCACCATTTTCATTTTTTTAAATTTAAGTCAAAAATTGTATTAAGTTACCTTAAGCGCCGCGATGTTTCAAGTTTGAGTCAAATCGGTTCATAAATAGGAAAATCCGCCGTTTTATTTATTTTTCTATAAGCTTGCGGAAAAGTCCACTTTTCCGCACGCATTTTAGTGTGGAAAGTGCCACATTTCCGCACTAGTGCGGAAAAATATTTTTTCCGCACGGAAAAGTAAATTTGTTACGATTTTGAGGTGTTCTATAACATTTAGACCGTTCAAAATACATTTGTATCTTTCCTAGCACACGAAATATCCTAAAAATATTCAAATTGACTAAAATTCTGCTATATTTTCAATATTTTCGATAAAATAAAGTTTTCAGTAAAATAGGTTCAAATTATAAGTTTTAAACCTCCCCGGTATAAATATCGTCATTGTCAATGTCAAACAACAATGAACACTAGTGGTTTTAGATTTGGCATCTTAAATCACCATAGCAACAAAGTACAAACAAACTGTCAAAACAAAGCCAATTTTGCAGATACAAGCGTCTTTTGAATTTTTCAAACAAAAAAATCAGATTTTCAATGGATTCTTCGGACGAAGATCTACCCCAGTCAGTTCTAGAAGCCGCTAGAATGTGAATAATAATAATTGATTTGATTAAAACGTTTTGAATATAAATAATTTTCTGATTAATATTTAGTTTTTTCCTCACGCTTATAGAAAAAATAGTGTACCTAACTCCTGCGTAAAGTGTCTTTTCCGCACTTGATTGCTGGCCAAACTCCGCTATCGCGTCGTTTGGCCATCTGCAATCGCGTGCGGAAAAGAGGCACTTTCCGCACTAGTTAGGTAAACTACTATTTTCTAATAAAAAAAATGTTGAATTGTATTATACTAACCACCAAATAACTAGTTGATAAAGTGATAAGGTTTGAAAAAGTTATGATCAAACAAATAAACAAATATATTATATAAAGTCAAGCTAAATAAAACTGTTTAAACAATTGCCAATGGTAATATAATTTAAAAAAAAATCTCGCGGCGAATTGTCCCCGCGGCGAATCGGCCGACGGCGAATTGTCCCGCGGCGAATCGGCTGAGGCGAATCGGCCGCGGCGAATTGTCCCATCCCCATAGGGGGAAAGGCGTTGCCTACCTTAGATAAAAATCAAAAAGTGTTTTTCACATTATCTTATTTTAAGTAACTGACCTCACTTAGTGTGACTCAGGTCTTAATAGGGACTTATTGCAATAGTGCCAGGCAATAATTGTGCCGGGCACTATTCTGACAGATTCGCATTGAAAACTGACAGTTGGTCTTTCAAAATTGACATACCAAAGTCGAATTTATTTTCCATTAATAGTGGCGGCACTATTAACTTTGGCTCTTATAATACACAAAGGTCTAATTTTGAAAAAAGACCCCAGGTAGCAAGGGGTCATCAAATGACGTCTTTTTTTCGTCGAAAAGTGGTCATTTGGATGACCGACCAGCCGGTCATCTACCAAAAAATGTTGTCTTTAAGGCGTCAATTATTTGACGTCTTTTCGTAGTGTAGTTTTTGACGTCTGAAAAACGTCATATATTGGTCACTACCCACACTGCACACTTTGTCCAAGGGACATACACTCTTACATAGATGGTGCCCCAGTCAGTACTTGACCGGATTTATACGAAATGTGGGGGTACGTATGTAAAATAAATTAAATATTAAATCAAGACATACTTCGAGGCTTCTTTCGCTTCAAGGTGGAGATGTGTAAGTCTAGGTTTAGGTCTATTTTGATCTGTCCCTCACAGAACACCGCTGTACATGTTCCAGTACTTCCAGGTCTAAGTCACAGAAGAGTCGCCTTCTGTGTCTAAGTTTCCTTCAGTGTTCTCAGCAACTGCAGGGAATATTTCATATATATATATTTCATAAATATAGGTCTGTATGTGTGTGTCTGATGTTCTGATTTGGTCCCAAATACGTCATATTGCTGACGTTTTTAAAACGTCTGAAAATTACGTCATTTTGGGTGTATCTTTTGAACGTCATTTAACGTCAATGGTCATTAAAAATGACCTGTTTTTGACGTTTAAAAAACGTGACCTTGCTACCTGGGACAGCTGTTCTTATAATGCGAAAATGTCAGAATAGGGCCCGTCACAATTACTGCCTGGTTTTATTGCAACAAGTTTGTCTCTGTGTCTGTGCCAGAAAAATCTAAGGCTGGGTTGAAACCTTGAAATCAAACCTGCTTCTTTCCGAGTCTAAAGCAGTTTTTTTTTAAATTGCTTAAATATCACGGCTTTGCCGGTTAGCTCGACTTACCCGATAGCGTAAAAAAACTACCTTAATCAAGGAGAATAGCTCGCAGAACACATACGCCGAGTTTGATTGAAATCGGTTAATGGATCGTTCATACTCTTCTTTTGTCTAGTCTTTTGTCTTGGTTTAGTCATATGTCTTGTCCTAAGAAAGTTAAAACCACTGTTTCTTATGGGAGTGCTCATACAATGCTTTTGCTTTTGTTTTTGATTAGTCTTTGTCTTAAGAGTTGCCAACTTTCAATCCTTAGGACAACGACTAAGACGAGTGACAGACATCAGCTGATATTTGTTGTTTTTTTTTACAGGGCGTCCGAAGAGCGCAAGCGCGCGGCCAAAATTTTGAATTTACCGCCATTAATCATGTTTTTAACAGAAAATTTCAACATAACCTCAAAATTTTATTTGTTTTTATTTTCTTTTTTGCTTTTGTTCTTTCATGTCTGTGTTTCGTGCACAGATTATGTTAAATAAGATTGTTTTGTGTAGAAAATGACTTTTGAAAAGGGGCCTTTTTATTGAAATTGAATTTTTTTTCAGTGGGTTATGAGTAAGACTAATCAAAAACAAAAGACGAGTATGAACAGCCGATTTTGTTTAAGACAGCTAAGACTAATCAAAGGACAAAGACTAATCAAAAACAAAAGACTAAGACGAGTATGAACAATACTTAAGTAATTTCTGAGATTAGCGGAAACTAAAAAAGCCCTGTTCCTTTATATATGTACAGGGTAAAAAAATTTTGTCTTCAATGAAAACACGTTCTTTTCTTGAATAAATTGTGTTACCTTAAAACAATTTGTTTTGAATTAAAATATCTTTTTAGTTCAACGCAGCGTTTAATCTTGAAATAAGACTTTATTTTTCTTCTTTGATTGTTTTGCAAATTGTCTTCATATAAGTAATATTTTGCTTCCAGAAAAAACGGTGCCTTGGAATAATTCAGTTCCAATTTATATTAAAACAATTTCTGTTTCACATTAAAATAAATAGGCAAGACATTTTTTGTGCAATATCAAGAAAATATTCTCTTGGTGAATAGGAAAGCACAAATTATTTTACTTCAAAGCAATTTGCTTTGATCTAAGACAATTTTTTTACCGTGTGTTCAGTAAACGTGTAAGTAGCAAAACAATGACAGTTTTTGCCAACCCTGCTTTTATTAGCACGGCACGCCACTGTATAGAAATGTACACACAGTTCAGGCACATATGAAATACTTTACTGCACCTGGCCCAGGTGCTTTTGATTATCTACACACACACAGAAAAAAATTAATGGAGTTTGAATGAAAAACTTCTCACCATCAACTATAATTACATTTATCAATCGATTTATATTAGCCTTTCTTCGATTCATCTTTGGACATAGGCCTCCCTCAATATCTTCCACTCTTCTCTGTCTGTCGTCGGTCAAGCATTTAGTTTCCGCATGTTTCTTCCAATGGTTTGCCCATGTCGTTCGGGGCCTTCCCCTACTTCTTTTATTTTTCCAAGGTCTCCAGTTTACAATGCATTTGTTTCATTGATCGTCTTGCTGTCTGATTTCCATTTTAATTTTGCTACTTCTTCTCTGACATCCCTTACTTTTGTTTTCTTATTTGTCCATGTATTCCTTTCTTTACAAGCTTTTATTTAGCTTCAGATGTTCTGTCTAACTATCTAACTAACTTAATATCAAATCTTGTGAAGCGTTTTTGACACACTTCCCATTATCCGATTTGGATGAAATTTGGTACACACATACTGGTCCCATGACAGTACAACATTAAGAAAAAAATATCCTCCCACCCCTACCCCCACCCCTTCTATAGAAAAACGTGTTTTTGACACACTTCCCGTTATCCGATTTGGATAAAGTTTGGTATACACATAGTGGTCCGATGATAATATAACAATAAGAAAAAAATATCCTCCCACCGAACCGAACCGAACCGAACCCTTCCATAGAAAAATTTGTTTTTGACACACTTCCCGTCATCCGATTTGGATGAAATTTGGTATACATATAGTGATCCGATGACAATACAATATTAAGAAAAAAATATCCTCCCACCCCTACCCCCACCCCCTTTCATAGAAAAATTAGTTTTTGACACACTTCCCATAATGCGATTTGGATGAAATTTGGTATTCACATAGTGGTCCGATGACAATACAACATTTAAAAAAATATCCTCCCACCCCTACCCCCACTCCCTTCAATAGAAAATGCCTTTTTGACACCCTTCCCATTATCCGATTTGGATGAAATTTGGTATACATATAGTGGTCCGATGACAATACAACATTAATAAAAAAATGTCTTCCCACCCTACCCCCACCCCCTTCCATAAAAAATGCGTTTTTGACACACTTCACTTCAAATGACTTTTATAAAATTTGGTATATGCATAAAGGTCCGATGGCAATACAGCCCAAACAAAAAATATATTTCTACCTCTACCCCCACCCTCTCCTTCCCCCAATAGAAAAATGAGTTTCCAAACAACTCACGATCAGCGATTTCATTATAATCTAGAATAAACTCTTCTGTTCTGTTATTGAACAAATATTTTCATTTAATAGAGTAAATAGCTGAGACTAAAAAGTAAAAAATAAATTGGTAAATTTTTTTTTAAGTCACAAGCTTTTATAAAATGCATTAAAAATTAAAAAATAATTTTCTAACATTCTAATATTATCATAATAATAAAAGCGATGGCCGCAAATCAAAGCATAAGTAAATCTAAATTTGTGATCTAAACACTTAAAGAATATTCAACATAGCAGGTCATCAAAGATATGTTTGATGTGCCGCAATGTTATGCCATTGCCATACCTATGTCAGAGAAATGCTGGGGTATCTTGGGTCGGGTTGGGTGGGTTTGGTACCTCTGCATTTTTCTGCTAGATTGATTCTTGCAAATAGTGATATTTAATTGACACGGATATCTTATCGTGCTAACATCGTCAAAATTTCCATCAGTCGGCCGTCGCTTTTATTATTATGATAATTAGAATGTTAGAAAATTATTTTTTAATTTTTAGTGCATTTTATAAAAGCTTGTGACTTAAAAAAAAATTTTTACCAATTTATTTTATCTGTCAGCTTTACATGTAACATTATTCCTTCAATTGATCTTTGGACTTTTGTTACCTTATCCATGTTTGATTTTATAAGTGTCCTGGTCTGGTATCCATAGGTGAGTACAGGAAGGATACGTTGATTATACCCTTTCGTTTTGAGGTATTTAGGATATTTTTTATTTTTAATATGTATGTTTATTTTCCGAATGCAGCCCATACCTATTTTACTCGTCTCTTAATGTCAAATGTTTGGTTTTCTATTATATTCCTCTAACAAGTAGAGGAATATAATTACTTATTAGGCCCACAAAAAAACTTTTGACGTTGAAATGGGTAGGTAAAGTAAAGTTATTCTGATATTATCTAAAATTTAATTTTTTTTTCAAAATGACAAAAAGTTGATAAAACTACCATAAAATCACAATCGAACGATATCGCTTACTTTCCACGTAAGCTCGTTTGATTAGATTATTTTAATTTAAAAAATAAATTAAATTCTTTGGTATAAAACAAAAGGTTTATTTTATTATCAGAATATAGTTATTATATTTTTAACATAATCCCTTCCATAAAAAGTGCCTTATCTTATGGTATACCCTCCTACACATATTTTTAGCCATCTATACAGGGTGTTAATAGAGTATGTCGCCAAACTTAAGAGGATGATTTTTTAAATGATTTTAAGAGAAAGACTTCAAATAAATCAAAATAAAATTTTTCAGGAAATACTTAGTTTTCGAGATACAAGGTGTCAAAGTTTAATTTTTTTGTTTGTTTTTTGTTTATAGCTCGTGCAGTTTTTAAGATGTTTGGCTCAAATTTGAATCATATATTTATGCCCCTTTTTTTCCCCAGAACTTTTTTTCAGTAAGCTAATGGCAGATTCGAAAATATAAAATGGATTCTTTGTTTTATTCAGAAACTTTTTGACCTCTTGCAATTTTTTCCATCTCTAACCGTTTTCGAGCAAAAAAGGCAAAAAGGAAAATTTGTACCCTGTTAAATGACAGTAAAATTTAAGAGTCACTACCTTTACATTATTTTAATTATATGCAAGTGTTATGTAATTTCTGAATAGCAATCGAAGATACAAATTATCCTTTTTACTTCTTTTTTTTCGTGACCCCGCCTTTACAAAGTGGCCTCTATTATCCCTACCAAAAGTCGCCGAAATCGGGGAAGGACATTTGCTTGCTTTACTGTTAGGAGCGGAACGGGGCGGTGCTCTGTATCCAACAGAATCTATATATAGAATCTAAGGGCGGGGTACAACTTTGACTTTTAGGAATCACTTTGGAACATCAGCAGGTATATCTCAAAAACGATAGCGGCTAGAGTAATGTAGTTTTCATAAATTATTTGAAATTTTTTATCAATTTCAAAAAATTATACTACTAAACTGAAAACATCTAACTTTACAAATAATGAAATAATAGCAAACCAATGTTTTTTCAATTTTTTTTTGAAAAGCATTTTTAGCTCACACATATACTATACTATAGTAGTGTGAGCTATGGTGATCCTAATTTTTTCGAAAAAAAAAAGTTGCTCCGATTTCAAAAATTTTTATATATTTTGGCATTTCAGATGATTTTGAAACTTTTTTGTTGCGCCGTCTGTCTGTCTGTATGTCTGTCTGTCTGTATGTCTGTCTGTAACGACCAACGCGCATAACTCAAAAACGGGTTGGCCGATTTCAATGAAATTTGGTACCTAGGCTGGGTCTTGGGTCGAGATGGTCCCATTTAAAAATGAACAAAATCCACCGAACACAAACCAAAAAAAAGGTGGGGATAGATTTCAAAAATTAGAGTTTATGTGAAAATATGGCGTGTGTGATATCAAACGAAAGGTAATTGAGTCTGGAGTTAAACAAAATACAATTTAATTTATTTAAAAAAAAGGGTGGGGGTATATTTCAAAAATTAGAGTTTAAGTGAAAATATGGCGTGTGTGATATCAAACGAATGGTAATTGAGTCCGGAGTTTAACAAAATACATTTTAGTTTTTGTTTTTTTAAGGGAAGGGGTGGATTTCAAAAATTTGAGTTTGTCAAAACATGGCTTGTGTGGTATCAAACAAAAGGTAATTTAGTGTGGAGTTGAATAAAACATATTTCAGTTTTTAGTTATATTAGCTCACACGTACACTATAACTATAGTACCTAGTGTGAGCTTAGGGGCCCATATATTGGCAGAGTATTTCATCATATTTACCGAATTGGACTCGCTCGTCTTCCATTTTTTTAAGCCAACCCAAAATAAAAATGTTCGTATTGTTGTAAAAAAATCCGCTGGGTAAGATTTGAAGTCCTCTTTATCAATTTTTTCGCCATTCCATGAATTTTTTACTACCAAAATATTCCGATCTTTATTTCGTCTTATTATTTCAAGAGTCATTTTTGATTAAAATTATTATCCCACTGCTGTTTGAAATTCATCAAAAATAGAAAATGTTCAATTTTCCTTGTTTTCTCTAATTATATGCAACTCAAAATTGCTCTACAATTATAAAAACAACCTCAGCAATAATATAAAGTACCTAATTACCCCGAAATTACTTAATATTTGAATCGCTTTCAGGACCGTACCTAAATTTTTCCGGAGTGGGGGGGGTTATTATTCATCATTTTATACAACTTTGTTTTTTTTGGTTTAGTCAAGGACAGATGATCAGTCCTCGGTTTAGTGTTATTTATTTAGTATTTCGGGGTACTGCCTTGATACCTTCCTCCCTTATCTAACGGAGGAAGACAAGATAAAAATTTTTTAAGCCCTTATGCCCCCCAATCTTATGCCAGTGCACTTATGAAAAATATTGCCAGAGCTATACAACAATGCGCATTTATAAATTTTTGATTTATTGGTTTAGTGTTATTAGCTCACACTTATACTATACAATAGTGAGCTATGGTGATTTCAAGATTTCAAGAAAAAAAAAGTTGCTCCGATTTTAAAATTTTTTATATATCTTTGCGTTTCAGGTGATTTTGAAACTTTTTTGTTGCGCCGTCTGTCTGTCTGTCTGTCTATCTGTCTGTCTGTCTGTCTGTCTGTCTGTCTGTCTGTCTGTATGTCTGTCTGTCTGTATGTCTGTCTGTAACGACCAACGCGCATAACATAAAAACGGCTTGCCCGATTTCAATGAAATTTGGTACTTAGGCTGGGTAGATTTCAAAAATTTGAGTTTAATTTAAAACATGGCTTGTGTGGTATCAAACGAAAGGTAATTTAGTCTGTAGTTGAATAAAATATATTTCAGTTTTTAGTTATATTAGCTCATACGTACACTATAACTATAGTACCTAGTGTGAGCTTTGGGGCCTATATATTGGCAGAGTATTTATTTAGTATTTCGGGATACTGCCTTGATACCTTCCTCCCTTATCTAATGGAGGAAGACAAGGCAAATAATTTTTAAGCCCTTATACCCCCCAATCTTATGCCAGTGCACTTATCAAAAATAAAAATATAAATTTTTGATTTACTTGAATTTATAGGTGCTTGGTTTCCAAGATACTTACATTTTGGTTCCATTGGACAATATTACCGTCTTGCCAAACTTAAGGAAGAGAGGCTCCAATCACAAGCGTATCAGCGACGATTTTAGGGTTAGTATATAAGAAAATACATAACATCTCAACATTCTAATTTTTGGATGGGGTACAAATAACTCTTAATTTTTAGCTTTTATTATTTTCCTTTAACGAATTTTTCTTCACCGTAATGGAAACATTTTGGCTTAGTTAAAATAACAAAAAACTTGACAGCTATTACCGTTATTGTTACTAACAATAACGTTAACATTCAGGGCAAAAAAGATAGATTTTAAAAATAAGCATAAGACAAACGTTAAGTTAGTAATTTT
Organism: Aspidapion aeneum; assembly: GCA_963576565.1. Taxonomy (NCBI): domain Eukaryota; kingdom Metazoa; phylum Arthropoda; class Insecta; order Coleoptera; family Brentidae; genus Aspidapion; species Aspidapion aeneum. The sequence goes on from CAUYVT010000106.1 coordinate 28,784, forward strand.
ACACTCCTTCAACTTTTTGTTTATTTATTTTAATTAGATTTATGGCTTTTTACAAATCAAACTAACGAATTTGAGTAAAAAATTCGATTGCATAAAAAAAACAATACAAAACTAACCTTAAAAAATAACGGTAACAATAAAGGACGACCACCGTAAGTACCGGACGCCGTTACCGTAAATAACAATAAAGGAGTGAGAAGCTGCTAATGCGCAAACTCAGTAATAACAATAACGGTAACAAAGTGTAAAATACGCTACCCAAAATGTATGTTTAGTTTTCAAGTTATTTACGTTTTTAACGCTTAGGTTGAATGGGCAGAGGAACAACACTCAAAATCAAGACAAAAACGAGACTTTGTTTACCCAGAGTCCCCTACCATGGACCCCAAGAACCTTCGTGAGACCACACAGGACCCTTCTGACATTCCAAGAGAACGTGTGAAGCGAATTGACAGTGTGAAACGTCAAAAACGTCATATTTTTTCAGCTTTCGGGGTCGATACCACTTTTAATGACGAGCTTTGGAACCAACAATGGTATTTGGTAAGAAGAAAGGTGTACAATATTATTTAAGATAACATAACTCCACAAAAAAAATAAATTTCGAAATCCGTCAGACTAACCATCAGTGGCGTATATAGGCGTGGGGGGGGGATTCGGTTTGCCCATTTATATGGCGGAAGAAATTCGGGATAAAAAATAATTAAAAAAATAATTTTAATATGACAGGGCGTGGTACTCCAAATTTTGTTTTTTTTACAACCCATGTTGGTTATCCCCTCGCCCTGAACTGAACCGAATCCCCCCCTAAATATATATTCTGGGTTCGCTACTGAGTAGGGTAATTTTTTGTGTGTAGAAAGATACAAGAACAAGACTGGATCTTCCGAAGCTAGACTTAAATGTTCTTCCAGTCTACAGATCTGGAATTTCTGGAAAAAATGTGAGAATCTCAATTTTGGACGATGGTATAGAGTACACCCATGAGGATTTACAGCCAAACTATGTAAGTTTTAAAACCTCTTTATATGCTGTAACTATGGAATTAACCCTCTAGATATTAGGGGTGTGGAGGGTAACTAGGAACAGATAAGAAAAGAAATAATTTTTATTAGGAAAAACTCAAAACTAAAACCTACAACTTGGTTAACGCAAAGCTTAAGTCTTTAAATAAACTAAAACGGGCGATTAATTGGGTAAAATTTTTTTGCGTAAATAATTACAAGCCGGCAGCACCGCGCGGGACAATTTTTCAATTTCACCCGTTTTTCAGAGGCGTATGGGTGGCTGTTATCGCACGGGGGCGGGAGGAATGTTTGTTTTAGTTGAAGTCGGCCATATTCATCGTGCGAAAACGTTCGATGCCCTTCCCACGTGTTGCCCGTTCTATCCTTAGTGAAGACGTATGAGTTTGTTTTGATTTGGGGTACGTCAGTAGTTAAAAGCCTTGCCAGTCGCGTGTCCATTGTTTGTTTTTGTTTGTTTTCAAAATGGAAATAAATACCCTCGATTATATAATTAACTGTGCAAATTTAAATACGTTGACATAGAAACTTCGATTACAAATAAAATCACATCCTAAAAATTATCCAAAATTTTAGTGCAAGTAATAAAAAATTATACGATGCTGAAAACTGGTTGTGCCGTTGTGAAAAATGAAATGTTTTTTTTGCTTTATTTGTCTTATTACGAACAATCCACGAAGTGATCCTGCGTGGGTGGCAAAGGGAATGTGTAATATCAAGCACTTTAGTGAAAAGTTAGTGCTACTTATTTAAATAAATAAAATTTCTATGCTAGGCAAGACTGATATTAGGTGCCAATTGAATAGTGCCTATATGCAAAACATTACCGAACATAATGAAAATGTGGCAAAAATACACATAATATACTTAGTAGGTTAATAGACTGTTTAAATTCTGTGGGGATTTTTGAGGTTGCTCTACGGGGCCATGATGAGTCTGAAACTGGTATTAATCCGAGTGTTAGCTCCCGCTAAATTTCGCGGTTGTTTGTAAATTTTAAAACCACACAATTGGATGACGGACAGAGTACATTTTTCGCGCATTGGACATGCGCACCAAGCATCGGAGAGATCCTTTTCTACCGCCTCGAGAAAATGGCGTGTTAATTTACTTTCTGCAACTATTTCAAATTTCTACACTTGAAAGTGCTCGATTTTGGTGTACTGAAGCATAGAACTAGAAACTTCAGCCCTTCAGCTACGTGGTGCCATCATTAGATCCAGAAAGGGGCCCCTGGAACGTGGAGAAATTGGCTGCAAACTGGTGAGTCCTTTGTTTCTGATTTCCGTTGTGTGGTAACAGCATTTAACCTATGGACCTTTGACTATTTCGTGATTTTGTATCAATATATTTATGTTTGTTCGCGCTTTCATTTAATAAAAATATATACAGTCCACTGCAGTTATCGTTTTTCTATCTGCGGGCAAACATCCGAGCACTTTGCGCATATAAAAGAAGCGTGGATAGACCTATAAACAAATTAACTAAAAACTACACCAAGTAACTGCTTGTTTGTAAAATGCTAAAATAAAATTGTTTAGGGGAGTTTGTTACCTCCTTTTCCTTGCAATATAAATTTTTGCCCCCCCCCCAATTTATAACGTCACCAGCCCCCACTGCAAAAAAGTTGCATTTTCTCAATTACCCGACACTGACAGTGGATAGCTCTAAACCTACGTATCTTTCCGAATTTTGATATAGGATCCAAAAATCAGCTATGACTGTAACGAAGATGACTTTGACCCCCTCCCTCGGTACGACGTTGCCAAAGGGAACTCGCACGGTACTCGGTGTGCGGGAGAAGTGGCAATGGTGGCGAACAACGAGAAATGCGGCGTGGGAATTGCTTTCAATGCTAAGGTATAAATAGGTTGTCAAACTTAACGTTTTTTTTCATGTTACTGGGGGATCCAAATTTTTGTGTACCTGGCAAAAGTTTCTAACAGTTTAAAACTTCTGATTTTATTAATTTTTAGAGGAGAACGGGGGAAAATAGGGTGTTTTCTGTAGGAATATGTTGAAGAATCCAAGTTAAATCTGATTCTCCTTCATTTTTGAAGGAAGGAAGAATATCATTTTCCCGTACTTGGCTTTTTGAAGTGTAAACTTCTTTAGGCGCGTTTAGCAGTTTTTGTGGGTAGTGAATTGAACTGAGCCGTCAGGCTCGGCTATGTAACACTCATTCGGGTTAAATCGGCTCGAGTCGACTAACTGTGAGAAACATTCAGCGAGCGATATGATGATGCAGATGAAGGCCAGTACACAGAAGAGTTCGATTCGGTCCGCTTTGCAGAATATGTTATGGGCCAATATTATTAATTTCGCCTTGTTGAAGTTTACACCATGCCTAGGAAACTCAATGCAATTTGACAGGTCGTTAGGTTAAAGTTCTCACTAAGCTCAAAAGAGGCGCTGCGGTCGCGCGTTTGTTCCTTATTCTATTTTTTTTGAGAATTATCTGTGATTTGGATTTTTCATCCCCCTTTTTTTCAGGTAGAAAAACCTCTTCCACCGCATTTTATTTCGGGTTCATTTTAAATCTATCTTTTTGGTTTATGTAGGTAATCTTTGCTGCTGTGACGCATTAAAATTAAATTTTGTTAAATTTGTAACTTTTGCAATTTTAAATATAAAAAAATAAGAATTTCTAGTTGCTTTTCTGGGTGAAGTGTCTAAAGTTCAGACGAGTATAAAATGCATAGTTTTCCGAGACATTTTAAGGTAAGTTTCCTTATTTTCTCATTTGAGGTTAGATTGGCATTTGATAAAATTTGTATTGGTAGTGTCTTTTTAACTTCTTATCACTTACTTTACGGAACTCTGAATACAAGTTTCCAATGCCTGATAGGTGCCTTATTTGCCCATCAATTAAGCACAAATTTAGTGTTAATTTTATGTCTATCCATTTCTTTTGATATTAAGTAAAAGGGAGACACATACAAAATTAACACTAAATTTGTGCTTAATTGATGGGTAAACGAAGGATTACCCAGCAGCGTAATGTACTTTGAATAAATTTATTCCTTAATTTTAAATCTTTATCTTTCCATAATCTAGTACCTATGATTAATGTGGTTATAAGGTGATTTTTTTTATTGTTTTCAGCTTTTGGATGATATGTGCGACCACTGATAAGCTATGTATATACTACTTTGAAACATATCCTACACAACTTACAACCAAGGCGAGGAGGTACTTTTAAATCATGTCAGATTTTTGTCAAGCTGTTAAAAAGTAGACATTCAAGACAAGAATGATTCTCTTCACGAACAACTGTTTCATTATTTATTCACTCATCACTTAGCAGAAATGTTAAAAGCAAATTTAAATATGCTAGATAGTGTTTGGTTTTTGTTTATATAATTTATTTTACCAATCAATTAGACTATATATTATTTCATCAATAGTTAGTCGTTAATTTGTAGCTTTTTTTATAATAATAAAAACTCATTTAAAAAATATTTTATTTATTGCACTTTATATATCATTTTCAATCTGTTTATATCTTATAAAGACAGTGTATGTCTTTATAAAATATTGACTGATTAAAAATTAAAAAAAAAACATTAAAATTAAAGAAAATTTATTATAAAAGGCGATTCAAATTTCCCGCCTTAACTTTTAGTTCGTCACTAAGCTCTGCAGTGGGCGCCACAGAGCTAACGACCTGTCAAACAGCCGGAGTTGCCTATCCAATGAAAACTCACTGAACCGCGCCGCAAATCCTTTATCTATGGTTTACACTTCTGCCGTGTGGTCTTAAAGACACACTATAATTTTTTTTACATGAAATGTTTTTGTTATGATTTCATTCCTTTTTTTCCCAACTGCAGCACGGCGAAAGAAGGGTAATGTTTTTTGATTGTTGTATGTATGTAAGTAAATATGTTTGTGTCACACTAGAGGCTAAACGACTGAACCGATTTTGTCAAAAAAGGTGTCGTTGAATTGCTACTGATCCTGAAGGTGCTATTATAGGCTATATTTTTTTTGTCACATGATGTAGGCTTTAAGGCATACAAATTATCTAAACTTCAGGCGATTTTATTAAAATTCCTTTGATTACCCATTGCAAATGTCCTCTAGTTTGCTGTAGTTACTTTGTAGTCCTCCCTGCTCCCACCCATCTCCCCTCCTGTCATTCCCCCCCACCCTATTCAAAAACCATATTCGCATAATTTTATCAAATAGAGAGCGATTTCAAAAATTCTTCATACGCTTTCAGATTCTTTTCAACACGATTTTACTAGTTCTCCCTCCCCCCTGCCTCTCCCTCTCTCTTGCCCGTCATCTTTATTAGTAGTAGTTAGTAACTTTCACAAATATAAAGCGATTCCAAAAGTTTTTCTGCACACGCTTGAAGACTTTTTTCAACATCATTTTACCACCCTCCTTATTGGTAATAGTTTTAGGTATACCTTTCACAAATTTAGAGTGATTTCAAAAATTCTTTCGGCACCTTTCAGATTTTTTTTGACACTATTTTACTAGTTCCCTCCTCTCTCTCTCCTCCCCTAACTTGACTCAATGAAAGTTAACACTGTTCGCGTCCGTAGAAAATCTTCACGTACTTTTTGGGTAAAGCTAAATGAATTGTAAATGCATACTGCTTTTTATAAGGCTGAATAAGAAATAAACCTTTAATTAATAAAAAGAAAATTCATTAAAAAAACACCCAACTGCTAAATTTACTTGTACCTACTAGTCGCAGTTGAGTACAAAAATACCCAATAACCTGATTCATGAAAATACAAAACTGTATAATTTCGTAAGTGCGCTTTGGGCATCAAAACTAAAAGTTGAAACATGTCGTACATTATAGGTATACCTATCAATTTTGTACTCAACTGCGACTAGTACTTACAAGTAAATTTAGCAGTTGTTGGGTGTTTTTTTATTTAATTTTTTTTTAATAAAAAAAGTTCTTTCCTCTGTATAGATAGGTGGAGTAAAAATGCTCGATGGACTAGTAACAGATAGAATCGAGGGTACTGCCCTGGGGTACGCCCTAGACAAGGTAGACATTTACAGTGCTTCTTGGGGTCCTAACGACGATGGAAAAACTGTCGACGGACCTGGAAGAATGGCCAAAGAGGCTATTGAAAGAGGTGTCACTAAGGTGAGTCTGAAGCAGTGGTACACGCAGAAGGGGGTCTTAGGGCCTCTTAAAGATTGACTTATTCCATCACGGTTGTAGGTTATTGTTTAAGTTAATTTGTCCTATATTTCTGTGTAAAATTTATCTGAAAATATACCTGACTGAGGAAACTTTGTGTCTTACAGGGTAGAAATGGGAAGGGTGCCATTTATGTTTGGGCTAGTGGAAATGGAGGTTCTAAAGGTGACAATTGTAACTGTGATGGATACTTGACAAGTCCCTATACGATATCCATTGGTAAGATTTGACATTATGCAGTTTAAAAAAAGTAATTTCTGTGTATCTTAAAAATACCATAGAATAAAAGAGTATTAAATACAAATTATGTACGGAGGTAGAGACAGATTCAAAAATTATATCGCATTGATTTTTCTGGATTTATGGCATTATTTTTGAATTCGTCTGTGCCTTCTGAAAATTATTCAACTAATAGATTTAATAATTTCTTCAGCTATTTTAATTTTTGTGCAGGTAGTGCTTCTCAAAAAGGGGAGTTTCCCTGGTATGGAGAAGTGTGTGCTTCAAATTTGGCGGTCACCTATAGCTCGGGCACATACCAGGACCAAATGATTGTAAGTCTAGATTGTTTGTAGGTGCCTACATTAATTTTTACCTTCCTAGCCCGCGTAGCAATGGCTAGAGAAGGTATTATTTTCTATGAAAAAGTTTTTTTAGACATAACGCCAAAAATGTGTTATTTGGATGTATTTTGACCAATCCTAGCAATATCGTCGTGATGTCTGTCTGTGTGTGTATCTGTGTGTATATTATTTCTGTCCGATAGCTCCTAAACCGCTGAACCGATTTTTATAAAATTTTCAGGTAAAATAGTGTTTAATACTCTTACGAGCTAGTTAGATTTTGGTCAAAATCCATTAATGCTAATGACAGTTTTTTGATAATTAAAAACTTCAAAAATGCAAACTTTTTAACAGAGCATCGTATCACTACACTGTTTTCGGAATATAGTAGGCTATATTTTGCTCAATAATTCGTAGGAGCTTTATATATTATCATGGCTTCACTCGAAGTGTAATAGGCTAGCTAGGAAGGTGTCAGATCCGTCATGGATCCACTTATTTTAAATTATTTTGTGCTTCCATTTCCTTATTTTTTCCATAATTCATTATGAATATGTAATTTAAGGCTACAACCGATTTGAAGAATTCTTGCACTATCAAACACACTGGAACTTCAGCCTCTGCTCCACTGGCAGCTGGCATCATTGCCCTCGCTCTGGAAGTCAAGTAAGTGGTACACTTGTCTACTATTTTATGTCCTCTTATTCTTTTCAGATTTCAAGAAATCTAAGAAATATTTTGTATCTTGGCAACGCTGCATGGTTTCGAGTAGGGGAGGGTGGGGTGAGTTGGGACAGGGAGAGACTGTGGAAAGTTTTTGAAAACTAGGGCAATTTTCCCACTGTTTTTTAGTACATCCTTATTAAATATACCTAATGTTTTAGACGTATTGTCGTTATATTTTTTTAGCCCGCTTTATTTTTTATTATACAAAACTTAAAATACAAGTCAAACTGAATGTGATCGTTTAGTATCAAAGGTAAACCGAGGACTTGGGAAGTAAACAAAGGTGTAGGTTAGCTGAAACTAACACATTCTTTTCTTCGAATTTTAATTTTTGTGTAAGGAGAAATGAAGCGGGCTAATAAAAATAACGACTGGTATGTCTCAAAAATATTATTTTATAAGAATATACGAAAAAACTGTAGGAATATTGTCTAAGTTTTCAAAAAATATTAGTTGTTCATATCATATCTAACTTTTGTTTACAAAAATCAGCTGAACCACCAGTGACTTGAAAAATTCTAATTCTCCCCCTGGGTGCGCCATGAAAAATTATTGCTTTGTCAGTGTTTTCTTTTGTTTTTTTAGTCCGTCTTTAACTTGGCGAGATGTCCAACACCTGATAGTCTGGACATCCGAGTTATCGCCCCTAGCAGAAAACCCTGGATGGCAGAAAAACGCTGCTGGCCTTTGGTTCAGCACCAAGTTTGGTTTTGGGCTGATGAATGCCATGGGCCTGGTTTCGGCTGCTTACAATTGGACTAATGTTCCTCAAAGCTCAAAGTGTGTGGCCAAATTTGACAAGTAAGTTGAAAAACGCTTAAAATTGATAGAGTTGCAGAAACGTTTAAAACCTATTACCTACACGGTAAAAAATTTTGTCTACAATGAAAACACGTTCTTTTCTTGAATAAACTGTTTTACCTTAAAACAATTGGTTTTGAATTAAAATATTTGTTTTTTAGTTCAACGCAGCGTTTAATCTTGAAACGAGACTTAATTTTTTCTTCTATAATTGTTTGGTTTCAGTATGTTTCGTTTTGTCAAACAAAGCAAATTTTCTTCATGTAGGTAATATTTTGCTTCCAGAGAAAACGGTGCCTTAGATTAATTCATTTCCAATTTATATAAAAACAATTTCTATTTCACATTAAAATAAAGAGGCAAGACATTCTTTGTGTTATTCAAAGCAATTTGCTTTAATCCAATTAAGCCAATTTTTTTTACCTTATATTAATTAATTAATGGGTAATAGGTTTAGCATCTTTGGTTAAAAATAATACCTTTTATGATAATTTTGAGTTAGAAAGAAAAACCAACCGAATGTTTACCTTCCTATAGCCCGCGCAGCAATGGGCAGAGAAGGTATTATTTTGCTGTGCCTCTAAATTTTTTACCTAACTAAATTTATGTTAAAAACTATTAAACCAAATTTTGCGAAGGAAAAATCAATACAAAACTGTCAATTGTTCTTCCATCTTGAAATGTAATTTATTTTATTGCCAACAAAGCCTGTGTACGCTCATGGTTTTGACGTCACATTTCATTTTCTACGTATTGCAGTGTTGCCTGGGAGACGGCGCATAAAATTTCCTAGATTCAGGGAATGATTTACAAATTTGGAATGGGATGCGTGGTCTATTATACTTCTACGTCTTTGGTAAAAATCTTTGATTATAATAGAGAATTATTGAACTACAGCCAGGCTATAATTGTGACAGGCACTATTTTGACACATTCACATTGAAAACTGACAGTTAATCCTTTAAAATTCACATACTAAAGTCGAATTTAAAACTTTCGTCGTTTATTTTCAATTAAAAAAAGAAGACACTATTTATTCCGGTTCATATAGTAAACAAAGGCCGTGAGTTGAAAGATCATGTCTGATATATTACAATGTGAAGGTGTCAAAATTGTCTCTGGCACTATTATAGCCTGGCTTTATTTCAATAATTCTCTAATAATAATGTGTTGTATAATCAAAGGTAAAATCTATGGCTAAAATTCAAATTTTAATTTAGCAGGGTACTAGCTACCTATTAATAAAACTTACTTTGCCACAAAACCGATTTATTTTCAGGATAGAAAATGCCACGATATCTCCAAAAAATCCAGGAATAATTTCAGTATTGACTGCAGGATGCCAAGGAACAGAAAATGAAGTCGTATTTTTGGAACATGTTGAAGTCAAAACGACTTTAAAGTATCCCGTACGAGGAGCCCTTGAGATTTATTTGACTTCGCCCTCAGGCAAGATATTTTTTGTAATCTAGACCTAATTTGTTTTGGTTTGATATGGCTAAAAAAAATTTAATAGGATTTTTTTGTCATCGTTTTTTTAACGCAATAAAATTAAAAATTGATTTAATTCTCTATTTTTAATGTTTCTGTTATGGTTTTTTATAAAAATTAATAAATGTTTTTGTGCTTCTTTTTCAAATATATTTTTATAGACATTGGTTTTTTAGGGACCAAAGTTCAAATTTTAGCGCCAAGAAAAAACGACGATAGCACCGATGGGTTTAAAAATTGGAGTTTTATGTCTGTCATGACCTGGGGTGAACTAGCATCGGGCTTATGGACTCTAGAGGTGTCAGATTCGGTGAGAAAAAAAAAGAAATGGAAAAAACTTTAAAAATTCTTATACCTGTTACCAGTGGCGTATATAGAAAAAATTTCGGGGGGGCGAGACAGTTTCGGGGGGGGGGCTGCCCGAGACAGTTTCGGGGGGAAGGGGGCGAGACCTCATGAGGCCGTATTTATTTTATGCTATTTTATGTTTGTATTCATGAAATATGTGGAAAATCTTTAAAAATCTTAGCTTCAAGGGGGGGGGGCGGTCCCCCCTATATAGGCCACGGCCTGTTACTGGTTATAACAAAATTTAATTTTTTTTTAGGCAAGTCTAGAAGGAGTGAACAGAAATGGAGAAATAGGAGAAAGTTTTTTGATTCTGCATGGAACAAAAAAACCACCGGCCCACATGTTCCAAGGCCCAAGAAACTATAATGAAAACTACAATCGAATTCATAACAGGGTCCAAAATAATTATAAAACATTAGAAAATAACGAAGTTGAAAATTTTCTGAACACATTTTATTAAGAATACTTTAAAAAAATATAATTATAAAATAAAAATAATAAAGTTTATTGCTATTATTATTATAAATGTTTTTGTGATTCCCCCAATATTATTACCTTTATCTTATAATTTGTGAACGCACCCTATATCTAGGCAGACTGGGCATGCGCATATCTATTGATTCATCTTTTGGTTTTATCCTCCTTTTTCATGCAAGTTAGCAAAAGACAGGAGGATCCCTTTGGTGTTCTGTGAGGAGGAGTATAACCTCACTTTTATATAAATTTTTTTCCATTGTTTTTATTTAGTTTTTTCGTGATATTTTCTATATTTTTTAACTTGAAAAATGAGCGATAGTTCAAGTGATGAAAGCGAGAATGAACACGTTTTATACAGGTATAAACTTCTATTTTTGTTATACTTTTTTTCAGAGAGTTTTAAGCCTAATTTATATCCATTAATTTTAAATCAAAGTTTATTTATGCATAATAGGCTTGAAACTAAACTGTAAATATCTCCTTTGATAATATTTTGTTTTAACTCTATTTTAGGAATAGGCCTGAATGGAAAGATATAACTCCTCTCGAACAGGATGATGGGGACTCCCCTGTGGTCTCGATTCAATACACTGAAGCCTTTAAAGACTGCTATGACTACTTTAGAGCCATTGTCAAAACAAAAGAAATATCTGAAAGAGCCCTAGAATTGACCAAAACAGCTGCTAATTTCAATTCAGCAAACTACACTGTCTGGCAGTATCGAAGAGAGATTCTAAAGGGTTTGAACAAAGATCTTCAGGAAGAGCTAGATTATATTCATAAGGTTAGATGTATAAAAATTGTTTTAAGTAGGTAAATTTAAAAAAATGTAATTGAGGGGTGAACAGCTCTCACAATCGGTGTACACATTTCTCACAATCTGTTCACAATCTTTCGACAATCCCTCCCAATCACCCACAATCTGTCACAATCCTTCACAATCTTACCACAATCCTTCACAATCAGCACACACATTTTGGGGTTAGCTGGTCACCCCTTGGTTATTAAGTAGCAGGGCCGGTAACGGTAAATTAAGAGGGCGGCCAAGGAAACTATACGCATGATGACCTTTTTTTTTTTGGTCCCCAGAATTTTTGATGGGATGGCCCCCCCTTTCAAGTACGCAGGTACTCTACGCCGCTACACAGTCCTCCACAATCCCTCACAATCTTAGCAAAAGATTGTGGATTTTCACAATCAGTGTACACATTTTCGGTTAGCTGTTCACCCCTCGGTTATTAAGTAGCAGAGCCAGTAACGGTAAATTAAGAGGGCGGCAACGGAAAGTATAGACATGATGACCTTTTTTTTTTTTGGTCGCAAGAATTTTTGATGGGACGATCTTAGCAAAAGATTGTGGATTTTCACAATCGGTGTACACATTTTGGGTTAGCTATTCACCCCTCGAATATAATGTTCACCCTTATCAAGGGCTCTTTTGAAATCAATAAAGCATAATGACATAATTTTATCTTTTTTAGGTAATATTAAAACAATCCAAAAACTATCAAGTGTGGCATCATCGGAGAGTTTTGGTTGAATGGTTGAAAGACCCATCAAAAGAGAAGTTTTTGACAGAAAAGGCATTAGAAAAAGATGCGAAAAATTATCATGCTTGGCAACATAGACAGTGGGTCCTGAAAACCTTCAAGTAGGTTTAAATATACAGAGAAAAAATGGTATTTTGATATAATTTGCTTGTAGGGTATCAAAATAAGAGTGATTAAATCTATTTTATTTTTTAGGTTATTTGATGGGGAGCTAGAGTATGTGGACCAACTTTTGCAAGATGATCTAAAAAATAACTCAGCCTGGAATCAAAGATACTTTGTCATAAATAACACAACAGGATTCACTGAAGAAGTTTTGAAGAGAGAGATTGACTACACCTTGAGTTATATTAGGAAAGAGGTGGAGAATGAGAGTGTTTGGAACTACCTTAGGGGGTAGGAAAATATATTTTTTTGTAATATTTTGTATTTTTTTTCCTAACTTTTCTATTTATTTTGTTTTCTCTGTTTTTTTTAAACTTTTTATTCCATTTTTTTATAATTTAGTCTGTTTATTTATTATTATATAATTGTTTTTTGTTGGGAGAGATTTCTATTTACTTTTATTTTTTCTATTTTAGATTGCTTTTGCATGATAAAAATGGCTTGAGTAAAAATGAGACAATAACCTCATTTTGCGAAGAACTCTATTCAAGTGGAAATCGATCTCCATTTTTGCTGTCAATTATAGTTGACATGTGCTATGAACAAGTTACAGAAAATGGTAAGTGATAAATATAACGATCTCTGTGTTACTTTTATTTTTTATGATCCTTTTTTATTTTAATTTCTTACAAATTTGTGAAGTTTTAAAATAATTTTTTTCTTGTCCTTCTATTTGGCCTTTCTTCCCCTACATTTTTTTTACTAAATCTTATCTATTTGTGATTCTCTATCTTTTTTGTTTTGTGGTTTTTCCATTCTTTTTCTGTCTGCATTGGTTTGTTATTCTAATTTTTTTAAGGTGGAGGTGATGCAAAATATAGTGTGCAGAGGGCAAAAGATTTATGTAACGATTTGGCTACAAAATATGATCCCATTCGAGCTAAATACTGGGTAAGTTTATAAGTTAAGTTTTAATTCTTTGTTTTTTTTATAAAAATTTAATTTTTTTGAGTTTTTTTAAACCAGTTTTTTTTTGTAGGTGTACATGGCAGATGTTATAGAAAAAAAATCCAAAGGAGAATCAGTCGACCCACCTACAGACTTAAATATGGATTAATATTTTCTGTACCAGTGTTTTTTTCTTAAATTTAATTGCTTTAAATAATAAATATATAATATTAAGTTGTAAAACATTCTGAATTATTCGTATTAGCCATTTTTTGTGATATTTGTATTTATTTTATTATTTTTTAAATAAAAGTTTCTAGGCACCTACTTTGAAAATAAAAAGTGTTTTTATTCTATTTTTTAAGCCATTTTTTCTGTTAAATGAAATAGCCGTGGCACGTCGCTGCGTACGTTGACAGATAATCCATTATTCAAATGTCAATGTTACACCTGTAAGTGTCAATTTGACATTTGGCTGGTTAGTTATATGTCACAAGCTCTTGCTGGAACAGTGGCGTGTTTTTTTAATAATTTTTTTATGAGATAGTTGACAAACACCTTTCTTTGGATGGGCTAGTTGCTTTTGTCCTTTGATATAATCAAACAACGCTGTTGGAAATATTCTGTAAATTATTAGATGCGTTGTCTCTATCAAAAAACCTTAGATCGTACGTATTTCGGAATTGATTTTTGAACTACAGTTTTCTGTAGTTTGGAAATCTATTGGTATTTATTGTTCTTGTCAGAAATGAGTCGCAGCCCACGAGAAAGACCGGCCCGGGCGCGGAAATATCACGTGACCGTAGGAGTCCCACAAAAAAACGCCTCACGGCCCGCTGTCATTATAAAACATGTGTGTGTTCAGTTTTGGTATGTTTGTTTACGTCGATTTTTTTAAATTCGGGCACGAATTTGATGTGAATTTTATCAAAGTTATTAAAATAACGCAGCCCACGAAAAAGACTGTAGTGAGCTGCGTTAAAATAATTAATGGTTAATGAGTAAATTATAAAGAAAATACCTATAAGATAAACAATGCCGCGAACGTGTAATTAGTGTTGTTCCTTGTCGGTCCAACTATAAAACTGAAACCTAATATGTTGCAAACGGGAAAGAAGTGGTAAAAGATAAGATCTTGGATAAGATTGATCAAGTAATAGACATCCTTAGTGACATTTTCGATAGTGAGAGTTAAAAATGTGTTCAGTTGTCATTTCTTATTGAACAATTAGGTCTCTTGAAAAGGTAACCTAAGAATCGAAGATATGGTGGAGACACTTTAATGTTGGCTTCATCTTTGTTTATCCAGTTATCCAGTGCATACACGTCAATTTACAATTCTAAGGTAATATGTCTTCCGCACCCTCGCAATATTAAAAAACTGATTTGTAAAATATTGTTAACAGATAGTAATCTCTCTAGTAGTGTGAAATATTTAAAAAGGAAGATACAGCTTTTAAAAGAACATGAGTTGGTTCATTAACTTACACTTTATTGAAAATAGATATTAAACTTTGTGCTGGGTAATTTTTCAAAAAATTATTGACGACCACTACATTCAGTTCATTGAACGTGAAAACCATCTCACTTATTCACAAAATCACTTGTTTCTTTTTAATAAATTATTGTGAAATGTTTTATATTGAAAATTTTTCTTCAGATAACTCTAGCGAGTGTTTTTGTGGAGAAAAACTATTGTCAAATCTTGAAAAAATTAGTTTAAGGGCATGTAAAGTTTTTTAAAATAATTTTATTTAAAAAAAACAATGATTTAGTGTCTGCTAATAAATCTTTGAATAAGAACTCAAAGATGATGACAGTCAAAGAAAAATTAAAAAAATAAAAGCTTTGAGGTTTGATATGTCCAATTTTGAAAGACTTGTAAAGATTTGAAGTTACTAACGATATTATGTACCTAATATATGTACCTGAAGATATTAGAGTGCAAATTTTGTATAATTTTTTTATTTTATAGATTCAGTTCTTTTATCCATAATAAACACATATATCAGCAAAATATATATATTTTTTTGCCTATAAAAGAACAAAATTTTTTTGTTAATTTATTTAAATTGTGTAAAAACATATAATATATTAAGCAATACAATAAGAATCCTGGGACTCCTAAGATCACGTGACCGCCGACTTGCTTATAACGCGCCATGGCCGGTCTTTATCGTTGGCTGCGGTCAGAAACGAGTATTACTAGTTTCTGTTCTTGTTTAAGTTCTGTGCTTGGTAGTTTTTACCGGTAGATGGCGAATCAAGCGCTTAAGTTCTTATACCTCCTTATGGCCTCTGTTGTCCTTATCTTCGCAGATTGACATAGGCGGTACAAGTAGGGGTGTTACCCAGGCGTCACGATGACCTAAGTTAGGGCAGTCTCACACTCCCCCAGACTTTTGTGGCCACCCAAAGTTTAGGTTATTCTCTGGTTTAGTTGTTCCCAAAGAGTATATACACCCACCAAGTCAGACACGAAGAGCGACTTTTCATCATATTTTTTTGCAAAATAAATTAACATTTTTTTACACAAATGATAAATTAACATTTTTCTCTGTCAGGAATAATAAACTCATAAAATCGAAGTAGAAAGAAGGCTGGAAAAGCCGTTGTACAAACCTCAATTTTCGCAAAAAATTATTTTTTTTGCTTTTTATCAACCATACCTACACTTGGTCAAGAATACAGTTGAGCATTAAACTTTTCCATTGCATTGAGTCGTGATCCATGAAATTGGTGGGCTGAGCTACTGGAAGGCCAAATACCGACCCTAAAGGCCCAAAATTGAAAGTTCTTTTTAAAAACACATGTGACCCGCACTTGCGTATTTTTTACCATCCACTGTGTATGAATTTTTTAAATGGGTGAGAATAAGCATCACCTCATGTCCGGACCAATAGAATGCATATACTGAGCTACAAATCAAAAATATTTTTTCAAATTTGATATTTTCAGATATCTTTCTCAATCAACGGTTAACGAAAATGTCCTTTTGTCCTAAAAACATGATTTAGTTTAATTTAATCAATTATTTTGACCTGGTTAATAAGTGCTTTGGCAGATACCTTCCAAAAGAACCAAAAACTGTTTTAATGCTTGCCTGATTGTATTTTAAAGTTTTAAATTTAATAATGGTTCGTGGGGAAGGTCAAAATTAGACAAAAAGTTCAAATCAAAAGTTTTTCGTTTCACCTTTTCGTCTAATTATTTTGACATTTTGATGCCGTACGTTTAATATTGTAGCTGTTTTTAAAACATAATTGAAAAAATACGTATGCGATATACAGTGAAACCTCCCATAAGCGGACACTCACGGTTCCGTTGATTTTGTCCGTTTATTGGAGGTGTCCGCTTATGAGAGGGAACTGCGAAATTTTAATATATATTTATTAACAATTTCCGCTGCTTGAATTTTTTCGATATTAAATTTTTCAGCGATCTTTCGTGCTGATAGATGTTCCTTCTCCGAAACGTTAACAACTTCCATTTTTTCACGTAAACTAAGAAGTTTTTTACTAGGCACTATTTCAAAGAGATCTATTACTAGGTACCCAATTGAGCAATAAAAATAAAACACAGCAGTCCCGCCCCACCGAATAAAATATGTTGTAAATACGACAGAAGTATTTAGTGTCCGCATTAAAACGGGAAGAGGTAATTCCCCGGTTGCAAAGTGCGTTGTTGCCAACATACTACATAATGTTGATGCCCATGTCGTGCAGCACTCCGTCCCGTTGTCAGAGGTTCGCGTCCGGTTAAGAGAGGTTTCAAAATTTTTTAACCAAAGAAAATTGTCCGCGTCCGATTATTAGAGTGTCCGGTTATAGGAGGGAATTTTACATGTAAAGGAATAGCAAAAAACTTGGTTCCAAAAAGTTTGTCCGCTTAAAGGGAGTGTCCGCTTAATAGAGGTGTCCGCAAGGAGAGGTTTCACTGTATAGGTTTGGGAATTTTTGAAAAGTTTGGTTACACCTTTAACTAAAATCTAGACTTTTAGATTTTGAACTTTAAAACCTAAGACTTTAGATTTTGTGTTAAATACTTATGTAGTGAAAATGAATCAAGTGAGTTAAAACTAGACAATGGACAAACAATATCTCCATGCAACACATTTGATAAGACAGGAACATACTGTAAAGAACTGAAAAAAAAATAGTAAAAGCAAAAAAGGTTATTGGATGTCTTAATGTGTCATATTTAATGGAGCAGAGGTAAAAAAGAATGTAAAATTTAACAATAGTGAAAAGCACGTATGAAATAAGGACTTGTGGCGTAACAGCAAAATACTAAACAAGGAAGGAAAGTGTCGAAATGGATGCAATAAGAAGATCATTTAGAATATCTAGAACAGATCATATAAGAAATGAGATCATAAAAGAAAGAATGGGAATCGAGGGAAGTATAACGAATGACATCACTAAACGACAATTGATATAGTACGGCCATGTAGAACGGACGAACAACGAAATAATACCAAAGTAGGTCCTAGATTGACAACCAATAGGGGGCAGGAAAAGAGTGCGTTCTAAACTAGAATGGCAACAGTCAATCCAAAGATCAATGAGTCAAAAATACCTGACAGAAGATGATTTTCAGGATCGAAGGAGTGGATAATAGGCGTCAGACAACGTAGAAACAGGTTCTAACCGACATAGTAGCTCGGTGGATAGAATAGACCGGTGTTCGTATCTTATATATATATCTCGAATTTTCCACGTCACTGGTGGTCCAGCTGATTTTTGTAAACAAAGGTAAGATCTGTTATGAACAACGGAACAACTAATATTTTTTGAATTTTTTGAAAACTAAGGCCATTTTTCTACTGTTTTCTCGTACATCCTTATAAAATGTAATTTTCTAGATGTATTGTCGTTATTTTTTTTTAGCCGCTTTATTTTTATTACACAAAACTTAAACTACAAGTCAAACAGAATGTGATCGTTTAATATCGAATGTGAACCGAGGACTATTGGGTAGTAAACAAAGAGGTATGTCAGCGGATAATTTTTGAAGCTGAAACGAACACATTCATTTCTTCGAATTTTAGTTTTTGTGTAAAGAGAAATGAAGGGGGCTAAAAAAAATAACGACTGGTATGTCTGAAAAATATTATTTTATAAGAATATACTAAAAAATAGTACGAAAATTGCCTTAGTTTTCAAAAAAATCAAAAAATATTAGTTGTTTATATCATATCTAACTTTCGTTTCTAAAAATCAGCTGGACCACCAGTGACGTGAAAATTCGACATATATTTATAAGATCCGAACACCGGTATATTCTATCCACCGTGACATAGTAGTAGTAGTTAAATACTGGTAAAAGATTCTCGAAATTGCGTAACTCAGGGGCACATGTAGTTTTTTGGTAGGCATCTCTTCTTTTAGACTGGGAGTTTACCTCATAGAGGCATGACTGACGTGCCCCACGTGACGCCTCTTCCGCCCCGTTTCGGACAGGAGACCAAAAGTCCCACGGAGATTTTCAGCATTTCTGATGATTACATTTTAATTCAGGAATAAGATAGAGACACAGTAGGGCAATAGCACGGATCACCTAGGTGATCCGTGGCAATAGATTAGGGACTTATTGCAATAGGGACTTATTTGAGTTTTAAAAAACTTAAAATTTTGAAAATCTATGAAAGCTTACACCGTTACACGAAATAAAAAATTGTACCTTTGATCAGACCTACCTATCTATATAAGTTTTTCGGGGCGCTAATTAAATTAAAATTAAATAAAAAAACGTTGCAATTTTTTGCGCATACAAAATAAGTTGCGCAAAAATTGCAATTATGAGAATGTGTAAAAAAATTATGAATGATGTAAATGTGGATTTGTAAAGTTTTATAAATTAGTTTTGCGCAGTGGTCAAAAAGTCTCTGATTTTTTTTAAATTGAGTTTTGTCATATCTAGAGACCCTGTATCTATGACATATTTTGATATTTCTTCAAGGCCAACACAAAAATAGAGGCCACGACCCTGAAAAAATCAGCTGTTCTCCGGGGGCTGACTTTTACATTGGGTCTTATGGGAGGTCAGACCTTTTTTTATGATATTTTCAAAATGGCACTATAGATTTCGGCTAAATTTTAGTGAAATATTCTTAGACACCATCCCCATATTCCACCAAACTTTTGTAACGATGCAAGATGATTAAAAGGTTAAAATCTTCAAAATGTAGCATTCCTTATTTTGAATTCAAATTACCCGCCATGTACCGCATGCCAACTGTTATATTTGACATGTATTTGACTTTGTCATCTGTGTTTGTCACATTTGCTTCTGTTTTAAATTTAATTTTAGTGTGAGCTAATGAAGCGGCTCTGAAAAATTAAGGATTACTATACATTTGAAAAAATTGTTCTTCAAGAATATAGTAAAAAACAATCTCCAATCCAACAAAAATATTTTTCTTAGCCTTTAACTTGCCTGTAGCAGCTACCAGCCTTTATACCTAATATATTTTTTTCGAGCTCTGGGGGGGGGGGACCAAAAGGAAATACCTGGTATTTTCCAGTATTTCCTCAAATTTCAATGGTATTTTTTAATATTTCCCAAGCAATGGTATTTCCTAGTATTTACTTCCTAGTATTTTTAATGGTATTTCCTAGTATATTTCCCAGTACTTCCCAAGTATTTCCTGGTATATCCCTTAACCTGTACACCAAAAGGAAAAACCATAGGAATAAATTTTGTTTTGAATAATATTCCGCATATTTTACTACTTTAAAACTTAAATATTTTGCAAATCCAATAAAAAAGGAGTGAAATCATAACAAAAATCTCTTATGTACAAAAAAGCCAAGTAAGCGAAAATGGTATTCCGTAAAAACAATTGAGATAAAAGTTAAGCCAGATTCTCCAATTCCAATTTTAAAATGAAAGGTTCTTACTAGTTTGGAAATGTTTTTCTAAACTTGGCTATTACGGCTGCAAAAAATGCCTCTTAAGCACAGTGCTAAATTTAACATAAAGAAGAAGTTTGGCTGTAATAGCAAAGTTCAGAAAAACATTTTCAAACTAGTAAGAACCTTTCATTTTGATATTTGTATTGGAGAGTTTGGCTTAACTTTTACCTCAATTCTTTTCACGGAATACAATTTTCGCGTACTTAACTTTTTTATACATAAAAGGTTTTTGTTATGATTT
This sequence comes from Aspidapion aeneum, assembly GCA_963576565.1. NCBI lineage: Eukaryota > Metazoa > Arthropoda > Insecta > Coleoptera > Brentidae > Aspidapion > Aspidapion aeneum. The sequence continues at coordinate 49,155 of CAUYVT010000106.1, forward strand.
TCTTTTCTTTAAAAGTTATACGGCCCCCCCCCCCCAAGTAACATTATTACCACCCAAGGTTTTATTAATTTGGTTCCTAGTTTATTTAGAGGGTGCTGTTATGGGTTTTAGGATCAATTTGGCTACATAAAGGTAATTTATATTGCCAATTACCTAAAGGGGTGTTATACAACCAAAAAGTGATTTATAAAGGGAGTATAATAAAACTGATATTCCTTCTGTTCCTTTTAAATACTTTTGGTTTTATTGATTTCTGATGTATAAAGATGGTCTTATAAAACCATGTTACCTAAAGTTTTTAAAAAGAAATAAATATAAACTTTGGTCATTTAGTTTTTTTCATTACTTTAGATCATCACAAAAGTGTTTTATAATAGAGCTAAAAGGTTATCTTATATCCTTTTGTTTTTATAGTTACCAGTAGTTTAAAAGTAAATATGATTAGATAGGTAGGACACCCAAGCATCGGTAAGGCCTGTTTAGACGGCCAATATAAGAGGTTGCCCTCCAACCTGCAGGCACAACGAATATCATTGAACTGGCCCTCTCGATTGTGTCAAAATTGCACGATAAAAAACATTTAAGTGTTGAATTATACGCTTTTAAACACTTTAAAAACAAATACAAAAAATTTAAATGAGGTTATGTTCACTATGTTTACATTGTTCTTTTTTGTTGGTTTCATAAGAACACTAAAAAATCCTTGTTGCGATACAGTAACAAATAAAACCAAGTGACCACTATAAAACCATAATGGCGTATATAAATTTATTTAAAAAACATTGTAAAGAGAAAATATTTATCTAGTCGTTTTAGCAGTGTTTTTTAACAATAATTTTACTTTAATTTTAATGTATGTAAACCAAACAGACTTTTTTAATGGTGAATAGTGTAAATGATTTTTTTTTAATTTTAAATATTTATTATTTTGTTATCAAAAAACTATTAAAAAGCATTCTTGAGATGGCGCGCTTGTTTTGAGAGCTTTTCAGATACGATTTTATCAGAAAAATAAATTTGGCAGGCAATTTGATCATCAACAAAACGACAAACTCGGTATATTTTTATGTGATTAAATAATTTTGGGACTTTGACATCTTTGGCAATTTTGTGACCTAAATTATTTTATATAGCCACAGCGGCGTTCGTCGCCTCCCCGCCCCGAGGGTAGTGGCGCCCCATTGGTGGCTGAAGCGTCCTCAGCTTTATTAAGTCGGGCCGGCAACGGCCAATTGAGTGGGCGCCAAAGGAAACTAACGACTTGAGGATCTTTTGTTTTTTTTTTGGTCGCAAGATGTTTGAGAGGCGCCCTTTTGACCTGTCGGCCGCCCCCTCACATTATGTCTGACGACCTTTTTTTTTTTTTTTTGGCAACAAGATTTTTTGTCAGTAGGCGCCCTTTTGAGCTGTCGCCCCCCCCCCCCCCCCCACCCTTTCGGGCACGCTACGCCGCTGTATAGTCATTGTGAATCTAAAATATCGCCATAGCTTTTATAGGAAAACTTCTTTACTCTAAAGGTATTATGGTATTCAACATAATCGCCAGGATACCAAATTACCAAATCTAGTTTTATAATAGGATAGAATACGTTTCTGAGTTGCTTTTAGAACCTGGCATAATAGCTTTAGGCTCTAAAAGGTTCTATACTGGTGGAACCGCTAGAGGGCAAAGCTGGACTTTATTTCTTATGGTTTTATAGTGAGTTTAATACATAGGTTGCCACCACCAATTAGGGAGTCCCATTTAGGAGGTCTAAGGGGTATATAAGGGTAATGGGAACGTGCTAGCGACCAAACATTGAAACTAATGGTTTTAAGGAAAGGCGCTGGCAACCTTTTAGCTTCTGCTATAAATAAAGAAATGTTACTTGGGCCCACACTTAAGTTAACATAATATTTATGCACTACTATACACGCGTCGCCGCTGTTTATACTCACCCAATTAGCCACGACAACTTGTTTGATTTTTAAATTCACGGGTTAAGTTTTTGCAAAGTCACCTGAAATGCTCCTAATACGGGGTTCTATCGATTTCATGAAATTTTGCTTCAATCTGCCCATCAAAAGTTATCCAAGTTCATATAAAATCTTCCTGGTATAATTTCAACCCTACCGACAGAGAAAAAGCGCGGCTCTTGGCGGTCCGAGCACAAAGTATTTGTTTTCTGACCGACCCAGCACAGGTGGATAGACGGCACCTGATTGGCAGATTTTTTTGAGATCCGCTTTTAATTGCTTTTAGGTTTTTGTTTCGGGACCCCTTTAGTCGGCAGTATGCAGAGTTAGAAAATAAATCAGTGTCGTTTCTGTAGGTGTAGGATTAGAAAGTTGTATTATCTATTTTTTATACATAAAATGTTTTTGGCCCGGGCCCCGCCCCCCCCCTGGGTGCGCCCATGATAACACTGTGCTCCTATATATTTACGTTTGTTAATAATAAATAACTTTGTCATTGAATCAACCAAAAAAAAATCCTAAACTACAAACTTAAAAAAAAACTTTTTTTATTTCTGAATCCCTGCTAGAAAGTGTTACAAATTTGCATAAGCTACCTTTAGGTTGTCATAAAAAATTATTTATGACGTCTATTATTATGTACATACTTTATTTAATTGTGAATAATTTAATTGTAAAAAAAAATTAATTTTTTTATAGATTATTATAAAATACAGACGTACTTTACTTCATATATTTTTTAGTTGATTTATGTTTTTTTGTCAAAATATAATAAAATAGATGGTAGGTAATTTATGTAACTGTATTTTAATTTAAATATTATTTTAAATAATGATAAAAAATAGACAATAAAATATCGGTTTTGAAGTGGAGGCACAAAAATAAATAAAACATCTAAAAAATATGAATCCCCTAGGTGTCCGCCGATGTCCAATTCAAAGGACACCAGAATTTTAAGAAGATGAACAAAAAAAAATCATTTTTTTTTAACTTTCATATTTCCTATACCTACTTTCTGGCACAAATATACCCTGAAATTCGCTAAATGACGTTTTTTCGAATCTCAACTCTGGGTGTGGTCTTTTTGCATCTCTATGGCCTTAGTGCAACTCGTTGATTTTGTTGATAATCTGTATGGTTTTTGAAATTATGAATTTTCAAAGTTTGGCCATTTTGGTCTTATGGGATTCCCTACTATAAAATTCGCTAAATGACGTTTTTTCTAATCTTAACTCAAGGTGTGGTTTTTTCGCATCTCTATGGCCCCACCATCCTGAAACTCGGTGTTTTTGTTGATAAACTGTATAGTTTTTGAAATATAAATTTTCAAAGTTTGGCCATTTTGGTCTTATGGGATTCCCTACCATAAAATTCGCTAAATGACGTTTTTTCGAATCTTAACTCAGGGTGTGGTTTTTTCGCATCTCTATGGCCCCACCATACTAAAACTCGGTGCTTTTGTTGATAAACTGTATAGTTTTTGAAATATGAATTTTCAAAATTTGGCCATTTTGGTCTTATGGGATTCCCTACACTAAAATTCACTAAATGACGTTTTATCTAATCTTAACTCAGGGTGTGGTTTTTTCGCATCTCTATGGCCCCACCATACTGAAACTCGGTGCTTTTGTTGATAAACTGTATAGTTTTTGAAATATGAATTTTCAAAGTTTGGCCATTTTGGTCTTATATTATATTCCAATACTCCCTGTTACCTATTTACACAATGGTTGGCGTTTGATGCAAACATTCAGAAATAAAGGTACGAAAAATGCACAGTTACCAAATTTACATAGATAGAGTTTTTATCAACTGTACGCCGATGATTTGACATAACGAATAGAAGAATAAAATAATATTCATGCGTAGAAGTATAACCAATCAGGACATTTTTTCTTAAGGACCGCAAAAAAGATAGACTTATACCCATTGATATTGCTATCAAATATGTTTGCATTCTGCATCGTAAGGTACCGTAGGTATTGCAATAATACGTACTATATGGAAATAATATACATATGTCTTTGAAAGCAACCAATCAGGTCTTTTTTGCTTAAAGACCCCAAGGCCCTCATGTTTGCATCGTAAATGTGCAGTCACCGTGGGTATTGGAATGTTATGATGTATATGCGGGTCCCCAAATTCAAACCACTTTTTTAAGGCTCCGAAGTATATTTTTTTGAGGCACCTACGTGGCCCCCTTGGACCGGGGACTAGCCGACCTGACCAGTCCGGGCCTGGGGACAGATCGAAGCAGGGCTATCAAAACGGACGGGCCACGATCCTCCACTTTGTTGACGTCACATCCGGGGCTGATTTTTTTTTGATGGTTGCGTCACGACACAGCTGATTGTCTTTAAAATATTGAAGTTGGAATGACATTTCAAGAATATTTGATTTTTAAAAAAATAAAGCCGGTTTTAAGATTATTTTTACTATATTCTTGAAGAACAATTTTTTTTTTAATGTATAGTAATCTTTAATTTTTTAGAGCCGCTTCATAAGCTCACACTAAAATTAAATTTAAAACAGAAGCGAATGTGACAAACACAGATGACAAAGTCAAATACATGTCAAATATAACAGTTGGCATGCGGTACATGGCGGGTAATTTGAATTCAAAATAAGGAATGCTAAATTTTGAAGATTTTAACCTTTTAATCTTCTTGCATCCTTACAAAAGTTTGGTGGAATATGGGGATGGGATCTGAGAATATTTCACTGAAATTTCGCCGAAATCTGTAGTGCCATTTTGAAAATATCATAAAAAAACTTCTGACCTCCCATCAGAACCAATGTAAAAATCAGCCCCGGGAGAACAGCTGATTTTTTCAGGGTCGTGGCCTCTATTTTTGTGTTGGCCTTGATCGAAGATAAGAGTCCCTGGGAGGGATTAAAAAGTTTTAATAAAAATTTGTGCAATTTTTTGTCTTGTTTTTGTTGCCGAGAAATTTTATCGATTATTTTGGGAGGGAGATTGATCACCCTTGATCCCCCCCTAGGTACGGTCTTGAGTTTATACACTTAGTATACTTAGCATTAATGGTTACAGTTGTATAATCAAAGTTAGCACTCATTAGCACAACATTCCTACTTTCTTCCTAATATAAATATACTGCTGAATCTTTTTAAAAATGCTCTTGTTTTTACATTTTTCCACAATGTTTGAAGGAGGAGCTTTCATATGAGAGTTTGGGGAAGGGGGTGGTGGGGAGGTTTCATGGGAGAACAGTTGTCCATATGTGTGAACATATGACGTCACAGCGGTTACACATGGCTGCTGACATTCGAGCTTTTATCGTAGGCCACCAGAAATCTTCAAGAGGTATTGAAGAAAATGCAAGAAATCGCCGGAAGACAATTCCCTAGCCAATCTTAACCTTAAGAATTCTTTTGTCTCTTTTTGAGACATGCTCGCAAACACCGAGTGAGAGAAAGACGGAAATATTTTTTCTTGTGTCAAGGGGTATTGATTTAATGAATATGAACAGAGACGTATTTAAAATTTTTATAGATTTATCCTATAATTAGAAACAACATTTCGGACTTACTTCTATTGTCTTTATTTTTTTATTTTTTACCTTTCGGTTAGTAAGAATTTCGAACTGTTATCCGTTTTTAACTAATTTAATTTTAATTATTAAAATTGTTTTTTAAATTAACTATTAAGAAGAATTAATTTATAATTAATTAACGTTTGTCCGAATCTTAACACAGGGTGTGGTTTTTTCGCATTATTTTGGCCATACCATCCTGCAACTCGGTACTTTTGTTAATAAACTGTAAAGTTATTGAAATACGAATTTTCAAAGTTTGGGCATTTTGGTTTTATGGAATTTCCTACCCTAACAATCGCTAAACGGCATTTTTTCGAATCTTAACTCAGGTTGTGGTTTTTTCGCATCTCTATGGCTTGATAATACTTTAACTCGGTGCTTTGATTAATAAACTGTATAGTTTTTAAATATGAATTTTCAAAGTTTGGCCATTTTGGTATTATGGGACCTCTAACTCTTAAATTCTCTAAATGACTTTGTTTGGCCATTTTCTTATTGGATTCCCCAGCATAAAATTTGCTAAATGATGTTCTTTCTAATCTTAATTCAGGGTGTGGTTTTTTTGCATCTCTATGGGCCCACCATACTGCAACTCGGTGCTTTTGTTGATAAAGTGTTTAGTTTTTGAAATTTAAATTTATAAAGTTTGCCGTAAATGAAGTTTTTTCGAATCTTAACTCAGTGTGTGGTTTTTCAAATCTACTTAAGTTGTGGTTTTTTCACATCTCTATGGCTCCCCTATACTTCAACTCGATGCTTTTCTTGATAAACTGTATATTTTTTGAAATATAAATTTTAAAAGTTTGGCCATTTTGTTCTTATGGGATTCCCTACCCTAAAATTCGCTAAATTATGTTTTTCCGAATCTTAACTCAGGGTGTGGTTTTTTTGCTTTTCTTTGGCCCCATCATACTGCAGCTCGGTGCTTTTGTTAATAAACTTTATATAGTTTTTAAAATATGATTTTTCAAAGTTTAGCCATTTTGGTCTTATGGGATTCCCTACCCTAAAATTCGCTAACTGACGTTTCTTCGAATCTTAACTCAAGGTGTGGTATTTTCGCGCCAAAATCGCCCCACCAAGCGCGGATCTGGGCATAAATCTAGAAGGGGGGGGGGAAATTGTCGACGAAAAAAATATTTGTACATTTATTTTTATTTTAGGGGGGGGTATATTTATTAAATAGAAGTTCATATTTTTGTTTCTAGGGTGTCCAATATTTTAAATATTTTTTTAAATACAACTCTGTTGTACAATATTTTAATCCACCTTTCTCTCTTGAATTCAAGAAAACTACAATTTTCTGTCTTTGTCAAAACTGAACTTATTCGTTTGCACACAGCATATCGATTCTTCTCTTTTCAACCTAAGAAAATGATACTTTCAGTCTTTGTCTCATACTAATTCATGTATTTAGTCTTGTATATTTGTGTGTTATTGTTCATTTTTTACCGGGTTTTGAATCTACAATGCATTGAAGTATAGAAGCCTGGGAAAAAATTTGTTTTGTGCTTTGAGTTATTAGTTATTTTATTAAAATAGCGATTCCAGTTTCCACAAATTCCGCGTTTCGTTTTGGGGCTTTTTCCTGAAAATTTTTATATAACCTAGCAGGACTGCAGAAGTCAGGAACACGTCTTTTGGTCTAAAACGGCGAAATTTTATCTATCAAAAGTATTATCTCTATCTACGAGCATCCTCCTTTTACTTATCTTCTATATAGCGTTGATTGAATTACCCTCTCTAATATTCAATCAACACTTTTAATCAGTAAACCCGCAAATTAAAAAAAAATATTTTTTACGCAATTTTTTAAGAAAACTCTTGTAGCACTGTGGTTGAGGGGGGGGGGATTTAAGTTTACCATATAGAAATGTCGAAAAAAATATCCAACCGTAATTTAGTCGAAAATAAAAGAATCGAAAATAGAACAGACAAAAATAATGTAAACGAAACGTATAGTTTTGTTGATCCGTCAAACTGTCGAAAATAATTTAGCCGAAGCGTAATTTCGTCGATCTATAAAAATGTGGTAACGCAAAAGCATCGAAACGGAGTTAAGTAGATTCGCAGAATGATCGAACCGTAAAAAAGTCGAATCACAAAAAGGCCGAACCTTAAAAAAGTCGAAAAATAAACAAATTGAAAAATAAAAAAGAGCAAATACTGATATATGCGAAAATAATTTAAACGAATCGTAATTTTGTCGATCCGTAAAAATGTCGAAAATAATATAGTCGAATATTAAACGCGCGATACGCAGTGGAGAAGAGACGCAAAATCATCAAAACGTAATTATGTCGAAACGTAAAAAATGCGAACAGTAAAAAAGTCGAATCGAAATGGACTATATTGTTTTTTACAATTTTTCGGAAAAACAAAAATACGTTTCGCTTTTCCTTCCAAGGCTATGATTTTTTTTTGATAATTTCTACATATTTTATGAATACCATAAAAATACTCTGCCAATATATGGGCCCCTAAGCTCACACTAGGTACTATAGTTATAGTGTACGTGTGAGCTAATATAACTAAAAACTGAAATATATTTTATTTAACTCCAGACTAAATTACCTTTTGTTTGATACCACACAAGCCATGTTTTGACTTGAACTCAAATTTTTGAAATCTACCCCCACCCTTAAAAAAAACAAAAAACTAAAATGTATTTTCTTAAACTCCGGACTCAATTACCTTTCGTTTGATATCACACACGCCATATTTTCACTTAAACTCTAATTTTTAAAATATACCCCCACCCTTTTTTTTAAATAAATTAAAATGTATTTTGTTTAACTGCAGACTCAATTACCTTTCGTTTGATATCACACACGCCATATTTTCACATAAACTCTAATTTTTGAAATCTACCCCCACCCTTTTATTTGGTTTCTGTTCGGTGGATTTTGTTCATTTTTAAATGGGACCATCTCGACCCAAGACCCAGCCTAAGTACCAAATTTCATTAAAATCGGCCAAGCGGTTTTTGAGTTATGCGCGTTGGTCGTTACAGACATACAGACAGACAGACAGACAGACAGGCAGACATACAGACAGACCAACAGACAGACAGACAGACGGCGCAACAAAAAAGTTTCAAAATCATCTGAAACGCAAAGATATATAAAAATTTTTGAAATCGGAGCAACTTTTTTTTTCTTGAAAAAATTAGGATCACCGTAGCTCACACTACTATAGTATAGTATATGTGTGAGCTAAAAATATAGCCTATAGCTCCTTCGGGATCAGTAGCAATTCAACGACACTTTTTTTTGTCAAAATCGGTTCAGCCGTTTAGTCTCTAGCGTGACACAAACTTTCTTTCGCCGTGCTGCAGTTCATTCATATCTGGACCAAAATTTTGGGGGGGGGTTAGGCCAGTGGAATTTGAAAAATTGTGTGTCAGTGGCGCACCCAGGAATGTGTCTTGGGGGCCGTCAGCTAACAAGGGCGCCTTCAAAAATCGTGCGACCAAAAAAAAAAAGGTCATCATGTGTGGGAGGGGGCCGACAGCTAAAAAGGGCGACCCTCAAAAATCTTGCGACCAAAAAAAAAACAAAACGGTCATCAAGTTTATGAAAAAAAGGTTAAACTTAAAAAACACCTTCCTATTTAATTTTCGGGGGGGTTTGAAGCCCCAAACCCCCCCCCCCCAGATACGGCCCTGAATAGCATAATATAATACGGCATCTGAATAGCATAATATAATACGGCATCAGGGGGTCTCAACCCACATAGCACAATCACGTATTTAACACGTAAAAAAGTCGTGAAGAAAAAAAACGTTGATTTTAAAAGCTGATCAAAAATAAAGATAAAAAATAACGTTGCTAAAAACTGCGTTGTAATAACGCCATTATAAAATTAAAACAGCAATGTTTTCACGTTAGTTTCAAGTGATTTTTACGTTAAAATCACATTACATTCACGCCTTTTCTACACGAATTTTAAAACGCGACTTGCATGGCTTTTCTACTGAATATTTTTGAGATTTTACTAGCAGCAGCGCCACCTATTGTCAGGATTTTTCACTTTGACGAAATCAGGTAGTGCTTTAGCCTCTAAACTCCAAAAGCCTTTTAAGGAACTGATCCCTGATCCTTCACGATCACGACGCATATGTTATTAACCTGATAAAGACACATTAATATTCTGTGAAAGTGTTAACTGTTAAAAAATCTTGTTTAGCTTGTAAAAAAACATAATGTATATAGATAGATATATAGATATTTTGTCTTGCCTTGATCGCCATCTTTAAAATTGTCTTGAAGTGTTGTAGTCTTAAACTAGTAAACTTTTATAACTTCCTTTCGCGTCTCTTTTAAGTTAAAAAAATGTTATTAAAAAAACATGACCAAAAAAGACGCAGAAAGTTAGTAGGTTTGAGAAGTCTTAATCTAGTGGCGTTTTAGAACATGTTGTGGAGGACTTTTCAAGTGTGAATTTGGTACATGAAAATAACGAGGGTAAAAAACACGTTATATACCCCAACAAACATTTAAAGTTGTAACGACAAAACCCCAACTAGCAAGAATTTCTTAAAAGTAACCGCAACGTACTCCCGCTACGTCCCAGTATACCATACAGCGACGTTATAATTCCCTAAGTGGGGAACCAATTTCTGGTTATAACTACTTGGCCAAGTGTTTAAAGTCAATGTAGTAACAACTACACTACTACGTCGTAGCCAGGTATCTACTACGTCGTAGAGGCTGTTTTTTTCCGTAATGGCATAAAAGTTGCCATGTAGTTGATGTGATTTTTGTGCTATGTGGGAAGACATATTCCTGCGTGCGCTACTGATAGAACTGTCGAGTAGGTTGGGGTATAGATACCAATTTTTTGCAATTAATTAGAATTAGAAGATGATCTAATTCTGTGCAAACAATGAGTGGGAAAGTAAGTAGGGATACTAAAACAATAATAATTAAATTGTTAAGATGAGTATTTGATTTAAAATTAGTTTGTTTTTTAGTTCGGTTTCGTGTTTCGGCACCACACGGTCTGCCAAGAAAGTGCCGAAAAATTATTGAAAACAAAAAAGTTACAAAAACTATTTTTAAAAATTATTTGAAAGTTTCTTTTAAAAAATTTTAAATAAAAAATTTTAAATAAAATTTTTGTTTTTGTCAAAAAAATCTGTGCTATTTACTGAAAACCAAATAAGATCTATGTAAGTGCAAAAAAAATAATTTAAATTGTATTTCAACAAATAACAATTTCGGCAAAAAAAAAATATTCGTTACCGTTTTTAACATTTCTGTTTAAGAAAAAAGGAATGGATTTTTTAACATGTAAAACACAAAAAATCGTATAAATAATAATAGTGACACACTTTATACCTTTTGACATTTATTAGCCTGCTACTATTTCTATAAATGGAGGAAAGGTCAAAAGAAAAAAAATCATTTTGGATCAAACCTCTTTGTTTTTTAGATATATGCAGGAACATATGGAAGTGATTCATCAGTCCTTATTATATGACTCTTTTTTCCTGGAACAAAACCAAATTTTTTCTGACAAAAATAAGAGTTATTGGTTCAGCAAAATCTTTCTTCAAAAATAATTTTCTAGTGTTTTTTTCCTCACAAATAAATAAAATACACTAAAAAAATTGGTTAAAAATAACACTAGACTTATAAATTCGACAAAAATATTAGGAATTTTAGGTGTTACAACAAAATGACAAAAATAAGGTAATGGTCAAAACTATCAAGACACAACACAACGATTTTCCAACTAATGGCATGTTTCCACGCCGATTCAAAAAACACATCACGTGATGGCCCATGGATTTGCACCGGTTTTCAATGCAGCGTCACCTGATGCGTTTTTTGAATCAGAGTGGGTGCATAGATGGAAACCGGGTTTAAATTCAAAAAAAAAAAAATCAATGTCCCGAACGGTAATACAAGACAATTTCTGTAACATCCAAAAATAGCGTTACCGAACGGGACAAATCGTGTTACCGATGGGACCATTTCTTTACATTTGAGCATTTTTCAGCCATGCCAAATTTATGACATAACTTTTTTTTAGTTTTGTTTAACATTTTAACGGTTTTGTTTGGGAAAATGTTGATTTAATTATTTAGTTAGAATTAGAAGATGATCTAATTCTGTGCAAACAATGAGTGGGAAAGTAAGTAGGGATACTAAAACAATAATAATTAAATTGTTAAGATGAGTATTTGATTTAAAATTAGTTTTTTTTTAGTTCGGTTCCGTGTTTCGACACCACACGGTCTGCCAAGAAAGTGCCGAAAAATTATTGAAAACAAAAAAGTTACAAAAACTATTTTTAAAAATTATTTGATATTTTCTTTGAAAAAACTTTTCATAATTTTTTTTTATTAAAAAATCTGTGCTATTTACTGAAAACCAAATAAGATCTATGTAAATGCAAAAAAAAATAATTTAAACTGTATTTCAACAATTTCGGCAAAAAAAAATATATTTGTTACCGTTTTTAACATTTTTGTTTAAGAAAAAAGGAATGGACTTTTTAACAAGTAAAACACAAAAAAACGTATAAATAATAATAGTGACATACTTGATACCTTTTGACATTTATTAGCCTGCTACTATTTCTATAAATGGAGGAACGGTCAAAACAAAAAAAAATCATTTTGGATCAAACCTCTTTGTTTTTTAGATGTATGCAGGAACAGATGGAAGTGATTCATCAGTCCTTATTATATGACTTTTTTTCTGGAACAAAACCAAATTTATTCTGACAAAAATAAGAGTTATTGGTTCAGCAAAATCTTTCTTCAAAAATAATTTTCTAGTGTTTTTTTCCTCACAAATAAATAAAATACACTAAAAAAATTGGTTAAAAATAACACTAGACTTATAAATTCGACAAAAATATTAGGAATTTTAGGTGTTACAACAAAATGATAAAAATAAGGTAATGGTCAAAACTATCAAGACACAACACAACGATTTTCCAACTAATGGCATGTTTCCACCGCGATTCAAAAAACACATCACGTGATGGCCCATGGATTTGCACCGGTTTTCAATGCAGCGTCACCTGATGCGTTTTTTAAATCAGAGTGGGTGCATAGATGGAAACCGGGTTTAAATTCCAAAAAAAAAAAAAATCAATGTCCCGAACGGTAAAACAAGACAATTTCTGTAACATCCAAAAATAGCGTTACCGAACGGGACAAATCGTGTTACCGATGGGACCATTTCTTTACATTTGAGCATTTTCCAGCCATGCCAAATTTATGACATAACTTTTTTTTAGTTTTGTTTAATATTTTAACGGTTTTGTTTGGGAAAATGTTGATTTAATTATTTAGTTAGAATTAGAAGATGATCTAATTCTGTGCAAACAATGAGTGGGAAAGTAAGTAGGGATACTAAAACAATAATAATTAAATTGTTAAGATGAGTATTTGATTTAAAATTAGTTTTTTTTTAGTTCGGTTCCGTGTTTCGACACCACACGGTCTGCCAAGAAAGTGCCGAAAAATTATTGAAAACAAAAAAGTTACAAAAACTATTTTTAAAAATTATTTGAAAGTTTCTTTTAAAAAAATTTTCATAAAACTGTGCTATTTACTGAAAACCAAATAAGATCTATGTAAGTGAAAAAAAAATAATTTAAACTGTATTTTAACAAATAACAATTTCGGCAAAAAAAAATATATTCGTTACCGTTTTTAACATTTTTGTTTAAGAAAAAAGGAATGGACCTTTTAACAAGTAAAACACAAAAAAACGTATAAATAATAATAGTGACACACTTGATACCTTTTGACATTTATTAGCCTGCTACTATTTCTATAAATGGAGGAAAGGTCGAAAGAAAAAAAAAATCATTTTGGATCAAACCTCTTTGTTTTTTAGATGTATGCAGGAACAGATGGAAGTGATTAATCAGTCCTTATTATATGACTCTTTTTTTCCTGGAACAAAACCAAATTTTTTCTGACAAAAATAAGAGTATTTGGTTCAGAAAAATCTTTCTTCAAAAATAATTTTCTAGTGTTTTTTTCCTCACAAATGAATAAAATACACAATTTCTGAAATAGTAGTTTACCTAACTAGTGCGGAAAGTGCCTCTTTTCCGCACGCGATTGCAGATGGCCAAACCACGCGATAGCGGAGTTTGGCCAGCAATCAAGTGCGAAAAAGACACTTTACGCACGAGTTAGGTACACTATTTTTTCTATAAGCGTGAGGAAAAAACTAAAAATTAATCAGAAAATTATTTATATTCAAAACGTTTTAATCAAATCAATTATTATTATTCATATTCTAGCGGCTTCTAGAACTGACTGGGGTAGATCTTCGTCCGAAGAATCCATTGAAAATCTGATTTTTTTGTTTGAAAAATTCAAAAGACGCTTGTATCTGCAAAATTGGCTTTGTTTTGACAGTTTGTTTGTACTTTGTTGCTATGGTGATTTAAGATGCCAAATCTAAAACCACTAGTGTTCATTGTTGTTTGACATTGACAATGACGATATTTATACCGGGGAGGTTTAAAACTTATAATTTGAACCTATTTTACTGAAAACTTTATTTTATCGAAAATATTGAAAATATAGCAGAATTTTAGTCAATTTGAATATTTTTAGGATATTTCGTGTGCTAGGAAAGATACAAATGTATTTTGAACGGTCTAAATGTTATAGAACACCTCAAAATCGTAACAAATTTACTTTTCCGCACTAGTGCGGAAAAGTGGCACTTTCCACACTAAAATGCGTGCGGAAAAGTGGACTTTTCCGCACGCTTATAGAAAAAATTATTTATTCTTTTACTTAAGTATTTAGAACAAATTTAAATTAAAAAAATTGGTTAAAAATAACACTTATAAATTCGACAAAAATATTAGGAATTTTAGGTGTTACAGAAGGGACATCAACGTTACCGAAGGGCAAGGGCGTCGATAGCTTTTTTCTTGGGGGGGGGGGGTAATCTGCCCTACTTTTGCAAAACCTAGTAACTAGGTTTTTGGTAACTTTTCACGAGAGCGTTTTTTCTAAAATATTTTGCTAATGGGAAATAATGAAAATGCGAAGACTATTATCGCAAAACCATTTTTATTTTTTTTTTAGTTTGCTGAATGGGTTTAAAATATTTTAAAATGATCAAACTAAAAAAAAATAATAAAAAATAAGAGGTAATAAAAAAACAAAAATATTAAAAAAAAAATATATTAAGTGTGACACATCATTTTAAAGGAAATTTTACGCTGATTTCAAAAATCAAATAAAAATAGGGTCATTTCATAAGAAAATTACAAACTTTATGTAATATCTCAAAAATTAAAAGTGAAAGATAAAATTTAATTTGACAGTTGATTTGCTCCTAAAAAAGTGCTTTAAGAACGTTTTTACAGAAATAAAAAATATTCATAAATAAACAAGTTACGGGGGTGGGTCGAAAATGCACCAAATTGAAAACCACCCTATATCTTGTAAGTAGTTTAAGATATCGATGCGCGGTTTTTGGCATTAACTTTTTAACGAAAATCGAGCTCGCAAAATGCAGGTTAGTTTTTTCCTATCTCCTCTATAAATAGGCGTTTCCTATCAAAAGTGTCCTATTTGGACCACTCTGTACTACAATAAAGGAAATTTTAGGTTTTTCTTACCGTTAGTTTCAGCTGACCAAAACTCAATTACAAATCAAAACAACCCCTATTTTTTTATTATTTTAACTTTTCAAATACTTATAATATAACACCTTTAAACTTATACATACTTAATTTTTTTTTTGCAAATTTTCGGGAGCTTTGCATTACGAGTGCTTGATAATAAAAAACTTCAGTTCTTGAATTCTTGGGGGGGTACTGACCCCCCAGTACCCCCCCCCCCCTTAACAACGCGCTTGCCGAAGGGACACAATTTATGACACAAAACAAAATGACAAAAATAACGTAATGGTCAGAACTATCAAGACACAATATAAACACAACGATTTTCTAACTAATGGCCTGTTTCCACCAATGCATGCCCACCCCGATTAAAAAAACACATCACGTGATGGCCCATGGATTTGCACCGGTTTTCAATGCAGCGTCACCTGATGCATTTTTTGAATCAGAGTGGGCATGCATAGATGAAAACCGGGCTTAAATTAAAAAAAACATCATTGTCTCGAACGGTAACACAAGACAATTTCTGTAACATCCAAAAATAGCGTTACCGAACGGGACAAATCGTGTTACCGAAGGGACCATTTCTTTACATTTTAGCATTTTTCAGTCAAGCCAAATATATGACATAACTTTTTTTTGAGTTTTGTTTAAGATTTTAACGGTTTTGTTTGGGAAAATATTGATTTAATTACTTTAATTAAGTTATGTAAGACAAAGGATTCTATATTTCAAACACAATATTTAGCTTTTGTTCCAAAAAAAGTGATTAATACCTACAGTCGATGTATAAAAAATTAATTCTTTAAAAAGTTGATAAACTGATATCTATTGCAAAGATTATTTGGCGACACTCTATATCTCTTTAACCTATATAATAATAATAAATGATCATAATGAACCACAAAATTATCTGACATTGTCAAATTTGTCACTTTTAAATTTTACAGTTTTCCCCTACTATCAAAACTTCGAATAAAAAAATTCCCTACCACCCCGCACTCTCTTAAAGCTGGGTGCACCCTTAAATTTCACCCTGTATAATAAAACATGATTTTTAATGTATTCAAGCAATTTTTACAAGGGATAATTAGAGATTCAAGTGAATGTTGACGTGACGTGGATTATCACTGGATAGGAAAATACGAGAGATGTATGGACTTATAACAACTCCAATGTAATGGTAAGTTTTTAAAAATCCTTTTAAAAAATAACTTACTTATAAACATTGCTAACTTCTTTTCTCTTCTAAAGTAGAGTTTATAGAGAAACATGGCATGACATAAGACATAGCATGACATGACATAACATTACAGAAGGAAAAATGGCTGTTTATACAAAAAACATAACATGACATAATATAAAGTTTGGTCCAATTACAGCTTGACTTTTGTTCATGTGATTTTGGAACTTTCAGCTGTCTTCTGTCATTTAGTTTTCTGTTGTTGTTTTGAAAATATGGACGATGGTTAATTTATTGAACAGGTGCAGGGCTTCCCTGCCCTGTATAATAAAAAAGACAAGTGATACAAAGATAAGAATGCCAAAAAAAATGGCTTGGACTTCTTATTCATTGGGCGAATTTTAAAGTGCCTTCTTTTTCACACTCTTGTTATACATATAGCACTAGCTGCAAGGCCAATGAGAACTAGAAGCTGTACTTCTTCATCCATCTAAAACAAGTATATACATCACTTAAACTAACCAAAGGGCCATCATCACATGTATTAGGGGAGCCCCAATTACCTACAACAAAAATGAATGAAAACTACTTATATGTACTTAAATATCTGACGTTTTGCTTACCTTTTTTGCATACTTATTTCTTTTTTAAACAAAAAAACCACATCAAAACTATCCAAACCCAATATAAAAGTAGGGTTATGGTAAAAAATCGTAAACAAATGACGTCGCGATCATGCGCATAATGTGATTTCACACAAGACATGACATAAAAAGATAAAAGTTGGGCATCTTTTTATGTCTCATGTTATGTCATGTAATGTTATGTCATGTTATTTTTCTGTATAAACACCAACAGGGTTTGTCATAAGCTCAACTCTGTTATGTTATGTTATGCTATGTCTTATGTCATGCCATGTTGCTGTATAAACTCTACTTAACAGAAATGCCCAAACTTTCGCATTTCCTTAATTGTAATACCGCGACATCTTACCCTGAAATCACTAAGCTCTTGAAGTCTCGAGGTACTTAAACGATATCGATTAATGCTATCCATCGTACGTACCTGAGATGGTACTCAGTATTGTTTCAAGTTTCAGGATAAGATAATAGATGGCTCTGACTGTTTATAATAATATGTAAGTGGTACCTATACCTCAAGGACTGTACACTCTGTGTACAGTCCTTGCCAAGGCCAACACAAAAATAGAGGCCACGACCCTGAAAAAATCAGCTGTTCTCCCGGGGCTGAATTTTACATGGGGTCTTATGAGAGGTCAGACGTTTTTTTATGATATTTTCAAAATGGCACTACAGATTTCCGCAAAATTTCAGTGAAATATTCTCAGACACCATCCCGATATTCCACCAAAGGTTTGTAAGGATGCAACATGATTAAAAGCTTAAAATCTTCAAGATTTAGCATTCCTTATTGTGAATTCAAATTACCCGCCATGTACCACATGCCAAACTGTTATATTTGACATATATTTGACTTTGTCATCTGTGATTGTCACATTCGCTTCTGCTTTAAACTTAATTTTTGTATGAGCTGATGAAGCGGCTATGAATAATTAAGGATTACTATACATTTAAAAAAAATTGTTCTGCCAGAATAAAATAAAAACAATGTCAAAAACGGCTTTATTTAAAAAAAATCAAATATTCTTGAACCGTCATTCCAACTTCAATATTTTAAAGACAATCAGCTGTGTCGTAACGTGACCATCAAAAAAAATCAGCCCCGGATGTGACGTCAACAAAGTGGAGGATCGTGGCCCGTCCGTTTTGATAGCCCTGTCCTTGCCTATACCTATACTCCATATCATAATTTTTGTGATAACTTTTTGACAGTTATCAGCTGTTTACCATAACAAATAGCATAGGACAACGAAAAAAACTCGTAAAAAGTTGTCTCAAAAATAATGATATGAATTTTACCTACATATATTTAAAGTTACCATTTTTGTTTATAAATAAGTACACAGTTTTGTAAAAACGGTTTTGTTTGGAAAATTTTTGATTATATCACTTTAATCAAGTTAACGTAAGATAATCCTCGTTACAGAAAGGACAACATCATTTGCGTCAAATCTATAAATTAAACACAACACGATTTATTATCAATAATTCAAAAACTCTTTGACAGTGTTTTTCGGGGTCCTCTATAACCTACTCAAATCAAATCAAATCAAATTAAAATTGGAAATCGACTTTCAAAAGAATTCTTGATAACGAAAAGCTTTATGTTGTATCTCTCCAACTCTTCTTAAAATATATATCGCAGTAGCGTTAAAAAACTGGAAACGTGAAGTACACGACATGGGAATACAACTGAACGACTGATTTACAATATACACACTACAGTTTTCTGACGACCAAGTAATTGTAGTCAATGATAAAATAGACATGGAGTATATGATGAGAAATTTAACGGAAGAATACCAAAAGTGGGGGTTAACAGTGAACGTGGACAGGACACATGTCTTGGAAACGAATCAAGAGTTAAGAGACAATGGACAAACAATATCTCCATGCATTGAGTATGTATACTTGCGTATCATATTTGATAAGACAGAAACAGACTTTAAAGAACTGGAAAAAAGAATAGTAAAAGCAAAAAAGGATATTGGATGTCTTAACAGTATTTTATAAAGCAGAGAGATAAAAAAATGTAAAATTTAACATATATGAAACAATGGTGAAAAGCACGCTGTTGTATGGAATAAAGAGACTTGTCGCGTAACAGAAAAAGACAAAACAAAATTGGAAAGTGTCGAAATGGATGCAATAAGAAGATCAATGAGAATATCTAGAACAGATCATATAAGAAATGAAATAATAAAAGAAAGAATCCAGGGAAGCATAACGGATGACATTACTAAAAGACATAACTGATATGGTACGGCCATGTAGAACGGATGAACGACGAAAGATTACCAAAGCAGGTCCTAGAATGGCAACCAATAGGGCGCAGAAAAAGAGGGCGTCCTAAACTAGAATGGCAACAGTCAGTCCAAAAATTAATGAGTCAAAAAAACCTGACAGAAGATGATTGTCAGAATCGAAGGAGGTGGAGAATAGGCGTCGGACAACGTAGAAAAACATTCTGAACCGACATAGTAGTAGTAGGATAAGTTTTGAATAAAAAAATTATGAGTGCTTAAGACCACACGGCAGAAGTGTAAACTTCAACAAGGCGAAATTAATAAATACTGGCCTTCATCTGCATCATCATATCGTTCCGCTGACTGTTCCTCTCACAGTTAGTCGATTCGAGCCGATTTCACCCGAATGAGCGTTGCAGTACCCACAAAAACTGCTAAACGCGCCTAAAGAAGTTTACACTTCAAAAAACATTTTTTCAGTCTGTGAAAACTAAAATTAAGTTTTGTTCTAAAAAAAAAGTACCATACATGTTTATAAAAGTTTGGTCAGGTCAGGACCCTCATGCAATTCGCCCCTCTAGGACAACTAAATATTTTTCTTGACAGCTAAGTTTTTATTTATGGTCCCCAAAAGCGGGTAATCGTCTGTAAAAATCTTAGCTATAAATTTTCCAATTTCTGAGGGTAGCTTAATTGAGACTGACAAACTCAGATATTTTCTTAAATATTTTCGAAAGATAAGGAAAATTCAATAGTTAACGTGAATCCAGACAAAGATGTTTTTATGTGAAAAAGAAAATACAGTGAAGGCGGACAAATTTGCTGGAACCATCTTTTCCCTATTTTTACATATAAAATTCACTCCTATAACCGGACACTCTAATAACCGGACGCGGACATAGCACAAAAATCACATCAACGTTAAATTAACGTGTACAAAAATAACAAAGGCGCAGGCGATTTTTAAAATTCTAACTAATTTTTGTAAATGTTTTTTTGAAAAGTGGTGTTGCGGGTACACTTTGTTAAAAATTGCAATTGATGCTTTGACTTTTTTCCCGAGAACTAAACAATGAGTCAGGTAGGGATTAAGGAGGGGGGGTGCTCGGGCCCCTCTGGCCCTCCACTGGATCCGCTAATGGTTAGAATCACCCTGTACATACCTTCCTATAGGTATATTATGTACTTGAAATAAAGAGTTACTTCTTAAATTACCGTGATTACTTTTCAAGGAATACCTTACATAGTTTGCGAGTGGGAGGCATTTCAAGACACTAAATATCGTTTTGTGGTTAAAAATTGACATCGAGTCGGCGCCAGCCTTTAAATTTATTGACATCAAGAATACTTTTTGTATTTTTTGCTAAAAAAGAAATTATAAAATATTTTATTACTGCTGCACAGCTATTTATTTCAATACGTGCCCTAACTTCTGTTAAATAATTCATATGAGAAATATTTATATTTTTAAATTTTTTTGAAAATGTTTAAAGATTTTTTCTACTATTATGTGGGTTTAGAACTTAGATTAATAAACATTGTTTGTTAGTCTGAGGTTTAGAACGTTTTTCTGCGTTGTCCGACGACTATTCTCCACCTCGTTCCCCAGGTAGCAAGGGGTCATCAAATGACGTCTTTTTTTCGTCGAAAAGTGGTCATTTGGATGACCAGCAGATCATCTACCAAAAAATGTTGTCTTTAAGGCGTCAGTTACTTGACGTCTTTTCGTAGTGTAGTTTTTGACGTCTGAAAAACGTCATATATTGGTCACTACCCAAACTGCACACTTTGTCCAAGGGCTAGGACACTCATACTTACATAGATGGTGCCTCAGTCAGTACTTGACCGGATTTATACGGAATGTGGGGGTACGTATATAAAACAAATTAAATATTAAATCAAGACAAACTTCGAGGCTTCTTTCGCTTCAAGGTGGAGATGTGTAAGTCTAGGTATAGGTCTATTTTGATCTGTACCTCACAGAGGAACACCGCTGTACCTGTTCCAGTACTTCCAGGTCTAAGTCACAGAAGAGTGTAGTCACCTTCTGTGTCTAAGTTCTGTGATCTCATTTCTTATATGATCTGCTCTAGATATTCTCATTGATCTTCTTATTGCATACATTTTGATTTTTTGTTTTGCATTTTTCTGCCTCTATTCGATACAACAGCGTGTTTTTCACCATTGTTTCATATATGTTAAATTTTATCTTTCTCTAAAGTTAAGTCAAAGATGATAAATCATAAATTTAAACTTAATTCTTATTATTTTTAAACTACATGCCTAATTTGATAAAATCATTTACTTAATTAAAATAGGTTTTAAGAACTCTTTAATAGACCATAAAATACACACTTAACTAGAGATAGAGACAATATGGGGGTAATTAAGAGCTTTGATATCAACAATTAGTGATAGAGGGTGGAAATGGGTAACTCCAAAACAGATTTTCTTTTTTTTTTTTAGAATAAAAAATAGAATTTCTTGTTTATTTTTCCAAAAATTAATTTCCAGGTTTTGGTTTTTCAATGGGAATATAGAGGCCCAAACAAAAACACAATTAATTAGTAAAAATTAATTAAATAATTTTAATTTCTGAAAACCTAATTATTTTGTTATAAAAACCGTTTTTTATGTGTGCTTATCCATTTGTAAAAATATTTTTTAATTGGAAATCTGAGAAAATCTATAAAACTACGTCTATATGACATGCGAGACTCAATTGGCAGTTAGCGTCAAAAATAAAAAAGAAGAAACAATTTTTCAATAAAAATGATATGTTGATAATGATATTTTTTTTAATGAAAATTTAAATTAATATAAAATAGAAGTAGGTATATATTATATAACATATTTATTTTTACTTTCCTAGCCAGCTAGATATGGCTGGAGAAGGTATTGTTTTCGAAGTATTCTTTATTTTAGCTCACACATATACTATACTATAGTAGTGTGAGCTATGGTGATCCTAATTTTTTCGAGAAAAAAAAAGTTGCTCCGATTTCAAATTTTTTAATATATCTTTGCGTTTCAGATGATTTTGAAACTTTTTTGTCGCGCCGTCTGTCTGTCTGTCTATCTCTCTGTCTGTCTGTCTGTCTGTCTGTATGTCTGTCTGTCTGTATGTCTGTCTGTAACGACCAACGCGCATTACTCAAAAACCGCTTGGTCGATTTTAATAAAATTTGGTACCTAAGCTGGGTCTTGGGTCGAGATGGTCCCATTTAAAAATGAACAAAATCCACCGAACACAAGCCAAATAAAAGGGTGGGGGAAGATTTCAAAAATTAGAGTTTATGTGAAAATATGGCGTGTGTGATATCAAACGAAACGTAATTGAGCATGGAGTTAAACAAAATACATTTAATTTTTTTTTTCTTGAAAAGGGGTGGGGGTAGATTTTAAAAATTAGAGTTTACGTGAAAATATGGCGTGTGTGATATCAAACGAAAGGTAATTGAGTCCGGAGTACAACAAAATACAGTTTAGTTTTTGTTTTTTTAAGGGTGGGGGTAGATTTAAAAAATTTGAGTTTAAGCCGAAACATGGCTTGTGTAACAAAAGGTAATTTAGTCTGGAGTTGAATAAGATATATTTCAGGTTTTAGTTTTATTAGCTCGCACGTACACTATAACTATAGTACCTAGTGTGAGCTTAGGGGCCATATATTGGCAGAGTATTTTGTGTGTGTGTCTGTTCGTCCTGCGATAGCTCCGGAACTGGATAGTGTTTGATACTGTAACAAGCTGATATTAGTCAATATCTAATATTAATGCTAATAACAAATTTTTGACACTTAAAAAATTGAAAAAATACTTAAAAACTTTTTAACGGAGCTTCACATCAATATAGTAAAACAGATTTTTCTCAATAATTAATTTGTGTAATTACCAAAAGATTTGAGGAGCTTTGCTTTTGAGATATTTACAAAAACTGATGGGCTGGAAGATACCAGATCCGTCTATTTTTCTTGATAAACGAAAAAAAAACAACCTCTCTACTTTTTTTTGAAGACTATAATAATTGGCCTGTTTCCCACACATTGAAATTTTTGCCCTAATGACGGAAAAATAAAAATGCATAGTTTGTTTAAAATCACGTACATTGATCTTTGACGAGATAAAAAAAAAGAAAATAAAATAAACTGATATTTTTAATATGCCTTACGTTTGTCGAGAGACATAAAGTTTTAAAAAAATTGTGGATACTATCCTAACAACGCAGAAATAAAGAGAGCATTAAAGAAAATGAAAATTAACTAATCACGTGGAATAGATGTAAAGGCAGAAATGCTCAAATATGGTGGTTAAGTTGTAGCTAACACATGGGCGCACCCAGGGGGGGGCCCCGGGGCCCGGGCCCCCCCAAGCCTAAGATTTTTGTATATTTTTTCCACATATTTCGTGAATAAACATAAAAAATAGCATGAAATACGACATCATAAGGCCTCGGGCCCCCCAAGACATATTCCTGGGTGCGCTACTGGCTAACACCCTCCATATTCTACTGATTAAAATACTAAGTGAAAAAATAATAATCCCAAACAACTGGAAAGAATCACTATTATTCGACACAAGAAAGGCAAAAGAGAAGACCTAAAAAACTATCCATCTATAATACTCCTCAATATAATCTGTAAGCTTTTAACGAAAATATTAATAGTCAGACTAACAACAAAATTTGAAGGATATTAATCAAAAGAACAAGCAGACTGCAGAAAAGGTTTCAGTGCAGTTGACCACCTGTTAACCATAAAAATCCTAAAAGAACGAGCCAACGAACACAACATTCCACTATATATTGCGTTTATAGAGTTTGAAAAAGCTTTCGATAGCATAGAGCACTAGGTTGTAAAAGCATCTTTAATGAATAGCCGAATAGATCACAGATATATATAGCGAAGTAACAACATCAATCAAAACTCACGTAGGAACCTAGCCAATCCGCATAGGAGGAGGTATCAGAATGGGTGACACAATATCCCGTAAATTATTTAACCAGGCCCTAAAAGATGTTTTTAAAAACTTAGATTGAGAAGAAATAGGCATCAAAGTAGGCGGACAATACTTGAACCACCTAAGATATGCTGCACTGGATACAGCAGCGAAAAATATAGGCTTGAGTATACTACACTAAAACAAAAACTGATGAAACTTCCATCTGTCCCTAAAAGTTAAAGCATGTCGTACAGGGTGTCTCATTATATTTTTTCCCACCCTTTTAGGTCATTAATAATTGATATAAGAATGTACAAGAAATTGTGTTCGAATTCGCTAAATTTTTTACTTTTAAATTGCATCTTGACTTTATTCCTGATGCTTACCGTATTTGACAGGCGCTCAAATTTATTTTTTTTGTAAATTGGATGCTCCTTATATTATTTAATTAACAGATTAGCCTTGGAACATATTTTCCAAAAATACCCGATATGCCGTAGTTTAGAGCCATAGTTTCTGAGATATTACCAATTATAACAATACCGCTCTTGTGTTAATTTTAGTATCTTTATTCCAAATTATGTTAGTCCCCATGTATCAACAGTGACTTTGTTGTCGTTACCGGTTGTCATTTTGAGCGTCATTTAAAAAAATAGTTGTCATTGTGACTGTTTATACATGGGGACCAACATAGTTCGAAATAAGGACACTGAAATTAACACAAACGTGGTAACTATTTATCAAAACTGCGACATATGGGGTATTTTTGGAAAGTATATTCCAAGCCTAATCTATAAATTAAATAATATAAGGAGCATCCAATTTACAAAAACTATAAATTTGAGCGCCTGTCAAATACGGTAAGCATCAGGAATAAAGTCATGATGCAATTTAAAAGTAAAAATTTCGCGAATTCGAACACAATTTCTTTCATATTTCTACATCAATTATTAATGGTCTAAAAGGGTGGGAAAAAATATATTGAGACACCCTGTACAGCGTGTCCCATTTTCGATGGGATTAAATGGGAAACTCGGTTATTATTAAAGATATCGATTTTCTGATTGCACCTTAACGTGCTCTTTTTTGGAGCCCTTAAAAATGATGTAATCAGATTTTTGCTATACCCCGTGGTTTCGCTAATACAGGGAGTTTTTGAAAAAATTGCATTTTAATTAATTCCTTGTATCTCGCTCATTTTGCAAGATATTTTTATTCTGTAAAAACCTTTCTATGGCAACTTTTTTAGAGAAAAATAATGACGTTGTCAATTTTTTAAAATATTGTTTAGTTTTTGAGATATGGTATTTATCATAAAAAAATTAAATACGGACCTGGATTTTTTTTATTACTATTTTGATTGGTTCCATGCTATTATTACCCTAAAATGATAAAACTTTAATATTTTTTTGATTTAAGATTAAAAAAAACTATTTAATATTTGAAAAAAAAATTATAGTCCGAACCTGGAAATTTCCAACGTAATTATAAATTAAAAATTGTAAGACACACTAGTTGAAAGATTTTTAGTTTATCTGTTTTGTAAAGTAATGATAATTAAAAGATTTATAAATAAAGTAAAAACGTTAAAAAGTTACAAAAATCATACTAATTATTTGATGGTAGCACAGCAGGTCGTGAAATTTACAGAACAAAAGCATGGAATTGACATTGTCATTTTACTTGTCATTTTTGTGAATGGCTTACAATTATTTTAAATTGGCTAGAAATCGACCATATCCAGATTTTGAAAAATGTGATATGATTGACTGCTTCATTCAAGCAACAAAATCCCAATATTTAAATGGCAGAAATATTTTTATGCAAAATGCGTTAAGAAAAATTACTCAAAAATGCCAACAATGTCTTACACATAATGGTAATCAGAAAAATTAGTTATTTCTTGTAATTTATTTTTTTTTGTATTTTTCGTAGACTTTATTTCAAATAAATCTGTAAATTAACGTAAAACCATTTTAATATGCTAAGTATCAAAACAGTTAAACTAAATATTATTTAACTAGCAATTTTTAATTTATATTTATGTTGGAAATATCCAGGTTCGGCATAATTTTTTTTAAAAATATTAAATATTTTTTTTTACCTTAAAACAAAATTTTTTTAAATTTTTATTATTTTGTGATAATACTAGCATGAAACCAATCAAAATAGTACTAAAAAAAATCCAGGTCCGTATTTAATTTTTTTATGATAAATACCATATCTCAAAAACTAAACAATATTTTAAAAAGCTGACAACGTCATTATTTTCTTTTAAAAAAGTTGCCATGAAAAGGTTTTTACAGAATAAAAATATCTCGCAAAATAAGCGAGATACAAGGGATTATTGAAAATACAATTTTTTAAAAAACTCCCTGTATTAGCGAAACTACGGGGTATAGCAAAAATCTGATTACGCCATTTTAAAGGGCTCAAAAAAGAGCACGGTAAGGTGCAATCAGAAAATCAATATCTTTAATAATAACCGAGTTTCCAATTTAATCCCATCGAAAATGGGACACGCTGTACATTATAGGTATACCCAAGGCCAACATAGCCCTGGTATACCTATCAGTTTTGTGCTCAACTGCGACTAGTAGTTACAAGTAAATTTAGCAGTTGTGTGTTTTTTTTATTTAATTTTTTTTTTATTAAAAGGAGTTTCTTTTTAAACAAGCTAAAAGATATATCTTAACAACAAAGTAGTTTAAAATGGTTACCTGTCAATAATTTGTGCATACAAACAAAATTTATCTGTTAAAAGTGATGGGTTTGCAACTTCTTTCCCATGCAATTTAGAGCTCATTGTTTGTTTTTACTGCTCACTCCTGAGACGTAAAAAAATTAATTTTTTTAGAGGCACTCACAAGAGACGTATGTATTTAAAAGATGGCTTAAGAAGTAAATAAGATAAGTTTAGCCGCGGTTTTTTTCGTATTTTTTGAAAATAAATGCTGTTTTGTTATTTAGCACTGTGCCTAAGAGTCATTTACAGCCGTAATAGCCAAGTTTAGAAAAACATTTCCAAACTAGTAAGAACCATTCATTTTGAAATTTGTATTGAAGAACTTGGCTTTACTTTTATCTCAATTCTTTTTACGGAATACCATTTTCGCGTACTTGGCTTTTTTTACATAAAATGTTTTTGTTATAATTTCACTCCTTTTTTAAAGGATTTGGATACTATTTAAGTTTTAAAGTAGTAAAATATACGGAATATTGTTCAAAACTTTTGCAATGCCTTAATAAAAAAAATTTCCTATGGTTTTATTATAGTTCCTATCAGCCTTCTAAAGCTCGGCTCTCTAGCTTTCCTGGAAGTAGGCAATGTTACTTTTACATAATTTTGAATTTATAGAGGAGAAAAGTAAATTAAAACTTTGGAGGGTGTTTTTAATGTTTTCCTTATAGTTGTATCGTAGTTCCTATCGGCTTTCCAAAGCTCTGCTCACTAGCGTTTCTGGAAGTGGGCAATGTTACTTTTACATAACTTTACATTTACAAGGGACGGAAGCAAATTTAAATGTTGATGTTTTTTAATTTTTTCCAAGGGTTTAGTTATAATTTCTATCAGTCTGCCAAATTTCAGCTTTGTAGCATGTCTGGAAGTACAGTAGAATTTTGATGATTTATACATGAGTGAGTAAGTGGCAATTTCGATTTTTTTTGAAATTTCGTAATCACTTTACTGCTTTATGAAAGCCCATGAAACTGGGAAGGATTGTTAACTTTATAAACATCTACGACTGTGCAAAGTTTGAATTTCGTAGCTCATTCAAAAGTAGAGTTTTAGATAGATCAAATATGAGCTGAAATGTTTCAAGTAAAGGTGAAACAGCAGTTTACGCGAACTTGGCGGGGCACTGCCGTATCCCCAGATATTTTTTAAAATTAGCACGGGAAGGTGGTCAATATTATAACTGCGTCCAATTTTCAAACAATTCATATAATTTGTCATTATAGACGGTATTTCATACTATTGCAAAACAGTTTTTTACTGCAAAAATTACAAATTTAAGAACGGGGTAACGGACTCTTAAGAATCGAATGCCATAAGTACTTCAATGGCCAACAAATTTTACTATTCAGCGTCGGACTGGAACAGGGAATGTTTTTTAATAGAATATTTTTAGTTTTTTTTAAACCAATAAATCATTTAGGATAATTTGAGCGGTCCATGGTCCATGGTGATCCTAATTTTTTCGAGAAAAAAAAAAGTTGCTCCGATATCAAAAATTTTTATATATTTTTGCGTTTCAGATGATTTTGAAACCTTTTTGTCGCGCCGTCTGTCTGTCTGTCTGTCTGTATGTCTGTATGTCTGTATGTCTGTATGTCTGTATGCCTGTATGTCTGTATGTCTGTATGTCTGTATGTCTGTATGTCTGTATGTCTGTATGTCTGTATGTCTGTATGTCTGTATGCCTGTATGCCTGTATGCCTGTATGTCTGTATGTCTGTATGTCTGTATGTCTGTATGTCTGTATGTCTGTATGTCTGTATGTCTGTATGTCTGTATGTCTGTATGTCTGTATGTCTGTATGTCTGTATGTCTGTATGTCTGTATGTCTGTATGTCTGTATGTC
The DNA here is from genome assembly GCA_963576565.1 of Aspidapion aeneum. Taxonomy (NCBI): domain Eukaryota; kingdom Metazoa; phylum Arthropoda; class Insecta; order Coleoptera; family Brentidae; genus Aspidapion; species Aspidapion aeneum. The sequence goes on from CAUYVT010000106.1 coordinate 77,882, forward strand.
TGTATGTCTGTATGTCTGTATGTCTGTATGTCTGTATGTCTGTATGTCTGTATGTCTGTATGTCTGTATGTCTGTATGTCTGTATGTCTGTATGTCTGTATGTCTGTATGTCTGTATGTCTGTATGTCTGTATGTCTGTATGTCTGTATGTCTGTATGTCTGTATGTCTGTATGTCTGTATGTCTGTATGTCTGTATGTTTGTATGTCTGTATGTCTGTATGTCTGTATGTCTGTATGTCTGTATGTCTGTATGTCTGTATGTCTGTATGTCTGTATGTCTGTATGTCTGTATGTCTGTATGTCTGTATGTCTGTATGTCTGTATGTCTGTATGTCTGTATGTCTGTATGTCTGTATGTCTGTATGTCTGTATGTCTGTATGTCTGTATGTCTGTATGTCTGTATGTCTGTATGTCTGTATGTCTGTATGTCTGTATGTCTGTATGTCTGTATGTCTGTATGTCTGTATGTCTGTATGTCTGTATGTCTGTATGTCTGTATGTCTGTATGTCTGTATGTCTGTATGTCTGTATGTCTGTATGTCTGTATGTCTGTATGTCTGTATGTCTGTATGTCTGTATGTCTGTATGTCTGTATGTCTGTATGTCTGTATGTCTGTATGTCTGTATGTCTGTATGTCTGTATGTCTGTATGTCTGTATGTCTGTATGTCTGTATGTCTGTATGTCTGTATGTCTGTATGTCTGTATGTCTGTATGTCTGTATGTCTGTATGTCTGTATGTCTGTATGTCTGTATGTCTGTATGTCTGTATGTCTGTATGTCTGTATGTCTGTATGTCTGTATGTCTGTATGTCTGTATGTCTGTATGTCTGTATGTCTGTATGTCTGTATGTCTGTATGTCTGTATGTCTGTATGTCTGTATGTCTGTCTGTAACGACCAACGGGCATAACTCAAAAACCGCTTGGCCGATTTTAATGAAATTTGGTACCTAGGCTGGGTCTTGGGTCGAGATGGTTCTATTTAAAAATGAACAAAATCCACCGAACACAAGCCAAATAAAAGGGTGGGGGGAGATTTCAAAAATTAGAGTTTATGTGAAAATATGGCGTGTGTGATATCAAACGAAAGGTAATTGAGTATGGAGTTAAACAAAATACATTTTAGTTTTTTTTTCTTCAAAAAGGGTGGGGGTAGGTTAAAAAAATTAGTTTACGTAAAAATATGGCGTGTGTGATATCAAACGAAAGGTAATTGAGTCCGGAGTTAAACAAAATATATTTTAGTTTTTGTTTTTTAAAAAGTGGGGATAGATTTCAAAAATTTGAGTTTAAGTCAATACATGGCTTGTGTGGTATCAAACAAAAGGTAATTTAATCTGGAGTTGATTAAGATATATTTCAGTTTTTAGTTTTATTAGCTCGCACGTACACTATAACTATAGTACCTAGTGTGGGCCTAGGGGCCCATATATTGGCAGAGTATTTTGCTACATTTTCATTATATTCGGTAATGTATTGACTATAGGCATTATTCAATTGGCACCTAATATCTGTCTCGCCTAGCATAGAAAATTCTATGTGGTTATTTAAATAAGTAGCACTTACTTTGTGTATTTTACTTTTCACTAAAGTGTTTGATATCACATATTCCCTTTGCCGTCCACGCAGGATCACTCCATGGATTTTTCATAATAAAACAAATAAAGCAAAAACCAGTTTTCAGGATTCTGTAATTTTTTATTACTTGCACTAAAATTTTGGTTAATTTTTAGGATTTTTAGGTCCGGTCTATGTGGCCCTAAAAATTTTATTTGTAATCGAAGTTCAGTCAACGTATTTAAATTTGCACAGTTAATTATATAATCGACGGTATTTATTTCCATTTTAAAAACAAACAAAAAAATCAAAACAAACTCATACGTCTTCACTAAGGATAGAACCGGCAACACGTAGGAAGGGCAACGAACGGTTTGGCACGATGAATATGGCCGACGTTAACAAAAACAAACATTCCTTTCACCCCCGCGCGAGAGCACTCACCCATACACCGCTAAAAAATGGGTGAAATTGAAACCTTGTCCCGTGCAGTGCTGCCGGCTTGTAATTATTTACGCTAAAAAAAAGTTTACCCAATTGAGAAGCAACTGGCCAAAATGCATTAAATCCATTTTTTGTAATTTTCGGGCTAAATATGCTTTGCTTTTTTGTCAATCTATAATGAAAACAACCCAATTCAATCAAAGCGCATTAAATCCATTGAGAGTAGCCATAGGCAAATATTAACATCAACATCTTGATGTTTGTTCTAACTTAGTTTGCTCTTTTTTTAAGTTTTTGTTAAAAAAACATATTGTCACGACTATATTTGTGACAAGTGGTATCTCTACCATATATGTCACAAGGTTTGTTATTTAGTGCCCTTGTGACTGAGGGATAAAGGGGAAGATGAATTTAGTTATGAAGAATCCAAATTTATGAATGTATTACAAATAAAACAGGTTAACATTTACAAAATATTACCATGACATTAACAGTATAAACTGATACATTCTATGGGGCATGCGTGCTGGAGAGACAGGTCCCTTTGGACCGTACAGAGTGGACCTTATAAGGCCGTATAAAAAGTACCCACTACAGGAGGTTGTACGTGGGGTGTATTTTGTACGGACCACGTATTTCAGTGGTGTACTGGGTGTGTATTGTACGGGCCACGTATTTCAGTGGTGTACTGGGTGTGGTTCGTACGGGCCACGTATTTCAGTGGTGTACTGGGTGTGGTTAGTAGGGACCACGTATTTCAGTGGTGTACTGGGTTGATCACTTGTAACAGTGATGCCGGTCTATTTTCCTGCATCGGCTTTTATAGATTATTGCTACGTTTTTATAGTGGTTTAATTAAATTTTAAACTATTTTATGACAATATTTTGGATTCAATGCATTTTGGTCAGTTGCTTCTCAATTGATCGCCTTTTGTTAACCACAGATAAAAAAAAGTACTAGACATGTCGTAAGGCAAGACTTAACTTAATTTACTGTTTGTTGTCTAGTTTTGGGAGGGCACTGCCCCGTTGTCCTCCCTGTAGCAGCCGCCACTGCCTGGGACCTTATAGTACACTTTGCGCAGCCCACGAGAAAGACCGACCCGGGCGCGGAAATATCACGTGACCGTAGAAGTCCCACAAAAAAAGCCTCACGGCCCGCTGTCATTATAAAACATGTGTGTGTTCAGTTTTGGTATGTTTATTTACGTCGATTTTTTTTTAATTCGGGCACGAATTTTATGTGAATTTTATCAAAGTTATTAAAATAACGCAGCCCACGAAAAAGACTGTAGTGGGCTGCGTTAAAATAATTAATGGCTAATGAGTAAATTATAAAGAAAATACCTATAAGATAAACAATGCCGCGAACGTGTAATTAGTGTTGTTCCTTGTCGGTCCAACTATAAAACTGAAACCTAATATGTTGCAAACGGGAAAGAAGTGGTAAAAGGTAAGATCTTGGATAAGATTGATCAAGTAATAGACATCCTTAGTGACATTTTCGATAGTGAGAGTGATAAATGTGTTCAGTTGTCATTTCTTATTGAACAATTAGGTCTCTTGAAAAGGTAACCTGAGAATCGAAGATATGGTGGATACACTTTAATGTTGGCTTCATCTTTTTTTATCCAGTTATCCAATTCATACACGTCAATTTACAATTCTAAGGTAATATGTCTTCCGCACCCTCGCAATATTAAAAAACTGATTTGTAAAATATTGTTAACAGATAGTAATCTCTCTGGTAGTGTGAAATATTTAAAAAGTAAGATACAGCTTTTAAAAGAACATGAGTTGGTAGTTAACTTACACTTTATTGAAATAGATATTAAACTTTGTGCTGGGTAATTTTTCAAAAAATTATTGACGACCACTACATTCAGTTCATTGAATGGGAAAACCATCTCACTTATTCACAAAATCACTTGTTTCTTTTTAATAAATTATTGTAAAATGTTTTATATTGAAATTTTTTTTTCAGATAACTCTAGCGAGTGTTGTGGAGAAAAACTATTGTCAAAGCTTGAAAAAATTAGTTTAAGGGCATGTAAAGTTTTTTGAAATAATTTTATTAAAAAAAACAATGATTTATTGTCTGCTAATAAATCTTTGAATAAGAACTCAAAGATAAAGACAGTCAAAGAAAAATTAAAAAACTAAAAGCTTAGGTCTGATATATCCAATTTTGAAAGACTTGTATAAATTTGAAGTTACCAACGATATTATGTACCTAATATATGTACCTGAAGATATTAGAGTGCAAATTTTGTATAATTTTTTATTTTATAGATTCAGTTCTTTTATCCATAATAAACACATATATCAGTAAAATATATTTTTCAATTTTTGCCTATAAAAGAACAAAAATTTTTTGTTAATTTATTTAAATTGTGTGAAAACATATAATATATTAAGCAATACAATAAGAATCCTGGGACTCCTAAGATCACGTGACCGCCGACTTGCTTATAACGCGCCATGGCCGGTCTTTGTCGTTGGTTGCGTACACTTTGGTATCCCCGAGTTGCTCGACGGGCCAATTCGGCGCTGTTACTATTATAGTCTGGTAACTTAAAACGGCCATTTTGCGCGATTAATGCCTCAGTCATTTGGCTCCTATTTGACGTCGTTAGAGTTGTAAAAATTATTTGGTCGCGTATTGTGTTTCTTTATAAATGTCAAACTGCTGAGTGGGTTTGGTTTGTTTATCGGGTCGTTATGTTATCGCGAAGCTCTATTTCCTTTAATTCGATATCGGTTTTCTTTTAAAAGGCCATGCTTGGAAAATTAATATTGTCTACGCTAAAAAACCAGTATCGTGTAATACAAATAAAAGCGGGGTAGGCCAAATTGGCACACAGATTCTAGACTTTCTAAAACTCTCTCAAAAACTCTATTACCAAATATTAAAATGAAACAAGTAGGTAACATTAGTTCAGGCCCTACATCCGAGATTCAAGCAATATGCTGCGTTTAATGATAGAAGCGACACGCTTGGTGTGATAGCAGGGGGATGGTGCCCCCCTTAAACGTGCTTTTTGATAGTTTTTTGCTAATAACTTGAAAACAGTCAACTTTTCAAAAAATAAATATTTTTTTTGTGCTTTTTTTTTCCTTAACATTATGTTTTTCTCCAAAAATATTTTTGCTTAAAAGTTGGTTGTATACAGTTAAATACTTATTGGGCTAGACATATTTAGCTCACACATATACTATACTATAGTAGTGTGAGCTATGGTGATCCTAATTTTTTGAGAAAAAAAAAGTTGCTCTGATTTCAAAATTTTTTATATATCTTTGCGTTTCAGATGATTTTCAAACTTTTTTTTTGCGCCGTCTGTCTGTCTGTCTGTCTGTCTGTCTGTCTGTCTGGCTGTATGTCTGTATGTCTGTCTGTAACGACCAACGCGCATAACTCAAAAACCGCTTGGCCGATTTCAATGAAATTTGATACCTAGGCTGGGTCTTGGGTCGAGATGGTCCCATTTAAAAATGAACAAAATCCACCGAACACAAACCAAATAAAAGGGTGGGGATAGATTTCAAAAATTAGAGTTTATGTGAAAATATGGCGTGTGTGATATCAAACGAAAGGTATTTGAGTCTGTAGTTAAACACATTATTATTTTAATTATTTTAAAAAAAGGGTGGGGGTATATTTAAAAAATTAGAGATTAAGTGAAAATATGGCGTGTGTGATATAAAACGAAAGGTAATTGAGTCCGGAGTTTAACAAAATACATTTTAGTTTTTGTTTTTTTTAAGGGTAGGGGTGGATTTCAAAAATTTGAGTTTAAGTCAAAACATGGCTTGTGTGGTATCAAACAAAAGGTAATTTAGTGTGGAGTTGAATAAAATATATTTCAGTTTTTAGTTATATTAGCTCACACGTACACTATAACTATAGTACCTAGTGTGAGCTTAGGGGCCCATATATTGGCAAAGTATTTTATATACCCGCCTTGAAATAAAAATAAATTTGTTTGTAGAAATTCTTAAAGCAAAAGTGAGTAAAAAATAATTTTTTGTTAGTAACAACTTAAAACTAACTTTTTATAGTTGACCTTCTTCAATGTGGGGTTGGGGGGCATCCCCCCTCTCACCCCCTCAAAAGTACTCTTTTACAGTATTTTCCCAATTATTTGCAAACAATTAAGTAACAATTATTGAGGCTGATAAAACGATGTATAACACGCCCCCCCCTTACATCAGTGACGCACTTCTTATGGGCATTTAAATAAATGAGAAGTGTGTAAAAAACTATTTTTTAAAATTTTCTTAAATTTTATTGTCTCATATGTCTGGTTTTAAAACTTAGTTTTAAAGCCGGAGAAATATCCTTTCCCTGCCAGGGTTGGGGGGATGGTTCCCTTTCGTGAAATGTTCGGGCGAGTCTTCCATACCAAGTGTGTTGGTTTTATCATTAAACGCAGGATCGGACCCCGTAATGCCTGAACTACATCGAAGCCCTAAAAAAAAATACTCTGCCAATCTATGGCCACCTAAGCTCACACTAAGTACTGTAGTTATAGTGTACGTGTGAGCTAATATAACTAAAAACTGAAATATATTTTATTCAACTCCAGACTCAATTACCTTTCGTTTGATACCACACAAGCCATGTTTTGCCTTAAACTCTAATTTTTAAAATCTACCCCCACCCTTTTTTTAAAAACTAAAATGTATTTTATTTAACTCCAGACTCATTTACCTTTTGTTTGATATCATACACGCCATATTTTCACTTAAACTCTAATTTTTGACAGCTATCCCCACCCTTTTTTTTTAAACAACTTAAAATTCATTTTGTTTAACTCCAGACTTAATTACCTTTCGTTTGATATCACACACGCCATATTTTCACATAAACTCTAATTTTTGAAATCTACCCCCACCCTTTTATGTGACTTGCGTTCGGTGGATTTCGTTCATTTTTTAATGGGACCACCACGGCCCAAGACTCAGCCTAGGTACCAAATTTCATTTAAATCGGACAAGCGGTTTTTGAGTTATGCGGGTTGGTCGTTACAAACAGACATACAGACACAGACAGACAGCAAGACAAAAAAGTTTCAAAATCATCTGAAACGCAAAGATATATAAAAAATTTTGAAATCGGAGCAACTTTTTTTTTACGAAAAAATTAGGATCACCATAGCTCACTATACTATAGTATAGTAGTAGTGTAAACTAATAAACCAATTTATTAAACCTTTGAATTATGAGGCTACGGAACGAAATAGCGGATATTAAAATAGTGACGATCAAAATAGCGATCTAACAAAATAGCGATTGTAACAAAATAGCGATGTAACAAAAGAGCGACTATCAAAATAGCGATATAACAAAATAGCGATTATGAAAATAACAATGTAACAAAATAACGACTCAGCATATTTAAAAAAAATTTCCGGGATCTTAGAGGGTATGAATCTCAACCGAACCGAAGCGAACTAAACCGAACCAAATTCGGTTCGGTTCGTTTTAATTCACAACCTCTAAGATCTCGGGAAAGAAGTCGTGCGATATTTTACATCGCTATGGTTTTAGTGTCGATATTTTGGTTGTCGCTATTTTAATACACCGCTATTTTCTCCATTTTGGTTGAAGGCTTAACTTATTTTTCCCGTAAATGCAATAGTTTTTAATATTTATATAAATTTTTCATAAATACCTTGCGATATAGGTCATCTTTTTTAACTTGTAACAAAGACATTATTTCCACACAAATGTTATAAATAAATAAAAATAATAAAATATTTTGGTTTAAAAATGGTAGCCATATTTAAACTCTAAACGTCACTAGGGAATGTCGAATAAAAACGATGTAAGTCAGTGTCAGCTGTCCGCTATATTTTACATGTTAATCTTTTAGACAAGTTAGCGACGATTAAACCGATGGTCGATTGTTTTGGTGAATGTGTAATTGAAAAGAGATTCTAATATATCTTGTGCATTTTACAGTATTTAAATATTGATACGTATTTAATACGGTAATGCATCTACAGATATAGTTTTAAGTTATTTATGTATTATTTAGCTTTGAATATTTTTGTATATAAGTTTTTGTGTCAATCACGGAATTGTTTTTCGAACTTTAAACCCCATTCAGGGGTGGTACTACAATTTGAGACTATTTTTAGCGGGAATTCTACGACTGCACGGACTAAATTTCCAAAAAATAACATTTCGTTACAAAATTTTTATATGGTTTTTCTTTATTTCTAAAGTGAATTTGAATTTATATGAAATGAAACTCACTCAGAAATGCTTACTATCATATTGCACATTAGGGTGAACCAATGAGTATGTGACCCCTATAGAGAGTGCGTTCGAGTAGAAAACTCGTCGAGCGACCGGGGCGTAGTGACGTCACGGACTGAACGCCCCGGTTTTCGCGGTTCGATTCGAACGGAAAAGTTATTCACCGGTTACGAATTTCTAACCCAAAATTTTTGGCGAAAATTTTTGTTTATTTTTGCAATTTAAAACTGTTTGTAAATAAAAAAACCCTAGATTAAAATCGCCATTAATACTAATTTAATAACTAATTTAATAATTTTAATTTATACATGAGTGTAGCAAGGCAACAATTTGTTGCGGGAGAAAAAGACACTTTGATCACGCGGTTTATTTATAGGGTATTTTTCGCACATTTGGACTCTTCCAAGTTTTTCTTTTTTATGGGGGTTTTATGCTAGGTTTATACAGATAAAAATAAAAAAATAAAATAATTTTCAGATGATTACTTTATTATCTTGTATGTAGTTCAAGATGTCGATGTGCGGTTTTCGGCATTCATTTTTTTACAAAATTCGGGCTCGTAACATATGTTAGTTTTTTTCTAGCTCCTCTGGAAATGGGCGTTTACTATCAAAAGTGTCCAATTTGGAAGTACATAAATAAAAAAAAGCGACATAAATTTGAAAAATAAGTTTAAATAAAATGGGCTTTTTATGGAAGAAAACAGTAATAATTTGCTCTAGTGCAAATTACCGATAATTTGTTTTAGTGCAAATTACCGATAATTTACTCTAGTGCAAATTATCGCTGTAATTCGTTCCCTTTTGGTCGAAATCTGCCAGTCACATGGATTTAATGGTCAATATTTTTCTGAAGGAAATAGTCAATATAACTTTCCTCTTTTATGGGCAAAGTTAAGATAATGTATTTATTTGATTTTATTTTATTTCATGATTTTTTTTATTTGCCAAAAATTCTCATTTTAGGTATAGTTTTCCTGTGTGGTCTTTTAGTGCGTGTGTTTTTTTAAGTGTGCGCTCTTTTCCTGTGTGAATATTTTCTGTGCGCTTTTTTCCTACGCGATTTTTTTCTGTACCCTTATTTATAGTCGCCGCTTTGCCATTACCCACCAGAATTTGGTTACAGAACCGCTGGCCGATGGTTAAAGCCTCACTGGGCAATCGCGGATAATTCTTAGCGCTCCGCACCGCGGCAAATTTGGAGCATCATCTGGTAGACTTTCTTCTTCATCCCCCTCTCAGAATCTTGGAAACATAAATCTACAGCAAACAGAACTGCGTCCATGTATTTTATTTGACAAAAAAAACAGTAAAAAAACAGTCGTAAAAAAATGTAAAAAAAAGTTTGAAAGTATAAAAAAGTAGGGTTATGTAATACGCCCGCTTTTCTCCATCCTGAAGCGCGGGTCATATCGAGCGTGCCCCGAGGGTTCGCTCGGTGGCATCTCGAACGCAAAAGGGCGTGCTCCGAGCGTCAACTCGAACGGAAAAATGGTGCTCGGGGCGCCCGGGTTGCCTACTCGAACGCACTCAGAGTGGCAACTGGCAAGCTTTACAACATTGAGGGGTAGATGGCGCTGAAATAAATTCGTCTAGTACGCATTATTCCGAGACAAGTACTATGATCTAATGGCATTTATATGACAGACATGTGTACTAGTAGTCCATGAATATTGCGTACTAGACGAATTTATTTCAGCGCCATCTCCCCTCAATGTTGAACCAAATCTTTGCAGTTATTTGACCTGTGAGTATTAAAATACTCTGCCAATATATGGGCCCCTAAGCTCACACTAGGTACTATAGTTATAGTGTACGTGTGAGCTAATATAACTAAAAACTGAAATATATTTTATTCAACTCCAGACTAAATTACCTTCTGTTTGATACCACACAAGCCATATTTTCACTTAAACTGTAATTTTTAAAATATACCCCTACCCTTTTTTTTAAAATAAATTAAAATGTATTTTGTTTAACTGCAGACTCAATTACCTTTCGTTTGATATCACACACGCCATATTTTCACATAAACTCTAATTTTTGAAATCTACCCCCACCCTAAACTCTAATTTTTGAAATCTACCCCCACCCTTTTATTTGGTTTGTGTTCGGTGGATTTTGTTCATTTTTAAATGGGACCATCTCGACGCAAGACCCAGCCTAGGTACCAAATTTCATTAAAATCGGCCAAGCGGTTTTTGAGTTATGCGCGTTGGTCGTTACAGACAGACATACAGACAGACAGACAGACAGACAGACAGACAGACAGACAGACAGACAGACAGACAGACAGACAGACAGACAGACAGACAGACAGACAGACAGACAGACAGACAGACAGACAGACAGACAGACAGACAGACAGACAGACAGACAGACAGACAGACAGACAGACAGACAGACAGACAGACAGACAGACAGACAGACAGACAGACAGACAGACAGACAGACAGACAGACAGACAGACAGACAGACAGACAGACAGACAGACAGACAGACAGACAGACAGACAGACAGACAGACAGACAGACAGACAGACAGACAGACAGACAGACAGACAGACAGACAGACAGACAGACAGACAGACAGACAGACAGACAGACAGACAGACAGACAGACAGACAGACAGACAGACAGACAGACAGACAGACAGACAGACAGACAGACAGACAGACAGACAGACAGACAGACAGACAGACAGACAGACAGACAGACAGACAGACAGACAGACAGACAGACAGACAGACAGACAGACAGACAGACAGACAGACAGACAGACAGACAGACAGACAGACAGACAGACAGACAGACAGACAGACAGACAGACAGACAGACAGACAGACAGACAGACAGACAGACGGCGCAACAAAAAAGTTTCAAAATCATCTGAAACGCAAAGATATATAAAAATTTTTAAAATCGGAGCAACTTTTTTTTTCTCGAAAAAATTAGGATCACCATAGCTCACACTACTATAGTATAGTATATGTGTGACCTAAAAATACACTTAAACCGGTCGGTATCAAGTCTATAGAGTTGATACTTGAACCCGGTCCATAATGCTAAGTCTTAAGGTCTTAGTATATATTGGTGTAAGTATCCACTCCTAAAAGTTTACCATATTTAATCCTATACATCCGATCGAAAATATATTTTCTCACATTTCCAAAATAGTCTTCCCCCTCCCCTACCGAATCCAAACCATCTCTTGAAATCAAAGGCTTGCCACCCTGTAAATTGTACATAGGTTTTTGAACTCGCGCATATAACACACACAGAAAAAAAAGGATTAAGTAGCCATATAAATCAAATTTTGGACAAACACCAAACCGCGCGTTGATAATTATCTCAGAAACAATAAAAGATAGTCCCTTATCTTTCAGCTCCGAAAGCTCGATTATAAAAAGTCTGTTTGTTCTTTTGAACGTTGGGAATTCATAGACATTTTAAATTAAAAAAACAGTGTCCATTTTTTTTCACCTTCCTCAGCAAACGAAAACAAAATCGGCAAATTTTCAATGTTTTTTTGCTTTGAACCAGTAGGTTCATAGTGTTTAGGAATATTACGCAATCCTACAATAAAAAAAACATTACAGAAACGAGTATAATAATTATTTTATTAGTTTATGCCTACATCATGTGACAAAATGGCGTCTGAAGACCGCCATGTTGATTCCTGTTTAAAATACTCTGCCAATATATGGGCCCCTAAGCTCACACTAGGTACTATAGTTATAGTGTACGTCTGAGCTAATATAACTAAAAACTGAAATATATTTTATTTAATTCCAGACTAAATTACCTTTTGTTTGATACCACACAAGCCATGTTTTGACTTAAACTCAAATTTTTTAAATCTACCCGCACCCTTAAAAAAAACAAAAAACTAAAATGTATTTTGTTAAACTCCGGACTCAATTACCTTTCGTTTGATATCACACACGCCATATTTTCACTTAAACTCTAATTTTTAAAATATACCCCCACCCTTTTTTTTAAAATAAATTAGAATGTATTTTGTTTAACTGCAGACTCAATTACCTTTCGTTTGATATCACACACGCCATATTTTCACATAAACTCTAATTTTTGAAATCTACCATCTCGACCCAAGACCCAGCCTAGGTACCAAATTTCATTAAAATCGGCCAAGCGGTTTTTGAGTTATGCGCGTTGGTCGTTACAGACATACAGACAGACAGACAGACAGACATACAGACAGACAGACAGACGGCGCAACAAAAAAGTTTCAAAATCATCTGAAACGCAAAGATATATAAAAATTTTTGAAATCGGAGCAACTTTTTTTTGCTCGAAAAAATTAGGATCACCATAGCTCACACTACTATAGTATAGTATATGTGTGAGCTAAAAATATAGGCTATGGCACCTTTGGGATCAGTATCATTCAACGACACCTTTTTTGTCAAAATCGTTTCAGCCGTTTAACCTCTAGCGTGACACAAACATGTATATATATATATATAAAATTAATTTAATATTAAAAAAAATGTATATGAATTTTTTTTTTATTGAGAAAGTCACATTTTTGAAAACGCTAAAATACGGGCGGGCCAGGGACTAGAGACAGCATTCTCTGGGCGGGATTATTTTGACAGTACCATAAAATATATGTTATTTCTTCGAGTATAGTACTAACTATCGTACAAATTTTCAGGTCTCTTCGTTTTTTAAATATAGGAAGTTACGACACACTACAGATGGCTGACGACCAAGTAATTGTAGCTAATGATAAAGAAGATAATATGGAGTATATGATGAGAAAGTTAACGGGAGAATACCAGAAGTAGGGGTTAACAGTGAAGATGGACAAGATACACTACTTATGTATTGGAAACGAATCAGTTAAGGTATAACTAGACAATGGACAAACAATATCTCCATGCAATGAGTATGTATACTTGGGTGTCACATTTGATAAGACAGAAACAGACTGTAATGAACTGAAAAAAAGAATAGTAAAAGTAAAAAAAAGTTAATGGATATCTAACAGTATTTTATAAAGCAGAGAGATAAAAAAAATGTAAAATTTAACATGTATATGAAACAATGATGAACAGCACGCTGTTGTATGGAATAGGGACTTTTCGCGTAACAGAAAAATACAAAACAAAAATGGAAAGTGTCGAAATAGATGTAATAAAAAGATCAATGAGAATATCTAGAACAGATCATATAAAAAATGAGACCATAAAAGAAAGAATGTGAATCGAGGGAAGCAGAACGGCTGACATCATGTACAAAGGATGAACGACGAAAGATTACCAAAGCAGGTTCTAGAATGGCAACCAATAGTCAATCCAAAGAACAATGTGTCAAAAAACCTGACAGAAGATGATTGTCCTGATCGAAGGAGGTGGAGAATAGGCGTCGGACAACGTAGAAAAACCTTCTAAACCGACATAGTAGTAGTACAAGTAAAAACCTTTAATATCAATCTTTGTTTATTCTAACCGTTTACTTATCTATGCTTGGATCCTCCCCCCAGAAAAATTGTCTGGTCTGTGATATGACTCTCGCTCTCGAGACTGTTTTTAACAGATTTTTAATTTGAAAGATATAAATCTTGGAAGAAGCCAAAATCTTTTAATAAAATCTGCACTCTATATCCGAGAGTGCTTTTCGTTTAGTTTTTAGACAAGTTTATTTCTATATTGTGTAACTACAGTGAAACTTCGTCTTGCGGACACTCCTCCCTTTACCATATACGTAACTGTCACCCTGGGTGTACCGCAAGGTAGTGTCTTAGGACCTTATTTGTTCCTTGTCGACATAAATGATCTACCAGACTACATTAAAAGTGCATTTCTAAGCATTATTAATTTTGCTGATGATACCAACATTCTTTTTTGGGCAGAGACACTGGATGTTCTTTTTGAACGGGCAAAGTTTGGACTGGACAGGGCTGAAAATTGGTTTAATGGGAATGGTCTCCTGCTAAATTGTGATAAGTCTGTGTTTGTGTGTTTCAGAACAGTGCAGTCAAAGGATCAGTACCCGGCGGCTCTAGAATTGCTCTCGCAGGATTTCCAGCTGTCTCAGAATGTGAGGTTCTTGGGCATGGATATAGATCAAAACTTGACATGGGAGACTCACATAAAGCAAGTTTGCAAAAAACTCAATTCTGCATGTTACTCTCTCAGAGTTTTGAGAAAGTATCTAGACCAAGAAACACTCTTATCTGTATACTATGCCAACTTCTATTCATCTCTCAGATATGGCTGGATTTTCTGGGGGGGTGCTTCGGGGGTCTTGATTGCAGAGCCTTTTAAAATTCAAAAAAGGGTGATTCGTCTTGTCTTGGGGATGAAAACAGCAGAATCTTGTAGAGGAAAATTTAAATTATTGAATGTTCTCACTTTTTATGGCATATACATTTATGAATGTGTCATGTTCTTATTTAAACACTTTCAAAAATTTGAACATCTTGTTCCAAGACATTCATACCCTACTAGGTCGTTGCAAATAAATGTTCCAGCACACAGACTAACTTTAACAGAACGTAGCCCTGTCTATGTGTGCATAACATTTTTTAATAAATTACCCTTAAATCTAAGGAGGGAAACAAATCTCTGTAAATTTAAAAAATCTGTTTTTGAATTTATCAAAAATATAGAACCATATTCTCTAGAAGAATATCTGGCTTTCTCTCCTGGCTCAACAGTATAGTGTGGATTTTAAATTGTTGTTTATAATTTTATTCTGTTATGTTGTTTTGTTATAAAATGCCTATATGGTCCTATTGATTGAATAAGTTAACATTTAAAACTTTTTTAATACAAGTCAAATCATTTTAAATTATGTATCTGTGTTTTCTAAATTTTTAACATATTTAAATGGTTCCAGCACTCTAAATATTCTAAATGCCTAATGCATCATATTTTTAGGAAAATAGTTTTTATATTTTTAAAGTATAGGGAAAAGATTTGAATTTTTTATTTAAGATTGTAGATTGAAGTACTGTTTTGCTATTTTCTTGACACTGTTTGCTCAAATATGTACAAAATTTTATGCAAATAAAGAAATACTCTACTCTACTCTACTCTACTCTAATATTCCAATACTCCCTGTTACCTATTTACACAATGGTTGGCGTTTGATGCAAACATTCAGAAATAAAGGTACGAAAAATGCACAGACACCAAATTTACATAGATAGAGTTTTTGTCAACTGTACAGCGTGTCCCATTTTCGATGGGATTAAATGGGAAACTCGGTTATTACTAAAGATATTGATTTTCTGATTGCACCTTACCGTGCTCTTTTTTTAAGCCCCTAAAAATGGCGTAATCAGATTTTTGCTATACCCCGTCCCGTAGTTTCGCTAATACAGGGAGTTTTTGAAAAAATTGTATTTTTAATAAACCCATGTATCTCGCTTATTTTGCGAGATACTTTTATTCTGTAAAAACATTTTTATGGCAACTTTTTTAGAAGAAAATAATGACGTTGTCAATTTTTTAAAATATTGTTTAGTTTTTGAGATATGGTATTTATCATAAAAAAATTAAATACGGACCCGAATTTTTTTAATTACTTTTTTGATTGGTTTCATGTTAGTATTATCATAAAATAATAAAAATTTAAAAAAATTTTTAAGGTAAAAAAAATATTTAATATTTTTAAAAAAATTAGTCCGAACCTGGATATTTCCAACATAAATATAAACTAAAAATTGCTAGTTAAACAATTTTTAGTTTAACTGTTTTGATACTTAGCATATTAAAATGGTTTTACGTTAATTTACAGATTTATTTGAAACAAAGTCTACGAAAAATACAAAAAAAAAACAAATTATAAAAAATAACTAATCTTTCTGATTACCATTATGTGTAAGACATTTTTGAGTAATTTTTCTTAACGCATTTTGCATAAAAATATTTCTGCCATTTAAATATTGGGATTTTGTTGCTTGAATGAAGCAGTCAAACATATCACATTTTTCAAAATCTGGATATGGTCGATGTCTAGCCAGTTTAAAATAATTGTAAGCCATTTACAAAAATGACAAGTAAAATGTATTTCACGACCTGCTGTTTGGTTATTAAATAATTAGTATGATATTATTTTTGTAACTTTTTAACGTTTTTTACTTTATTTATAAATCTTTTAATTATCATTTCAAAACAGATAAACTAAAAATCGTTCAACTAGTGTGTCTTGCAATTTTTCATTTATAATTACGTTGGAAATTTCCAGGTTCGGACTATAATTTTTTTTTCAAATATTAAATAGCTTTTTTTAACCTTAAATCAAAAAAATATTAAAGTTTTATCATTTTAAGGTAATAATAGCATGGAACTAATCAAAGTAGTAATAAAAAAAATCCAGGTCCGTATTTAATTTTTTTATGATAAATACCATATCTCAAAAACTAAACAATATTTTAAAAAATTGACAACGTCATTATTTTGCTCTAAAAAAGTTGCTACAGAAAGGTTTTTACAGAATAAAAATATCTTGCAAAATAAGCGAGATACAAGGAATTAATTAAAATACAATTTTTTCAAAAACTCCCTGTATTAGCGAAACCACGGGGTATAGCAAAAATCTGATTACACCATTTTTAAGGGCTCCAAAAAAGAGCACGGTAAGGTGCAATCAGAAAATCGATATCTTTAATAATAACCGAGTTTCCCATTTAATCCCATCGAAAATGGGACACGCTGTACGCCGATGATTTGACGTAACGAATACAAAAATAAAATAATATTCATGCGTAAAAGTATAACCAATCAGGACATTTTATCTTAAGGACCACAAAAAGGATAGACTTATACCCATTGATATTGGTATTTCAAATATGTTTGCATTCTGCATCGTAAGGTACCGTAAGTATTGCAATAATACGTACTATATGGAAATAATATGCATATGACTTTGAAAGCAACCAATCAGGTCTTTTTTGCTTAAAGACCACAAGGCCCTCATGTTTGCATCATGAATGGGCAGTTACCGTGGGTATTGGAATATTATGTATATGCCCTTTAAGTGGATCAATTTGTTGAAACCAAGCTTTTGCCTATTTCTTTACATGTAAAATTTACTCCTATAACCGGCGGACACTCGAATAACCAGACGCGGACAATTTTTTTTGGTTAAAAAATTCTGAACCCTTCATTAACCGGACGCGAACCTTTGACAACGGAACGGAGCGCTGCACGACATGGGCATAAATATTATGTAGTATATTGGCCACAACGTACTCTGTAGCCTTTTTAATACGGAGACTAAACACTTCTGTCGTATTTTTACAGCATATTTTCTTCGACCAGACTGCTGTGTTTTATTTTTATTGTTCAGTTGGGTAGTAACAGATCTCTTTGAAATTGCGCCTAGTAAAAGACTTCTTAGTTTACGAGAAAAAATGGAAGTTGTTAACGTATCGGAGAAGGAACATCTATCAGCACGAAAGTTCGCTGAGAAATTTAATATCGGAAAAACACAAGTAGCGGAAATTGTTAATAAATATAATATATTGAAATTTCGCAATTCCCTCTCATAAGCGGACACCTCCAATAAGCGGACAAAATCGACGGAACCGTGAATGTCCGCTTATGGGAGGTTTCACTGTATATAGAAAAAACTTTCGTGGTGGGCCCGAGACAGTTTTGAGGGGGCCTGAGACCCCATGAGACCGTTTTTTATGCTATTTTATGTTTGTATTCATAAAATATGTGAAATATATATAAAAAAATCTTCGGTTCGGGGGGGGGGGTCCCCAGGCCCCCCTTTATATACGCCACTGCCTTCTCTGGCCATTGCTGCGCGGGCTAGGAAGGTATAAGCAAATATAACTATGGATGGACAAGCCAAAATTCGGCTAAGCTTTTACTAAAAATGTTTGTGTACTTATAATATTATGTTTTAATATCTTGATTTCTAGATAAAAGATATCCCACAAAACAAATAATAAAACAAATTATTTTACTGTTGATGTAAAGATCCTTTGGCCTACGAAATAACATGCCCTAAAACTCAAGAAATGCTTCTAGTATTACTAACCGATCTTCGGGAAGTTTTAAAAAATCTTCCACAACTATACCACGGGATACCAATGACTTCTCGAACTTCGATAACTCAAAATCTTTGATAAGCCGAACCAATCTCTTGGAAATGGCGTCAAAGATAAGAAATATATGTAATTTGGTCTTTTCTGGAGGAATCCCCTAATCACGAATCGTTCTAACTTGTTTGTTTGCATTGGAGTGTTCTAAAGACGCAATTCAGTGTAACTTGTATCAATGAATACAAGGTATTCTTTGCTTGTATTCGATTTGCTATACGTTTAGGGGTTGTGTGTAAGTAACTATGTCACAAAAACCGACTTTTTTTTGGTAAAATAAATATGTACAGGGTGTCTCATTATATTTTTTTCCACCCTTTTAGACCATTAATAATTGATGTAGGAATATAAAAGAAATTGTGTTCGAATTCGCGAAATTTTTACTTTTAAATTGCATCTTGACTTTATTCCTGATGCTTACCGTATTTGACAGGCGCTCAAATTTATAGTTTTTGTAAATTGGATGCTCCTTATATTATTTAATTAATAGATTAGGCTTGGAATATACTTTCCAAAAATACCCCCTATGTCGCAGTTTTGATAAATAGTTTCTGAAATATTAGCGATAAATTTATAAATGATAAAAAAATAACATTACCACTTTGTGTTAATTTCAGTGTCCTTATTTCGAATTATGTTAGTCCCCATGTATAAACAGTGACAATGACAACTATTTTTTTTAAATGACGCTCAAAATGACAACCGGTAACGACAACAAAGTTGTGTCATTGTCACTGTTGATACATGGGGACTAACATAATTTGGAATAAAAATACTAAAAATTACACAAGAGCGGTACTGTTATAATTGCTAATTATCTCAGAAACTATGGCTCTAAACTACGGCATATCGGGTATTTTTGGAAAATATGTTCCAAGCCTAATCTATTAATTAAATAATATAAAGAGCATCCAATTTACAAAAACTATAAATTTGAGTGCCTGTCAAATATGGTAAGCATCAGGAATAAAGTCAAGATGCAATTTAAAAGTAAAAATTTCGCGAATTCTAACACAATTTCTTGTATATTCCTATATCAATTATTAATGGTCTAAAAGGGTGGGAAAAAATAGAATGAGACACCCTGTACATTCACACATATGTATTCACATGTATTAAAGGTGAACGTTTTTGCAAGTATTCCAATTTTTCCATAAAAAAAAACAAGTAAATTTTAATTCACAAAAAATACGAAAACCCCGCAAAAATTTTTGTTTATTATTTGATAAGTCAAAGTCTCGATAAGTCGAAATTTTTATGAAACACATGGTTGTTCGAGTTATCGAAGTTCGACTGTATTAGCCAGCAACTTAGGCCTGTGATTTTTTGTAGGATACCTGTACCATGTTTGTTTTTCTTTTTTAACTGCCGTGTAAATACCACTTGGTTACAACATTTTTTATTTGCATAACGGAGGTTAGAGCTATTCACATTTAAAATTTCTTGAATTGTCAGTCTTCAATCTTCATTTGATGATAATATGTACGTGACTTTGCTGGGATTTCATTCATCTGTGCTTAATTTTTTTTTCAGGACCATCCATACCAATCTTCTATTTAAATTCTAATACATACATACTATTACTACTATGTCGGTTAAGAACGTTTTTCTACGTTGTCCGACGCCGATTCTTCACCTCATTGATCTTTGGATTGACTGTTGCCATTCCAATTTAGGACGCCTTCTTTTTCTGCGCCCTATTGGTTGCCATTCTAGGACCTGCTTTGATAATCTTTCGTCGTTCATCCGTTGTACATGGCCGTACCATACCAGTTATCTTTTAGATATGTCATCCGTTGTGCTTCCCTTGATTCCCATTCTTTGTTTTATGCTCTTATTTCTTATATGATCTGTTCTAGATATTCTTATTGATCTTCTTATTGCATCCATTTGGACACTTTCCATTTTTGCTTTGTATTTTAAGCACGCTCATCCCTGATACGCCTTGCCAACTGGATGTCTTTGGGCATAATGGTGACACGTTTAGCATGGATAGCGCATAAGTTGGTGTCCTGGAACAAGCCAACAAGGTAGGCTTCGCTAGCTTCTTGAAGGGCCATCACAGCGGAGCTCTGGAAACGTAAGTCTGTTTTGAAATCTTGGGCGATTTCTCTGACCAGACGTTGGAATGGCAATTTTCTGATCAAAAGCTCAGTGCTCTTCTGATAACGACGGATTTCACGAAGGGCAACAGTTCCTGGCCTGTAACGATGTGGCTTCTTGACGCCTCCTTGGGCACTCTTACGGGCAGCTTTGGTGGATATTCTCATTGATTTTCTTATTGCATCCATTTGGACACTTTCCATTTTTGCTTTGTATTTTTCTGTTACGAGACAAGTCTCTATTCTATACCACAGCGTACTTGTTGTTGTTTCATATATGTTAAATTTTACATTATTTTTTATCTCTCTGTTCCATAAAATACTGTTAAGACATCCAATAACCTTTTTGCTTTTACTATTCTTTTTTCCAGTTCTTTACAGTCTGTTCCTGTCTTATCAAATTTGACACACAAGTATACATATTCATTGCATGGAGATATTGTTTGTCTATTGTCTAGTTCTAACTGACTTGATTCATTTCCAATACATAAGTAAGAAAATAATTATATGTATATTTGTTTGTATGTCCACCAAGGGAAAGTTATGCCAGACCTGTCCTTGGAGGCATTTTTAGGTTGCTTTCAAAGATTCGTCGTGGTCGCTGTAACGACATCTACAGTGATCGCGGTACGAATTTCAAGGGTGCTGAGTAGTGTTTAGTAGTTAATTTCAGAAATATATTTTTGGAAATATTTCCGGAAATATTTCCTGAAATATAGGAAATATTAAAAAAATAAGAAAATAGGGAATATTTATTTATAAAATCATAACAAAACACCGGAAAACGCAGAAGGCTTTTACATGAACACAAATCAGGAGTTATTCTTTAAACAAATATAAGAAATAAGGTAAAATTTTTACAACAAAAATCTCATTCTTGATACACTACACTATTCACTAGTCGAGCAAGAGGCATATCTTGATCGCTGTCATCAGCATCACACTCAATAACTTCGTCTTGCCGGTCTACTTCCTCAAAATCTTCAATAGTATCGGAAATAAAAATTGTTCTATAGTAAGTTTGTTGCTCATATAGGGCCTATCCTTAAATACGTAACGCTCAAGGGGGGGGGGAGGGTTGTTTTTGGCCTTGCGTTATACTCAATGTTATTTTAAAGTGTTTCTTCTTGAAAATGCGTTACGAGGGGGGGTGGAGTCAAAAATCCTGAATTTTTGCGTTGCCTAATTTCAGAATGAAGAATATTTCCAATATTCCCAATATTTCCGAGACACCTTCGGAAATTTCCAATATTTCCAGTTCCATGGAAATATTTCCAACGGAAATATTTCCATTTACATTACTAGTGCTGTGTGACAATGTCAATTAGATGGCATTTTAGTGACCCTCCAGCTCTCCACTTCCGAGGGTTGTGGGATTTTTTCTTTTGAGCAAGATGATTCCTATTCCTAATGGCTGATGTTTAACCCCTGGTTATTACCATTTCCTTTTTTCTTTAATTAGCGCAAGATAACGGCTACCTTTACCGTTAAATTTATAGGTTGCAAAGTATGTTTTGTTTTGCAAAAATACAAACGAAATTAGATAACCAATCTTTTTATTCTATTATTATCTGTTTACTACCAAACGTTATTTTTGTGCATGTTCAAAATCTCTCTTTTAACGACTTGAGGTTACCTTTAATAACCATATATTAGTTAGTCGGTTTAGAACGTTTTTCTACGTTGTCCGACGCCTATTCTCCACCTCCTTCGATCCTGACAATCATCTTCTGTCAGATTTTTTTGACTCATTGATCTTTGGATTGACTGTTGCCATTCTAGTTTAGGACGCCCTCTTTTTCTGCGCCCTATTGGTTGCCATTCTAAGACCTGCTTTGGTAATCTTTCGTCGTTCATCCGTTGTACATGGCCGTACCATATCAGTTGTCTTTTAGTGATGTCATCGGTTATGCTTCCTTCGATTCCCATTCTTTCTTTTATTATCTCATTTCTTATGTGATCTGTTCTAGATATTCTCATTGATCTTCTTATTGCATCCATTTCGACACTTTCCATTTTTGTTTTGTATTTTTCTGTTACGCGGCAAGTCTCTATTCCATACAACAGCGTGCTTTTCACCATTGTTTCATATGTGTTAAATTTTACATTCTTTTTTATCTCTCTGCTCCATAAAATACTGTTAAGACATCCAATAACCTTTTTTGCTTTTACTATTCTTTTTTCCAGTTCTTTACAGTCTGTTCCTGTCTTATCAAATGTGACACCCAAGTATACATACTCATGGCATGGAGATATTACTTGTCCATTGTCTAGTTGTAACTCACTGGATTCGTTTCCAATACATAAATACTGTGTCTTGTCCACGTTCACTGTTAATCCCCACTTTTGGTATTCTTTCATTACCTTTCTCATCATATACTCCATGTCTTCTTTATCATTAGCTACAATTACTTGGTCGTCAGCAAACTGTAGTGTGTATATGGTAAATCGGTCGTTAAGTTGTATTCCCATGCCGTGCACTTTCCGTTTCCAGTTTTTTAGAGCTACTGCGATATATATTTTAAAAAGGGTTGGAGAGATACAACATCCCTGTCTTAAGCCTTTAATAACCATAACCTTAACGAAATTTGCGATTGAAGTTCCTCGTTCAAAAGCACTTTGGTAGGAGATATTCTCAATTATCTTTTTTTATCGACAATCAATAGACCGGAAGGCTTTTAGTGTTTTGTGGCCGCATTTTTTTCTGGGTATTCATCCTTAAGGAGCACTTCATAAAGAAATTATATACTTTACTTCCGAGTGTGGTGGAGAGGATATAGCGGAAGTCTTACAAAGTCCTTGATTGTTTTTTTTTTATCATGAAAGGGGGTCAAGTTAACACTCTACCAGACAGTGTGTTATTTTGTTCTGGGTGCAGTCAAATTATTATAAAAATATTTCTGATAAAGCATTTTTGTTCGTAAAATGTTTAATTTCTCAAATAGGAATTTTCAAAGTTTCAATAATGGAGCTTATGAAAATTGACACCCTAAAATACCGTAAATGATGTTTTTCTGAATCTCAATTCGCTACGTGTTGTTCTTTCGTTTCTAGATGGCCTACCACCACAACTCGATGCTGCAACGGGGCAGTGCCTTTCCAAAACTAAACAACAAACAGTATTTTTAATTGATTTATTTAAAAAAAGTTAAGTCTTCCCTTACGATATGATTGTCTAGTTCTTTTTATTATCTGCGGTTAACAACAAGCGATTAATGGGGTGAACTTTTTTAGCTTAAATAATTACAAGCCGGCAGCGCCGCGTGGGGCAAGGTTTCAATTTCACCTGTTTTTTAGCGGTGTATGGCTGGCTGTTCTCGCGCGGGGGCGCGAGGAAAGGTACCTTGCCCTTTCTAGTGTTACCGGTTCTATCCTTTTTTTGTCACTAGTAAAAAGCGGTGCCGGTCGCGTGTCATTGTTTGTTTTCGTTATTGTTTGTTTATAAAAATGGAAATAAATACCGTCGATTACATAATTAACTGTGCAAATTTAAATACGTTGACATACATAGACCGGACCTAAAAATTAACCAAAATTTTAGTGTAAGTAATGCCGAGGGGTATTTCATAAAAACTAATAATAGCAAATTTAATAAAAAATTATACGATGCTGAAAACTGGTTGTGCGGTTGTGAAAAAAGAAATGCTTTTTTTTTTGCTTTATTTGTCTTGTTATGAACAATCCACGAAGTGATCCTGCGTGCAAAGGGAAATCAAGCACTTTAGTGAAAAGTTAAAAATTTAAATAACCACATTGAATTTTCTATGCTAGGCAAGACTGATATTAGGTGCCAATTGAATAGTGCCTATAGGCAAAACATTACCGAACATAATGAAAATGTGACAAAAATTAGACATATACGTTGTAGGTTAATAGACTGTTTAAAATTCTGTAGGATTTTTGAGGTTTCTCTACGGGACTATAAAAAAGAGAGGCGAATGGACTTTATCTATAAACAAATAAACTAAAAACTACACCAAGTTGCTGGTTGTTTGGAAACTACTAAAATAAAATTGTTTCGGTAAGTTTTTTATTTCATTTTTCATGCAATTTAAATTTCTGCCTTCCCAATTTATAACGTCACCACGTTGCTTTAATGACGTTTTTCCGAATCTCAATTCACTGTGTGATTTTTTTGCATCTAGATGGGCTGGGTAGACCACAACTCGGTGCTTTTTTTTTGTAAAATGTATAGTTTTCAAAATATGAATTTTTCAATTGTGTAAATATGTATATTCAAAAATTTTCAGAGATAAGTTAAATATTTTCTAGAAAATTTGCCTTGAGCCAGTCTAAAAAGCTGAACTAACTCGATGTCTAAGAGTTTTGAACCGTTGGCGGAATTTTAACTAGATTCGAAAACAAAAGGAAAAACCAAGGGCGTAACGCGAGGGGTGGCTCCGTATTTCCTTTTGGTGTAACAGGTTAGGGGAAATACCAGGAAACAGTGGCGGTTTCTCCATATGTGCATGGGCACGTGCACTCCCCAATTTTACTTAAAAAAATATTAAGCTTTGATCATTCCTTAATTTAATTCATAATTGCCCCAAAAGAAATTCACTAAAGACTGGAATATTATCTAGGAATTAATACCTGGTATGTATGTGTTTGTATTCGTGTTCAAATTAGCCTGTGGGGAATAGCGGATGCGCTACATAGTTAGTTCGAATCTAATTCTTTACTTTTATCATTGTACTCTCCATCAAACCCAACTAACATTTATAGTAGCGGCTACATGTTCTAAAGGCTTTGCTACTTTCTTAAAGTAGAAATGTGGTGATCCCAACCAAAATTTGTTACTTTTTAGTTCTAACTACTATTTAGTATCAGGAAATAGTAGATGTTTCGTAAAAACGACCCTCTAAACTACTTCTTAGGATTGTTTCTTGATAGTCGATTCTGATAGTCTTCTCTACCACAATAGGACGTTGCTAAAGTTTTACTTTCTTTTTAGTCGTTATTTCGTAGTCGCCCTGACTTTTATATCCTACTTAATTACCACTGGAAAGTTAAGCTTCATTGGAGTCCCAAACAAGTGTATCCGACAACTACATTATAACTTTAATTTTTACCACAAAAGTTTGTGTCATCATAGGAACATCTGATGTAACAATGTAGACAAAATACCTTTTTGCAACTACTTTGACTTTTTTTTAATGTCGATCTTTTAAAGTAATCTCTCCTTCCTGTTTCTACTTTGAAAACGTAGACTTTTTGAAGTTGCATCTTGGTCGCACACATTGTTAACCCCACTTTTTGTGGCTCCTTTTATAATATGGGAATATTAGGAATAGTTTTGCAAATATTTTTTTAACTACCTTGAGCAGTCCATTTTTTCGAGCTCATTGCTTGACCATTTTGCAAAACAATCAAAATGCAAAATATTGATCCAAAGTATCGAGTACCGCACACGGATTTTAAGAATTCCCTGGTCCATGCTTAATCTCCATCCTTTTATGTGTTGAGCTTGGGTATTTGTCTTTTTGGTTTTTTTCAAATTTGTGCTGTTGTTAAAGCTTGGTTTGAAGTGAATAAACTTAAATTTGTGCTGTGTTTTGTGCCAGGCTTTATTGCAATAGGTCCCTCATATCTAATTTATGCACGGCCCCTAAAATAACCTCTGGGATATGCTAGACTTCATCTAGGAACTTTTGCGCTGTTTGCGGCTAATAAAAAAACAAGTTAGATATATCGTGGTTACATGCGGATTTCTAAGCGATCTAACAAGTCTCAGAGATTGCTTTTTTACTTATAGGGCTTATAATAATAAAAATTACTGAATATTGACAATGCCAAAATATCTAAAAACAATAAAAAATACTACATACGAATTGTGAGAGCAATATGTAAATAAAAAAAGTAACAATAAGTTGATTTCATTGATGTGACTACGTTCTTTTAGTTCCTTGACCAACACTTCCTAGAAATTCTAGAATAGGGATCATGCTCTCAACTGCAACATACATTTTTAAAAAACTCTTTTTATTGGCACTTCATTTATTGTTCTAATGGAATTTAATTTATCTTGTTTTTGTTTTAAAACCTACCACAAATTCACGCTCGTACATAACCTATAAGCAGTGGTGCTGTTGTTGACAGAAACGGCAAATGACAAGTGGCGACACCCCAATAACTTGAGGGTAGTAGTTATACTTATCGCGTGGTTCCTATCACTCTGTAGACGTTTTCTAGTGGCGAAAGCTAGTTAATAATACGTTTCTGCAACGAAGGAGTAGAAATTCGAGTGTGTTATCTAGAACTAAAAAGGAATGCCGACATAAAAGTCGTAAGTGACACGTTGCCGTAACTTAGGCTCACTTTCAAGTAACCCTTTCGACTATCACGGAATATAGTTTGGGACGCCATGTTTTTATGTAAGAAAGAAAATTTAATATTTTTGTTGTCGTTTTATGAGCTCATATTAAAGAGCTATACTATTTTATAAACAAATTAGTTGAAGCTTACCAAAAATGCTCTTCTTAAGCACCATTTGTTGGAGTTAACTGTCGATTATAAAAACATAACCTCCAAAATCACAACACAAAAATTCCATCAGCTACCAGAAAACGGCTCAATTTTACGAGCGCACCGGTTTTTTGCAATATATATAATGCATGTTATACAAAAAACTTTGCGTCGCACTCGAATTTTGATCCTCTGCTCGTAAATTCTCACCCTTTTGGATAACATAGTACATATTATAACCATAACCAAACAAAAAAACTAAGCGAGTCTGTTTACTGTTGTGTCCACCATATTGTGTAACAATTCTACCAAAAAGAAACGATTATATTATTTGCAACTACATCGCAACTTTTATGCCATTACGGAAAAAAACCAGCCTCTACGACGTAGTAGATACCTGGCTACGACGTAGTAGTGTAGTTGTTACTACAGTGACTTTAAACACTTGGCCAAGTAGTTATAACCAGAAATTGGTTCCCCACTTAGGGAATTATAACGTCGCTGTATGGTATACTGAGACGTAGCGGGAGTACGTTGCGGTTACTTTTAAGAAATTCTTTCTAGTTGGGGTTTCGTCGTTACAACTTTAAATGTTTGTTGGGAACAACGCTTTTATTTACTGGAACCAAATTCTATGCACCGTGGATGTTATGTCGCATGCTAATTACTAAATATAGAAAGAGAGAACATGTCCCAATAGAATTTTATAGTACATAGAATCTGAACCTTCCTTCGGCACAGCGCGTATACAAAAACCACGGATCACCTTGTTAGGTGATCCGTGCAAAAACTAGCCTCGATGCAGCCC
This sequence comes from Aspidapion aeneum, assembly GCA_963576565.1. Lineage (NCBI taxonomy): Eukaryota > Metazoa > Arthropoda > Insecta > Coleoptera > Brentidae > Aspidapion > Aspidapion aeneum. Next base: position 105,616 of record CAUYVT010000106.1, read on the forward strand.
GCACCCCCGTGATGAACCCTGCATCATCTGTTGCAAGTTAGAGCAGCTCACGGGCACTTTTAATTCTTGCGCTTAGTAGTTATGTGCAACGATTACTTTTCCAAATATCGAGTAGATACTGATACTTCCTATTCGAGTATCAGATATTTTGTATTCGGTACTAAGTAATCATTATATTATCGGTAAATCCAATAAATACTGAGTAGAGTTAAAATTTTAAGTATGCAAAAAATAAAAATATTGATGTTTGATAGCATTAGCGTGCAATATTTAAAGACAATTAAATTTTTCTACGACCGTGCATATATACCCACTTTCCCGCACGCATTTTAGTTTTGAAAGCATCACTTTCCCGCCCTAGTGCGGGAAAATCACTTTCCCGCACTAGTGCGGGAAAGTAAAACTATGCCAATTTTGGAGTTATTCTATAGGTTTATACCTCAAAAGTCGTAACTATCGACTTGGTACAGTGTAGGGAATTTAGCAGATAGGCAATCTGATGAATTATAGCTCATTTCAAGTTTTTTATTCAATTTAAAAACAGAATAATGGATTTTTTTAAATATTTCTGCATACCCCCCGTATAGTCATGTCATACAACAACTATCAAGCCAAGCTGTGACAGGTGCTTGGTCCAGTTTGCTATGGCAACCAAGTTATGTTATTGTTACTCAAACGTCAAAGCTAGTCAAAGAGCGTCTCTGAAGTGACAGAACTGCCTTTTATTTTGAATAAAATGGATTTTTCAATGGACTGTTCCGAAGATGAACTTCCGGAGTGCATTTTGCAGGCTGCTGAAGATGTGAATGGTGAGCTGCTACCTGCCAAATCGAGACAAAGGTACGAAAAACAGTACAATCATTTCGTGACATGGTGTAAGGAGAAAGGGGTGAGAATCTACAAAGAAGAAGTCTTCTTGGCATACTTCCTAGACCTGAGCAAGGTCTTGAAATCGAATACCTTATGGTCACGCTATTCCATGGTGAAAAGCTTGGTTAAAATTAAGCAAAATCTGGACATAAGCAGATTCCACAAGCTAACATCGTTTCTTAAACAAAAAAATGTTGGTTTTCGAGCACAGAAGGCGCAAGTTTTCACCAAAGATGATATATCGCGGTTTATGTTAGCTCCTGATGAGATTTATTTGATGATTAAAGTGAGTACCATTTTTGCTTTGGCTGGTGCTCTCCGCAGGGCGGAGCTTTTAAATATCACTCTGGATGACATACAGGATAAAGGAAATCTGATCGTTGTTAAGATCTCCGACACTAAAAATCATTCATCAAGATCCTTCGTTTTATCCGAAGAAATAAATAATGGATCTTTTTTGATGCTGTATAGAAAGTACGCAAATTTGAGACCTCCTACTACTCCGCACCGCCGGTTTTTCATTTATTATAAAAAAGGAAAATGTTCCAATCAGTGTGTAGGAGTGAACACTTTTGGAAAGATGCCATCAGAGATCGCTGCATATTTGCGCCTACCTAACCCAGAACGTTATACCGGCCATAGCTTCAGACTTTCTTCAGCAACATTCCTAGCAGATTCAGGTGCAGGCATAACAAACATAAAACGCCTTGGTGGGTGGAAGTCCACTGCTGTCGCTGAGGGGTATTTGGAAGATTCCGAGAAACAGAAAGAGAACATCTCGAGTAAGATTCTTTCATCTACCTATGACCTGCAATCGTTGCCAGCACCGTCATCGTCAACTGTAAGTGACCTGCAACTGCTGCCGTCAACGTCCACTGGAAGAGTACTGCAGACCCAGACGCCATCTTTGCGCACTTTCGATTCTACAAGCGGCCACCAGATGCGAGAATTACCACCATCGAACTCCACTACACCGGCAATTCTAAATAATCTTCAAACTGCAACAAATTGTGTTTTCAATATCACTATTACCAATAATAATAATTAGTATTTTATTTATGTTCAAATAAAATATTTTTTCAAAAGTAAATTTGTGGTATTGTAACATCGGTCGAAGAAAATGCGGAAAGTGTCTTTCCCACCCTCGACTGCTTGCCCGAACTCCGCTCCGCGTCGTTCGGGTCAACGGCAGTCGCGTGCGGGAAAGTATCACTTTCCACACTTGTTAGGAAAATAACTATTTCATCTTTGCCATAAAAACGAGAAAATAAACTAGGTGTGATAATTTATTATTTATTTATAAAAATAATAATAATAGGTAGGTAACTAATATCTAACTAAATATCTCATTTTTTAATTATGTGCTCTAAATTATATGATATGACGGCCCACTCGAAGATCCAAAAAGTCAGAGTGGCACTCAAAAAAGATTTTCGCCTGCGCCGTAATTTTTTATTTTTTTTTGGTGTGCACCCCCAATGCTTTTTATCACGCGCCGCCACTGCCAGGAAATACTTGGGAAGAACTGGGAAATTTATTAAGAATTACCGGGAAGTGCTTGGGAAATACTAGGAAATACCATTGAAATGTGAGAAAATACTGGGAAATACCAGGAAATACCGTAGGTAATATACCGTAGGTATTTCCTTTTGGTGTACAGGGTGTCCCAAATTGGGCACTTTTAGGGGGTTTAAGGTACTTCTAGGGGAGACAGAGAAAAACTGACCACGCATTGCGAGGCTCAAATTTCAAGAGAAGACTTATAGTGAAAACCGCATTTTCAAATATCGTCTGGTCTTTGAGCTACGGGGGCTTTTTAAAAAGTCTGCATTTTGGAGGGGGGTCTATAACTTCGTTATTATTGGAAATTTTGATCTAGAGTAAATTGCAGTTTTATAGACTTTGTCACGAGGAATTGACACGCTAAATTATATTTTAGCTGTCACTTTTAGTTTTTGAGATATGACATAAAGTTGCATTTTTTCTTATGGAATAGCCTATATTTTAATTAATTTTCGAATTCGTCATTGAATTCTTTTCAAAATGATGTATCATATGTCATAGTTTGATTGAGCGGTTTAGGAGATATTCAGCTTTTTCACTTATTTCTAGTGCGCTATGATTTCCTGCTGAGGCAGGTAAAGGCACTCCAGTATTTTTATTATTTTACACAGTCACAAATATAGAAAGGCTGGTTTGGAAAAATTAAAATTCAGCTGACGGCCCTCAAAGCCTAGTTATAAAAAGTAAAAACGCTTTTGTGCAAAATAATTTCATATCAAAGCGTAATGTCAAATTGTTTAAACAATTGAAAACAATGACAAAACTCCAAGACGCAAGGCCAACTTGATTTGCATAGTATAAGACAACAAAACTATAGGAGCATTGAAGTAGGATTTGATCGCAAGGCTTTCACGTCAATGGCGCATGACGTCATTCAACGCACACTAGACAAAAATAAAAAACTTTAATTATCTCCGAAACCGCTTAATCAAACTATGACGTGTGATACATCATTTTGAAAAGAATTCAATCACGAATTCGAAAATTAATTAAAATGTAGGCCATTCCATAAGAAAAAATGCAACTTTATGTCATATCTCAAAAACTAAAAGTGACAGTTAAAATTTAATTTAGCGGTTGAATTCTCCGTGACAAAGTCTATAAAATTGCAATTTACTCTAAATCAATATGTCCAATAATAACGAAGTTATAGACAGCGGCGTAGCGTGGGGGGGGGGGCGCGGGGGGTTCTTCGCCCCCCCCGCCCCGAGGGTAGTGGCGCCCCATAGGTGGGAGAGGCGCCCCATAGGTGGGAGAGGCGCCCTTGTGTCGTATCGGCCGCCCCCTCATACATGAAGACTTTTTTTTTGAGTTGCAAGATTTGGTCAGAGGCGCCCTTGTGACTTATCGGCCGCCCCCTGACATATGATGACCTTTTTTTTTTTTTTTTTGGAGACGGCGCGGTTCAAATTTCTACGGCGCGGTTCTTTTTTTTTGGTCGCAAGATTTGTGAGAGGCGCCTTTTTGACCTTTTGGTTTTTTTTTTGTTTGCCGTAAGATTTTTCATCAGTTTTCAGAGGCGCCCTTTTTAGCTGTCGCCCCCCCCGCCCTTTCGGGCACGCTACGCCGCTGGTTATAGACCCCCCTCCAAAATGCAGACTTTTCAAAAAGCCCTCGTAGCTCAAAGACGAGACGATATTTCAAAATGCGGTTTTCACTATAAGTCTTCTCTTGAAATTTGAGCCTCGCAAAGCGTGGTCAGTTTTTCTCTGTCTTCCCTAGAAGTACCTTAAACCCCCCCAAAAGTGCCCAATTTGGGACACCCTGTACAAAAATTGGCGATCGAGACACCCCTCGGCGTTACCAGCCTAAAACAGAAAGGGGGGACAGGATTTTAAATTCTCCTCCTAACTTAAAAGGAAGCTGATTCATAATCTATTTGAATTTCAATGTTTATTTTTTAATAATCTTGTAAGAAATGGGGGGCAGCTATCCCCCCTTACCCTACCTTTGGATACGCCCATGGTAAAAGTCAAAAAACCATAAAACTACTTTACGAAACTAAAAGTCTTGCATAAGATTTATTTGTTTGTCGTTTGTACGTCGCTCGGTCCGTATTCAAAATTGTTTGTGGCGCGGTGTTTCACCCCCTCCCACCTCTCAGCCCAGCTATCCCTACCCCCTTTTAACCAAAAACTTTACAAGACATCAGACGTCACAAATTGCATAGTCAAAGGGTTCGCGAATATTTCTACAAGGTGTCTCAAATTCGAAGTTTTTGAAGGGTTTTAGGCAGTGTAGTGTAAAAGATTGGGCGTGCACACCAAAAAAAAAAATATTGCAGTGCAGGCGAAAGTTTTTTTTTTAATGGCCACGCATAACTTTTTATATCTACGAGTGGATCATTATACAGTGAAACCTCCTACAAGCGGACACTCAGGGTTTCGTCGATTTTGTCCGCTTATTGGAGGTGTCCGCTTATGAGAGAGAACTGCGAAATTTTAATATATATTTATTAACAATTTCCGCTGCTTGAGTTTTTCCGATATTAAATTTTTCAGCGATCTTTCGTGCTGATAGATGTTCCTTCTCCGAAACAACTTTAATTTTTAAACGTAAACTAAGTTTTTTTACTAGGCGTCATTTCAAAGTGATCTATTACTACCCAACTGAACAATAAAAGTAAAACACAGTGGTCCCGCCGAATAAAATATTAAGAGGTAATTCCCCGGAGTGCGTTGTTGCCAACATACTACATAATATTTATGCCCATGTCGTGCAGCGCTCCGTCCCGTTGTCAGAGGTTTCAGAATCTTTTAATAAAAAAAATTGTCCGTGTACGATTATAGGGTGAATTTTACATGTAAAGAAATGAGGAAAAGCTTGGTTCTAATAAATTTGTCCGCCTAAAGGGAGTGTCCGCTTAATAGAGGTGTCCGCAAGAAGAGGTTTCACTGTATCATATAATTTAGAGCGATAATTAAAAAATTAGATATTTAGTTAAATATTAATTATCTATATAATAAATATATCAAACATAGTTTTTATATTTCACGTTTTGTATTGAAAATAAAGGCGTCTGTCCTTTTTTGAAACAAATTCTTCAATAACTAACTCCGCCAATCCAGTAACTACGAAATCGTCGAAATCATAACAATAGAGCCCGACCGATAACGCCAAGTCGTCTCTGCACTAATTTAATGTTTGATGTCCACTTGAGGTGCTTTCCCAGCCAACGCTAACCGTGAACGCGGGTGGCATCAGGGGGGTACGGGCGGCATCGATCCTCGCAATTTCTGCACAAGAGCACAACCGAAGTAAGGTTCAGATTCTATGTACTATAAAATTCTGTAGGGACATGTTGTCCTGTTTTTCTATATTTCGTAATTAGAATGTGATATATCATCTACGGTGCACAGAATTTGGCTCCAGTAAAGCTTAGCGGGAGCCGGCCTGCGTATCCACCATCCACCGCATCCTGGTTTGAAGACGAATACAAACACATACATACCGGGTATTAATTTATTGTTGGTATTCAAGTCTTTGGTAAATTCCTTTTGGGGTTTATTGATACTTGATTTAATTGATATACTTTTAATTAAAGATTGGTTAAATTTTAATATTATTAAAAATTAATCAAATTAAAATGTAAAAGTGCATCAAATTTGGGACACCCTGTACATATTTGTTCTTGAGGCAGGAGGTTTAGCGTCTAGACTGGCTAAGTTTGCAGGCTGGTCTACTTCTTAAAACATTGCAAATAATTTTTGAAAATAAAAAAATTAATAAACGCTTAAAAACTATTGAAAATAAAAGGAAATATATTCCGCAGCCAACGGGAAAAATAAACTAGACTCCATCCGAGTTATTAGGATGAAATGTGGTGAGCTTTTAGGGGTACATAATGGTCTGTAACAACATAATTTGACGGATGTTAATCAAAAGAACAAGCATGCTTCAGAAAAGGTTTCACACAGTTGACAACCTATTAACTATGAAAATCCTAATAGAACGAGTCAACGAAGACAACATTCCACTATATATTGCTTTTATAGACTTTGAAAAAGCTTTCGATAGCATTGAGCACTGGGCAGTAATAGCATCTTTAATTAATAGCCGAATAGATCACAGATGCACAGACTTAATAGCCAATATATATATAGCGAAGCTACACAGACGCAATATCCAATCCACGAAGGAACCAAGCCAATCCGCATAAGAAAATTTGTCGGACGGGGTGACAAAATATCCTCTAAGCCATTAAACCAGGTCCTAGAAGATGTTTTTAGAAACTTAGATTGGGAAAAAATAGACATCAAAGTGAGCGGACAATACTTGAACCACCTAAAATATGCTGAGGATATCGCCTTAACAGATAAGAAAGAAGAACTGATAAAAATGCTGGAAGAACTGGATACAGCAGCTAAAAATATAGGTTTATTAAGTATGAACTACACTCAAACTAAAATCATAACAAATACAGATGAAGATATCACGATCACAATAAACCAAGAAAAAATAGAACAAGTAGAGGATTATATATATATATATATACTGCTTTTCAAAAAAAATTGTACATCTAAAAGGACTATACCTATTTTGAAGATTTTTGATGCACGTGCTTGTTACTTCAAAGTAAACAAACGATGAGAATTTCAAGCCCGTCAAAAAAATTTAAGACGGTTTTCACGGCTTTTATCTCGATAAAAGTTGTTTCTTATCTGTTAAATTTTTTGCTAAAAAGAAGACATGAAAATATTTTATTTCAAATTATTCACGTTAATAACAAGTCGTCTAAAATTTTAAGATGCCTCCCGTCATACATCGTGCTCCTTTCAGGCAATTAAGCCAATTTGAAAGAGGTCGTATTGTTGGGTTGAGAGAGGCTGGATATTCTTATCGTGAGATTTCTCGTGCAGTTAATCGGTCTCTGTATGCGATACTTTTGTGCTGTCGAGCGTGGTTTGTAGAGCATCGTACACAACGAAGAGCCGGCTCTGGAAGAAGAAGAGGCACCAATGCAAGGCAGGATCGTTATCTGAGATTGTTAGCTTTCAGAAACAGACTCCAAACAGTAAGAAGCATAGCCAACGACTGGTTTCGTGCAGAAGAGAGATCTATAGCTATCCAATATATTTAACGAAGAATAAGATCTTTTGGGCTCCATGCATACCGTCCTTACCTTTGACCCCACTTCATAGACGAGCCAGACTCCAATGGTGTCAAGAAAGAATGCAATGGAATAATGAATGATCCCACATGGTTTATTCCAGCAAGATAATGCACGTCCGCATACAGCACAGGTTACCTTAGGCTTTCTAGAGACCCTTGACATCCACCGTTTACCATGGCCCGCCAGATCGCCAAATCTCTCGCCAATAGAACATGTCTGGGATATAATTGTTAGAAGACTAAAAAATCTTAATAACCCTCCACGCAATCTTGATGAGCTCAGACATGAAATTCAGGTTGCCTGGGACGCTATACCTCAAGAGGCTATTGATCATCTGATTTTAAGTATGCCCAGACGGATTGCAGAGTGTATTCGGAAGAGAGGAGGGCCAACACATTATTAAATTTATCTTGAAATGCAGACTTAGGATTCCTTTGAAAACTTCATCAATTATTACGGTTAGTCCACCAACTTCTTGTACCAATTTTCATTAAAATATAACAACTCTTTCTAGGTGTACAATTTTTTTTGAAAAGCAGTATATATATATATATATATATATATATACAGGGTGTTCCTTAAAGGTTTGCGAATATTTAAGGAGGTGATTCTACATTAAAAAATAATGATAATTTGTCGTATAAACTATGGTCAAAAAATACACCGTTATAAAAATACAGGGTGTTAAATTTTTCACAAAAAAATTGAAATTTATTAATAATTTCGAAATCATTGGGGATATTTTATTAAAATTTGGCACATAACCATAAATGTCTAAGGCGCATATTTTCCAAGAAGAAAATGATTGTTAACTTCGACAGTGGCGTGCGTACGGGCACTAGCTTTTTTATTTTTACAGAAAAAAATAGTACGCCACTGGTTTTTTTAAAAAAAGTTTTACTTTTTAAATTATCCACTTAATTCGAAAGAAAAAAGGTCTCCTATTTTTTTTCTCTACAGGGCGTCGTTATTGAGTAAAAAAATAAAAACCGTTGTTCTGCAAAAGCAAAATAATGTGACCATTTAAAGAATACAATTGATCAAGCTGCCTTAGAAATATCTCGATTTAATTCAAATTTAGTACGTAATAATAGGCTATTAAGATGCGTTTTTCTCAATAAAAAAATAATGTTTAGCTTCATCAGTGGCGTGCGTACGGGTACTAAATTTTAAATTTTTAAAGAAAAAATAGTACGCCACTGGTTTTTTTCAAAACATTTTTACTTTTTGAATAGTGCACTTAATTCTAAAGAAAAAAAGTCTCTTTATTTTTTTTTCTACAGGGCGTCGTTTTTGAGTAAAAAAATAAAAACCTTTGTTTTGTCAAAGGAAAGTAATGTAATTTATTAAATACAATTTTGCAATTAATCATGCATTTGAATATCGTCATTGACAATCCAAAACCTGCTATGTGCAGTTGTATAAATTTTACAGGAACGCAAAAAAAGGCTTGCAAAATTAAAATAATTTTAAATCAATAATTTAATACAATACATATTACAAATAACGTTTTTACAAAAATTGCTGAAAATGGCCCCCTCCACTTAAAATGCATGCTTCTGCCCGCCTTCTCATAGAACTGCGTACTCTTTGGAATATTCCTGCAGTATTTCTTATTCTGTCGCAGGACAGAACTATTCTTTCTTTTAATTCTTTAACGGTATTAATAGGCGGATTTGTATAGACCAGGGTTTTAAGATGTCCCCACAAGAAAAAGTCTAAACTGTTAAGGTCGGGGGACCTTGGTGGCCATTCTTGGGTTCCACCACGGCCTATCCAACGATTTGGATAAACAGTATCTAAATGATTACGAACTTCAAGGCTGAAATGGGCAGGTGCACCATCGTGCATGTACCACATTTGAGTTCTTGTGGCCAGTGGAATGTCATCTAACAATAAGGGCAATTGTTCTTGTAGAAAGTTTAGATAAGATTGCCCGTTAAGCCGTCCTGGCAAGAAGAACGGACCAATTAAATAATAATTCTTCTGCCCACAAATGATTATTATGTACATTTTGAATGGCATTTCTTGAAAAATTGGCTTCGTCTGTAAAAATAATTAAATTTTCGAATTGTGGATTTCGTTCAATATTATGGACATACCACTGGCAGAAAGTTACTCGCCCTGGAAAATCTCTTGGCAATAAAGCCTGGAGTCTTAAAATATGGTAAGGATACAATAAAAAATCCACTAAAATCCTCCATACAATCTGGTGGCAAATGTTTAGGTTTCTGGCGATTTTCCTCGTGCTGGTTTCAGGATGTTCATCCACTTCCTGCAATACCGCTTCCTCAATTTCAGGTGTTCTTACAATTTGAGGTCTACCTTCAGCTGTACCCCATCTAACACTGCCAGTTTCAACTAGACGCCGATGGATATTAGAAAAGGTTCGGCTGTCTGGCAAAACACGGTTTGGATACCTCTGGTGGTACAGACGTCTGGCTTCCTCTGCATTACCATCGGCGAGACCATACATGTAATGCATTTCCGCCATTTCTGCATTGGAATAAATAACCATTTTTGGAAAGATTGAAAAAATAAATTAGCAAAAAAGATAATTTACAGCAAACAGACCTAACCGATCATAAACTAATGCTACAAAATGACAAATACATATAAAAACAATTGAATAACTGTCATATTTTAAGTATTTCCAAGGCAACTAGATTAATGTATTCTTAAATAAATTACATTTTTTGGCATCACAACGGTTTTTATTTTTTTACTTAAAAACGACGCCCTGTAGAAAAAAAACTAAAGATACTTTTTTTCTTTTGAATTAAACGAGGAATTCGAAAGAAGAAAAATGTTTTATAAAAACCAGTGGCGTACTATTTTTTCTTTAAAAATTTAAAATTTAGTACCCGTACGCACGCCACTGATGAAGCTAAACATTATTTTTTTATTGAGAAAAACGCATCTTAATAGCCTATTATTACGTACTAAATTTGAATTAAATCGAGATATTTCTAAGGCAACTTGATCAATTGTATTCTTTAAATGGTCACATTATTTTGCTTTTGCATAACAACAGTTTTTATTTTTTTACTCAAGAACGACGCCCTGTAGAGAAAAAAATTAAGAGACCTTTTTTCTTTCGAATTAAGTGTATAATTCAAAAAGTAAAACCTTTTTGAAAAAAACCATTGGCGTACTATTTTTTTCTGTAAAAATAAAAAAGCTAGTGCCCGTACGCACGCCACTGTCGAAGTTAAAAATCATTTTCTTCTTGGAAAATATGCGCCTTAGACATTTATGGTTATGTGCCAAATTTGAATAAAATATCCCTAATTATTTCGAGATTATTAATAAATGTCAATTTTTGTTTGAAAACTTTAACACCCTGTATTTTTATAACGGTGCATTTTTCGACCATAGTTTATACAACAAATTATCATTATTTTTTAATGTAGAATCACCTCCTTAAATATTCGCAAACCCTTAAGGAACACCCTGTATATATCTGGGACAAGATTGGCCTCAGCAGTACCTCAAAGCGAAAGTGTACAACTAATGTATCCTTCTTGTATTCACCTATGGATGGATCCCAGGCAAAATCAAACATGGATAATGATACAAAAAGCCAAAGATCAGTGGAAACACAAATGTTACATATAAACCTAACGGATAGAAAAAGGAATGAATGGATAAGAAATAAAACAAATGTAAGGAATGTCAGAGAAGAGGTTAAAAGAAGATCTGGAGACCCTGGAAAATTAGCATAAGTAGGGGAAGACCTCAAATGAGATAAGCGGACGATTTGAAGAAACACGAGGGAAGAGTGGAAGATATTGGAGGAGGCCTATGTCCAAAGATGGATCGAAGAAGGCTATCTATTGATAGAATAGGTAGATGGTAATTTCACGACTTCCAGAATACCTGGACCACCTAGCGAGAAAAGTTTAATATAAAAGTATAGGTAATAATATATAAAAATGTTTTCAAATTTTAAATAAAGCATCTTTTTAGATAACCAAAATTTTTGTTACAAAAATCGAAACACCTGTTATTTATATTTATAACTAGTGCGGAAGATAGTCGAAAGTATTATAGCCACAAAACTGTAACAGTTATGGTTATAGTTATTTTTTTTTTAGTACTACGCGTAATCCCAAGCGAAATAGCCACATAAGTTGTTATTTTTATGGGCGATTCTATTAATCCAAAAAGTCACTAAAACTTCGCAAAAAAAAATCTAGCCTGCATAACTTTATCTCTCCTTTTTCCCTTAACTTTTTCGCATTCAACCCTTGCATTTTCCGACAAACAGAGTTTTCGGAAAAGCCGCTTTGTGGAGTTTATATCTCCTCCCTCTTTCTCCTATTATTTTTAACTTCTTTATTTCATTTCTTTCAGTCACTGGGTCTCCACAAAAGCGCGAGTTCTTACGGTAGAGAGCACACAATAATGACCTTTTTTGATATAGAATAAGGTTTTATCGAGTATATATCTCCTGGAAAGAAAATTCCACAATCTTTTAGTTTTTTATTTAAATATTCACAGCTTTAACATACTACTCTTTCAGCTTTTAAATGGTCTTTCTATTTTATTTATTTAGCCTTCTTCGATCCATGTTTGGACATAGACCTCCCACAATATTTTCCACTGTTCCTTGTCTGTCGCCGTGTTCATCCATCTAGTTCCCGCATGTTTCTTCAAATCGTCCGTCATCTCATTTGGGGTCTTCTCCCACTTATTTTAATTTTCCAGGGTCTCCAGTTTACAATACATTTGTTCCATCGATCGTCTTTTAACCTCTTCTCTAACATCCCTTACTCCACAAGCCTTAGATTTTAGCTCACACATATACTATACTATAGTAGTGTGAGCTATGGTGATCCTAATTTTTTCGAGAAAAAAAAAGTTGCTCCGATTTCAAAAATTTTTATATATCTTTGCGTTTCAGATGATTTTGAAACTTTTTTGTCGCGCCGTCTGTCTGTCTGTCTGTCTGTCTGTCTGTATGTCTGTCTGTCTGTCTGTCTGTCTGTCTGTCTGTCTGTCTGTCTGTCTGTCTGTCTGTATGTCTGTCTGTAACGACCAACGCGCATAACTCAAAAACCGCTAGGCCGATTTTAATGAAATTTGGTACCTAGGCTGGGTCTTGGGTCGAGATGGTCCCATTTAAAAATGAAGAAAATCCACCGAGCACAAGCCAAATAAAAGGGTGGGGGAAGATTTCAAAAATTAGAGTTTATGTGAAAATATGGCGTGTGTGATATCAAACGAAAGGTAATTGTGTATGGAATTAAACAAAATACATTTTAGTTTTTTTTTCTTCAAAAAGGGTGGGGGTAGATTTCAAAAATTAGAGTTTACGTGAAAATATGGCGTGTGTGATATCAAACGAAAGGTAATTAAGTCTGCAGTTAAACAAAATACATTTTAGTTTTTGTTTTTTTAAGGGTGGGGGTAGATTTCAAAAATTTGAGTTTAAGTCAAAACATGGCATGTGTGGTATCAAACAAAAGGTAATTTCGTCTGGAGTTGAATAAAATATATTTCAGGTTTTAGTTTTATTAGCTCGCACGTACACTATAACTATAGTACATAGTGTGAGCTTAGGGGCCCATATATTGGCAGAGTATTTTAATATATTTTCTACATATTTGATGATAAAACACGAAAAATACCTTAAAATTGGACATCAGGAGGCTTCGGGCCCCCCCCAACCCCAAGCAGCGGTGTAGTTGCGAAAAGACATGACCTTTTTTTTTGTTTTTTTTTTTTTGGTCGCAAGTTTTTTGTTGAGGGCGCCCTTTGTAGCTGTCGGCATCCCCCACACATGATGACCTTTTTTTTTTTTTGGCCGCAAGTTTTTTGAGGGCGCCCTTTGTAGCTGTCGGCATCCCCCACACATGATAACCTTTTTTTTTGTTTTTTTTTTTTTTTGGTCGCAGGATTCTTGAGAAGCGCCCTTTTTAGCTGTCGGCCCCCCCCAAGACACATTCCTGGGTGCGCCACTGAAGTATATAAAGGATACATTGGTTATACATTTCGTTTTGAGGTACTACTATTTTTTATTTTTTAAAATGTATCATATATGTTAAATTTTACATTCTTTTTCATCTCTCTGCTCCATAAAATACTGTTAAGGCATCCAATGACCTTTTTTGCTTTTACTATTCTTTTTTCCAGTTCTTGACAGTCTATTCCTGTCTTTTATCAAATTTGACACCCAAGTATACATACTCACTGCATGGAGATATTGTTTGTCCATTGTCCAGTTCCAACTCACTTGATTCGTTTCCAATACATAAGTACAGTGTCTTGTCCCCGTTCACTGTTAGATCATCATATACTCCTTGTCTTCTTTATCATTAGCTACAATTAATTGGTCGTCAGCAAACTGTAGTTTGTATATGGTAAATCGGTCGTTAAGTTGTATTCCGATGCCGTGTACTTTACGTTTTCAGTTTTTTAGAGCTACTGCGATATATATTTTAAAAGTTCCGATGCTATAATTGTAAATAATATTTTTCTACTCTTTTTCCAAATTATTCATTGTGAAATACACTGTACATCTTGAAGAAGACCACATTTACGCAAAGTAATAAAATTAAATAATGTGTACAAGGCGTTGATGCCGAAATGAGTTATTACCTCAATCTTCTTAAATTACTTATAAGTCATTTAAGGTATTCACTCATTCTTCTTTTGGGTGGTCTCACTTTTTTCTGCTTCAACCAGGATGACTACTTGGGTCTCTACAACCTAACAAATACCACATCACTCTTTTTTCAAATAAATTCCAATATGTTTATTATAGGGAGTGTAAAATGTAATATTGTCCTACGCCTTCATTCACGCCGGTAACCAGGCCGGATGAGGTCGGATATCTCGCGAAGGCGGACTTTATCAAATACAAAATTGCAAATAATGCAAGGACCTAAAACTATAAACAACAAGTGAAATTAAGGAAAGAAAAATAAGAAAAAAGTTTTCTGCTTCGGCCGGGGATCGAACCCGGGATCTCTTGCTATCTAGGCAAACATTCTAACCACTGAACTACCGAAGCCATACATGTAATGTCTCAATACAAGAACGAGAAATACCCTGAGAATTTCTTAGGGCTTCTGTTACCTACCTTATCCATATATTTGATTTTGTAATTGTCCAGGTCTTGGATCTATAGGTACACTTTCCTTTTGAGGTATTGAGGATAATTTTTATTTTTTAATATGAAGCTTTATTTACCGCATGCTACTCGCAGCTGTTTGATTTTCTTTTTTATTTTACTTTTTTTATTTTTTCTTGATTTATTCTGATCGTGATATCTCACCTGTGTTTGTTATGATTTTTGTTTTAGTGTAGTTCTATATATATCTTCAGCATTTCTTACGTAGTTTAAGTATTGTTTGCCTACTTTGCCTATTTCTTCCCAATCTAACTTTTTAAAAACATCAAGGTCCTGGTTAAATAGTTTAGGGAATATTGTGTCACCCTGTCTGATACTTTTTCTTATGCGGATTGGCTTAGTTCCTTCGTGGATTGTGATTGATGTTGTTGCTTCGCTATATATATTGGTTATTAAGTATGTGTATCTGTGATTTATTCGGCTATTAATTAGAGATGCTTTTACTGCCCAGTGATATCAAAAGTTTTTTTAAAATCTATAAACGCAATATATAGAGGAATCATATATGTTGTATTCGTTGACTCATTCAATTAGGATTTTTATGCTTAATAGGTGGTCAACGGTACTGAAACCTTTTATGAAGCCTCCTTGTTCTTTTCACTGATATCCGTCGAATTTTGTTGTTAGTCTATGTGTTAATATCTTCGTGAAAAGCTTATAAATTACATTGAGCAGTGTTATAGGTCTGCTCTATTGCCTTTCTTGTGTAGAGTACTCTGGTTATGGATTCTTTCCAGTTGTTTGGGACTATTTTTTCTTTTCGTATTTTATTTAAAAGAATATGAAGGCAACAAATTATATAAATATAAAAACTATTGTACCCAAGGGAAAAAGGAGTTAAATCTTCAACTAAAATCTAGAGTTTTAGATCTAGAATTTTACTCCTTTAGTAAATATAGGTGTAAATGTTTAGGTGACCCTAGCACTCAACCACTTTTAGTTAAATTTAAAACAAATTAATTTTTCAATGTTAAATACCCTTTTAGTCAGTTAAGTGCACCTAAACAGGCTTAACTAGTACCCATTTTATTTTTTTAAGGAAACCTTAAAGGGGTACCCTTGTACTCAAAGAAAAAATGAGATTATCTTGTAAGTGATGTTGATAGATTGGAATCTGATAAAGATCAAGTTTTTAGAGATAAGTATCAAATAAAGTTTTTGTGGGCGTAAAAAAATAGTTTAGGTATCTATTACAGGGGAAAAGGGGGTAAAATGGGTTGCGAGGGTAAAACGGGGTAACACAGTTTTAAGTAAATTGCGCAAAAATAACACCGCATAGTATCAGAAGTTTTATCCTTATGACAGTTTCAACTCTCTGCAATATAATTGGTGCCGGTCGGCTGAACTTAAGCTGGGGTTTGCTCAATATGTGATGTTGTGCGCTGTTTATTGTAAAAATAGCTTGCGCATTTTGTGACGTTGAGTACATTTTTAACAGATTTTTTAAAATTTTGTTACATTGAATAATTAGTGGGTTTATGTATTAATCATTATTTAAAGGTGTTGCCCGTAAAATTAGCCTTTTACTGTTTATGAATGTGTAACTACCATCACTGAAAGTTGTATTTTATGATGTCTTTGCAAAAAATGGGCGCAAAATTCGACAGCGAGGACTAGGTCGTTGGTATTCTTTATAAATTTTTAAATACTAAATTTATATATATGTATATATTTATCGGTTTCACAACGTTCTACGTCTTCCGATACCCAATCTCCACTCGTTTCTGTTTGCCCATAATTCATCATCTAGGCCTCTTATTCTTATTTCACTGTCTATTCCATCTCTCCAGCTTCTCCTTGGCCGTCCTCGTTTTCTTCGGCCAGTTGGTTTCCATTGTAGTATTTGTTTAGGTAGCCTTGCATCATTCTTTCTTTGTACATGTCCGTACCACCCCAGTTGTTTTGTTCACTGTCATAATTTCTCTTATTATTTGATTTGTAACTCTTTCTATGTTTGGTTTCCCTGCTGCTCTCCTCCAATAGTCCATCTCCGTAGCGGAAAGCATTTTTTCTGTTCTATCCTTGATTGGCCATACTTCTGAGCCGTATGTAATAATACTTTTTACAATGGTGTTATATATAAGCTTTTTGTTATGTTTTGATATACTTTGGTCCCAAATTATTCCATTTAATAAAGTTATTGCTTTTCTTCCTTGTACGTTTCGACCTTTTATAGCTTTGTCTAGTGTTCCGTCAGCTGTAATTTTTAGACCTAAGTATTTATACTCATCACAGGACTGAATTCGCTGCCCGGTATTTAAGATTAGATCCTGTTCCACCGATACACATATACTCTGTCTTATTGAGATTAACCTCTAGTCCCCACTTATTGTACTCTTCTATTAGTTTTCGTGTCATATATTTCGAGGTCGTTAAAATTCAAACATAAAGATAACATATCTAGCCAACTTAATTTCAATTAAATGCAATGGTGAATATGAAATAGGAGAAATAAGCCTAAAAAATTAAGTATCCCATATTGCCCCTCTTTCCCCTACCAAGGGTGACGGACAAACGTATTTGTTTACATGTGGCATGATGATTCATATATAAATATATATATATATATATATATACAGTGTGTCCACGTAAGTTGGCGGCATATGGGAAACTTTTTGACGAAGAAAAGTTATTCTTCAAAAAAAGTTCTGCATGGTCCAAAACCTAAAATGCAACCATCAGATGTTAAATTTTTTAGTCATATTACGAGGTTTGTCAAAAAATGTGATTTTTGCTCTAGAGTAAAGTCATGGGCGCACCCAGGGGGAGGGCTCCGGGGCCCGGGCCCCCCCCAAGCCTTAGATTTTTTAATATATTTTCTACATATTTGATGATAAAACACGAAAAATACCTTAAAATTTGACATCAGGAGGCTTCGGGCCCCCCCCCAACCCCAAGCAGTGGCGTAGTTGCGAAAAGACATGATGACCTTTTGTTTTTTGTTTTTTTTTGGTCGCAAGATCACATGATGACCTTTTTTTTTTTTTTGGTCGCCAGTTTTTTGGGGGCGCGCTTTGTAGCTGTCGGGCCCCCCCCCCAAGACACATTCCTGGGTGCGCCACTGGTAAAGTAACTTTCTTTTTGACAATATCGAAAATTGTTATAAAGAAAAGATGTTTAGAATTAAAAATAGCTTTCAAATATTCAACATTGGTCAGTGTTCACCATTGCTAACTTTGTCACTATTAAAGATAGAAAAAAGTTTAAAGTGGCAAACTAGTAAAATTTTTGACGCTCATTAATATGCTTAAACGAAAAAACTCGATGTTTTTTCGTTTAAGCATCACGTTTTCGAGTTTTCTCAAAAAACATAAAACACATTTTAGTTGAACACTCCGACATTTTTCTGATAGGTCTTTTAATTCTAAATAAAAATTTGTCTTTCCATTTATTTTCCTTAAGTTAAATCAGACATCTTTCTATCAAATAAAATTATGCTATTTTGAATTTAAAATACATTCGTTATTTTTAACTTTAGCAAAAAAAATCAGAAGACAATTTTTGTTCAGAATTGAAAGACCTATTAAAAAATGATTATAAAATATAGCGTGTTCAATTAATTTTTTTTGAAAAAACGCGAAAAAACCAAAAAACGATGCTCTATTTATTTTTATTTAAGTATCTTAAAGAGCATCAAAAAATTCTATTAGTTTGGCGATTTAAACTTTTTTCTAATAAATAAGTTACCAATGGTGGACACTTAATTTGCAACACCCTGTATACACAGTGGCGCACTCAGGAATATGTCTTGGGGGGGGGCGAGGCCTTTGGATGGGGGCCTTTGGGGGTGGGGGGGCAAGGTCACATGATGGCGTATTTTATGCTATTTTATCTTTTCATTCATGAAATACGTGGGTGCGCTCATGGTATACAAGATGTATTTTACCTTTTTACGCATTTTAAAAGTATTTATAACTTTATATACAAAGATTGCGTGAGATTTTAATCCGTCATAATAAAATCGTAGAGATTAAAAATAATAAAATGATCCCAATATAAATTGTTTTTTCATAATAATTTGATGCATTGTTTTTTTTAATTCAGAATTAGAATCTAACTAATTTTTACCTTCCTAGCTAGCGTTGTAAAATTTCTAGAAATATATTTTCGGAAATATTTCCTGAAACATTGGAAATATATGAAATATTAAAAAAATAAGAAAAAGGAATATTTATTTATAAAATCATAATAAAACACCGGAAAATGCAGAAGGCTTATACATGAACACAAATCAGGAGTTATTTTTCAAACAAATAAACAGAAATAAGGTCAAACTTCTATACCAAGAATCTCATTCTTAACACACTACACTATTCACTAGTCGAGCAAGAGGCATATCTTCATCGCTGTCATCAGCATCACACTCAATAACAGCGTCTTGCCAGTCTACTTCCTCAAAATCTTCAATAGTATCGGAAATAAAAATTGTTCTGTAGTAAGTTTAATGCTTATAAGGGCCTATTCTTAAATTATGTAACGCTCAAGGGGGGGAGGGGGGGTTTTGGCCTTGCGTTACACTCATTGTTATTTTAATGTGTTTTTGCTTGAAAATGCGTTACGAGAGGGGGTCAAAAATGCTGAATTTTTGCTTTGCATAATTTAAGAACGCTCCCTAAGGTTACAAAATATGAAAGATAATATTTTAAAAATATTTCCACTATTTCCAATATTCCCAATATTTCCATTTACATCACTATTCCTAGCCCGTGCAGCAATGGCTAGAAAAGGTATTGTTTTTAACGAAAAAAAACGAGATACTGCTGAAAATATGTTATTTGGGTCAGTGGCGCACCCAGGAATGTGTCTTGGGGGGGCCCGACAGCTACGAAGGGTGCCCTCAGAAAACTTGCGACCAAAAAAAAAAGAAAAAAAAAAGGCCATCATGTGTAGAGGGGCCCGACAGCTACAAAGCGCGACCAAAAAAAAAAAAAAAGGGCATCAAGCCCCGAAGCCTCCTGATGTCAAATTTTAAAGTATTTTTCATGTTTTATCATCAAATATGTACAAAATATATTAAAAAATCTAAGGCTTGGGGGGGGGGCGGGCCCCGGGCCCCGGGCCCCCCCCCTGGGTGCGCCCATGTTTGGGTGTATTTTGACCTATCCTAGCAATCTCCATTTATTTAAATTTATATGACTGATGGTTTTTTCAAATTATGATATGTTAAGGCTGATTTAAAATGAGTTTTTTGCACAAACGCAAAAATTAGTGATATCTGTGTCTTGTTCTACCACGCCAAATGGAAATAAATGGATTCATGACGGATCTGATACCTTACTAGCCCATTAGCGCACTTTAAGTGAAGCCATCAGCTTTAAAAACAGTTTTTTGTAACTATCTCAAAAACTAAACCTCCTACAACGTTTTTGGTTATAACACAAATTTGAGGAAAATGTAATTTACGAAATTACGAAAACCGCATACTGATGCGATGTCCGTTGTAAAGTTAAAATTTAAAAAAAATTTTAATTGTCAAGAAACTTTCATTGGCATTAATGGATTTTGACCCAAATATAATCATCTTGGACCCCCGTGAGGTTAAGCTTTCAAGCTACCCACGGAAAAATATAAGGGAAACAAAAAGCTCCTTTTTGCCCGATTAGCCATTAAACTTGTTTGATTTTTAAATTCACGGGTACGAAATTTCACGTTTGTTAGTATTATTTGGCTTAAAAATTCCGTTGATTGACGCTCACTGTCTTGATGACGGGTAAAAATGCAAAATGCGTTGATCCGGCCTGAAAAGACAAAGAGCTGTCGTAGGTCACGGACTATAGTTGATTTCTTTTATTTGCATTCGATCTTTTCATTGATCGATATTGTATAGCAGTGTTTTCCCTGCTTTTGGTTTTTTGTTTCTCTCGTATCTCGGTAGATGGCGCCTCTTGCTATAGTTCGCTCATTAATTACATTTAATTAGAGACAAAACCGTCTGATTAACTTCGCAAGATTTGTCACTTGACCAGCAGTGTTCTGAGGAGTCCCATAAGGACGAAACGGTTAACTGTCAACACTTATTAGGTGTCCATTAGATCTTGGACCCCCGTGAGGTTAAGCTTTCAAGCTACCCACGGAAAAATATAAGGGAAACAAAAAAACTCCTTTTTGTCCGATTAGCCATGAAACTTGTTTGATTTTTATAATCAGCTTGTTAGAGTGTCAAAAATTTTATGAAAATCTGTTCATCGGTTTAGGAGTTATCGTGTTATGGACAGAAATAATATACACACACACTAACACAAACAGACATCACGACGATATTGCTAAGATAGGTAAAAAGACACCTAAATAACACATTTTCGGCGTTATCTCAAAAAAAAAAATCCTCGAAAATAATACCTTCTCTAGCCATTGCTACGCGGGCTAGGAAGGTAAAAATCGATATAACTAGATTTTTACGCCAGCTATAAGATTTGCTTTTCATTCGCGTTTTTGTAGTTGACTGCCAGTATACTTCTAAATCTGTGTACAAACGAAAAAGGGTTCGGTTCGGTTCGGTTAAAAATAAGCTTTTAGGAAATATCAAAAAATCACCTTTTTTCGTTTAAACATTAGAATTATGAGCACTCTGTATAGTGCGATAAGAAATAAAACACATTTTATTTTACTTTAAAGTTACTGACTTTTATTTTAATTATTAATCTTTATTATTTCTAAATTAATGGTATTAAATTCGCACAATTTTTTTCGCAGTAAATATATACTTATTTAAATATGGAATGTTATAATGACAGTAATAAGGACACCATTTCTTTTATTTCTTTCTGCTCTACAAATATTAAAAACGACTTATACTTTGGCTCCTAACCCAAAAACTATTAAAACGATTTTTGTATCTGTTCAGACATTTTAAGTTAATATAGCAAATAAATAATACAGGTTTTAGCGTAATCAAAAGATATAAAAGAAGTTTCCTGTACTTCGGCTGGGACTCGAACCTGGAACGTTTGGCTTTATATGGCAACGCCCATCGATATTATTAAAAAAACTTCGTCTTGTTTAACGATTTTTATAAAATCGTATCAGTAGATTTGAAATTAAACTGTCATCCAATTTTTACTAAAATAGTTTTAATAGTTATTGAGAAAAGGATACCAAAGTTCGTCGTTTTTGCGAGGCAACAATATTTACTACACTGAAAAAAGTGTTGGACATATATACTATACACAGAAAAAAATACACATTTATTCAATTTTGTTTCGCCTCTACAGTATAATATAAGTTCGACTAAGATTTTGTTACATACATATAAAAATTATTTTAACGTACAAAAAAATTACAAATAGTATACAGTTTTAATTGTAAAGAAGAGATAGTACAGAGCATCGAAATCAGGTCTTTTTAGTAGATGTAATTACTTTTTTGTTTATATGTTTTAAAATTTTTATGCCTTTTCAATTGTATAAACAAAACAAATAAAAAAAGCAAAAAAAATGTAAAAACTATAAATAAAAACATATAAAGTAGAAAAAACGAAATAAAATACTACTTAGACGCTCTATAGGTACAGGTGTATGTATGTTTTTGTTAAGCAAAAAAATAAAGTTTCCTAACTCAATTTGAAAACAAACTTTTTTGCCATGGTAACAAAAAAATATTTTTACAAAAAGTTGGGAAATTAAAAAACTATCAAGCATTAAAAAAATTATTTAAGCTATTTTCTCAAATAGCAGAAAATAGGTAAATTTTGAACATGCTTTTACAGAAAAAAATCCACTATAACGCAGAATAGAAAAAAATATTTTAAAAACAAATATTTTAAAATATTTTTTTCTTATAATTTCGGCCACAAAAAAGATAAATAATTCATCGTAAGTGTTAGTAAAAGTTATAGAAAATATCTAAAAGAAACTATGACATTTTGTAAAGAGTGACCGAAAAAATATTTACAAAAATAAATAATATACAGAAAAGCTACTTCACAGAAGTCAAAAAAACAAAAAGAAGTCTATACAAAAAATACTTTTAACTAAATTATAGGTATAATATGTATAAGAAAAAATAAATTAATATTTAAAAATTAGTTTAAATATGGTAGTTTGTACATTGCAGAACAATTTTTTTACAAATAAGAAATAAGGTTTGCTTTTTAATATTAAGTAATATTAAGTAATAATACACAAAAAATACTGACACAATTTTTTTGAATGCTATTTTTGTAGTGTGCTGTTTAAAAATGAAATTTTTTGGTTATACAGTCCTATGCAAAATTAACGTTCAACTTAATTAAACGCTATTTTGGCTTTTGACTGTACTTGTGATGCTCCAAAAAAACACAAAGAAATAAATAATTTTGATAAGAGAAAAACATTTGATTTGGTTGTAACATTGATAATAATAATTATTAAATATTTTTATTTTATAGACTTTTTAGTCTTTGTCCTAAAAATTACTACAGTTTTTTATTTTTATTGTCAAAAACAAGTATACAGTGTTTTCTTTGTATACTTTCAACACCAAGACAACACACAATGCTTTTTTATCTCTATCTAATGCGGGTGATACACTCTCGTACATTAAAAACGTTCCTCCAAAAAAATACGCAAAAAAACTGTTTGTTTGTTTCCAAACTATATAGGCATTTATTTTGTCCTTGACTGTACTCAGTGCTAAAGAGAGAAAAGCCAGGTTGGGTCTTAAGTTCCGAGCAGCGGAGTTACATATCTTAAAAAAGGGAAGGGGGGAGCGTGTATTTTTTGAATAAAACAAGAATGGATCTTCAAAGGATGCTATTTCAGAAACACATAAAAATAACATTTTAAGGAACCCTCTTTTACCCAACATAATTTAAAGTTAAGATTTGCAAGACTAATTTGATAGCTAAAATATTTTAGTTTAATGATTGTTTAAACTTTTTGTTAAAGGTTTTTGAGCGTCAATAAATAGTTAAAGTTGTTCCTACGTATTTTTACGTATAAAAACAGGTTCGGACTTCCATTGTCTTTATTTATTTTAAACACAGTAATCTGTAACATTAAAAAGGACTTACAACCGAATGGTTATTCCAAGAAATAAATAAACTCAACTCTAAATTAAAAAAAAAAAAAACAAATGTAGCAAATTTTCGAAAACAATAATCAGTTGGGTGTTATTAACATTCCATATCTTTAAGGTTTCAGAAAACATAAGACGAATAGCCAAACACTATAATATGAAGTATTTTCATCGGGAAATACGATAAGCAGTTTTGTAACATAAACAAAACCAGAAAATCCCCTAAATAATAAGGAACGCACTTACCAAATCCCCTGTGAGTGTGGTAAATCATATGTAGGTGAAACGAGACGCACTCTTCAGGTTAGAAGGTTTAATTTATACTTGAAAATAGTTAGAGAGACTAGCTTACCGAAACCGCGGATCAATTTTTGTTAGGTGATCCGTGCCGAAACGTTGTGTTTAAAACAAATAAAGACAATGGAAGTCCGAAACTTTGTTTATAACGTATCTATGCTGCCTGAACCTTAAGGCCTACTTGACCTTGATGAAGTGCGCTTGCGTACCTGTCAAACGTACTAATACGTAGCACAACTTAAACTATATATAGTGAAACCTCTTAATAAACGGACACTCACGAGGTGGAGGTGTCCGCTTATGAGAGAGAACTGCGAAGTTTTAAGATTTATTAACAAATTTCGCTGCTTGAGTTTTTCCGATATTAAATTTTTCACCGATCCTTCTTCTCCGAAACGTTAACAACTTCCATAAAGAGGTGTATTTCTACCCAAATGAACAATCCAAATAAAACACAGCAGTCCCACCGAATAAAATATGTTGTAAAAACGACAGAAGTACTTAGGCTCCGCATTAAAACGGAAAGAGGTAATACCCGGCTCCAGAGTGCGTTGTTGCCAAGTTGGTTAAGGGAGGTTTCAGAATTTTTTTACCAAAAAAAAATTGTCCGCGTCCGGTTATGAGATTGTCCGGTTATAGGAGTGAATTTTACATGTTAAGAAATAGGGAAAGGTTGGTTCCAACAAATTTGTCCGCCTAAAGGAAGTGTCCGCTTAATAGGAGAGGTTTCACTGTAATATCTTGAAAACTGAGTCACGAGAAACACACCCACTACCCCAGCTCTCGCTGTAAGTACCCAACCAAGCTGAAAACGTCAACATAGCTTACGATTTACGGTAATACGTCAAAAGCTTTTTGAAAGCGTCAACAAAAAATATTCCTAATAAAAAAGCGCACAAGTTGATATCCTATACATTTCTCTCACGTTCTTCCTT
This sequence comes from Aspidapion aeneum, assembly GCA_963576565.1. Taxonomy (NCBI): domain Eukaryota; kingdom Metazoa; phylum Arthropoda; class Insecta; order Coleoptera; family Brentidae; genus Aspidapion; species Aspidapion aeneum. The sequence continues at coordinate 130,526 of CAUYVT010000106.1, forward strand.
AAAAAACAGCGTTATGTTTGTGATTTTTGTGCCGTTTCTTCCCGAGTTTTTTCTTGGTTTCCCTACAGATTTTTAGAACCTCTGGCATTGACCTTAACTCTCCCTGGCAGATGGCGCTGAATGCCTCCTGGAGGCATTGTCCGTTGGAGTGATTGTCCGCTGGCAGTACCAAGAAGTCAGAGTACTCTTTGCACCTGTTGTGCCTTTGGTGCTTACCGCTTTTGGCTGCTCGTTTCTTGCATTGCTTTAATACCTGCAACAATAAGATTACTTAAAGTCACTTGACATGGAGCAATACACTTGCAGTTGCATGCAAGATTAGTGTCCCTGAAGGCCGCTTGACATGGTACATGACGCGCTGCCAATATTTGCAAGCAAAAAATTTTGGTCAAATTGTTGCCTGCTAAAAATCTTCTTTTCGTTTGACATTGTGCATGGCCATGCATTGATTCCCTAGAATCTAGGCAAAAATTCGCCAGTTTGCATGCAAGTACAGTTTGCATGCAAAAAATTGGCACCGGACCGATAAAAATGGATTGCCTTGCAACAATCAGCTGGATTTGTACTGCGCATGCACCTGGGCAAAATTTCATGCATTTGCCGGCAAATTTTATTGTCATGCACCATGTCAAGCGGCCTTGAATGACATATTTGTTTGTTTATACAATAGATATCATATCAGGATTATCAGGCATCCTAATCTTGCATGCACCTGCAAGTCTATTGCTCCATGTCAGACGGCTTTAAGAATTGAAAATAGTCCAGTCATTATAGAATTTTAGCTTGCAAAACGTGGTGTATTCGCGATTTTTACATATGTTTTTGACATTGGAGTCCTAAAAACAAATATGAGTTTTTGGCCTTAAGGGGGCCGGCTCCTCTCGCCATCTTGGATTCAATGTGCACAAAAAAGGTTTTTTTTTAAATTATTTGGTTATTGTACGTTTTAGAAAAAAAAGTTTTAAACAAAAGTTGAAGACCATAAAATTTCCTACTAAAACGTTTTTGTACGTTTTTTGTCAGATGAATGGTTTACGAGTTACGCTAAACATGTCGCCGCCATTTTGGATTTTGACCAATAATAACATAAAATATAAACCAACTAATAGTCTATAAAAATAGACATCAGTACGTTCTCTGGGTTGTACCCTTGCTGAGATACGAACCCTGAAGTGTTAGCAGCAAACCCGTTTCCTATGTATTTCCATAGTATATGCAAAATAAACCGAAATTATTCAGTTTTATGTCATTTTCTCAAAAGCTAAGCATTTTACAGAAAATCTGTATTTAACTTACTTATAGTACAAAATTAAATTATCTTTTAGACGATGTATCACCTAAGTGGGCCAAGTCCACGGTTAGCACTTCATTGGCATTCATAAATTGGGGTGATTTTTTAGGATCACGAAAAAAAATCTTGTTTTGTTAGGTTTTATTCAGTTTTCAAAAAAACTAAGCATTTCAGGGGAAAATATTAAAATACCCCTTTTAGAGAAAATTAAATGTTTTTTTTAAACGGCATATAACAATTTGTGTTAAAGCTACTATTGACACTCCAGGGGCGTCCGCATATTGAGCTTATTTTTATCTAATTATTTTTTAAAAAATTTTTATTGGTTTTATTTATTTTTCTTAAAAACTAAGCTTTTTCAAAAATCTTGTTTTACTTTATTTTATTGAAAATAAAATTATTCTTAAAACGATATGTATCCAGGATATTTTTGTTAACGGGGAACACTCAAAGAATATAAGCAAGTTTAATGAATTTTTTTTTATCACAAAAAAAAAGTATCAGTTCCTACGTAATTCCTACCTTTATTTTTTTTAATTTTAGCCCACATTTTGAAAATTTCAATTGAATATTTCCATAATATCAACAACAAAAATATATCTACAAGTAAATGATGTTCGAATTAACGACAGTTACAGTAATCAAAGTAACGATAGTAACGAATATATAAAATTTTTACATAGTAGTCGAATAAACAAGACGCTAGCGCTACCAAGTCCACTTTCAATCCCTGACTTCGCATGCGCAGATCTACCAATATTATTTACCTCATGTATTAGAATAGATGAATACAGGGTGATTTTCACTTGAATGATTCTAACCACATGAAAATAGAAAGTTTCAAAAACCTAACCTAACAAAACCTCATCAAATCTAACCGAACCGAAGGAAACTGCACCAATAATTTTTTTCAAAAAAAAAACTTTCCTGACTTCCTGCCCGGGATCCTAGAGGATGTGAATCCGAACCGACCCAAACCGAACCTAACTAAACTGAACCAAACCTAACCTAACCAAACTAAACTAAAACACGTACTGCTAATTAGGTTTAGTTGGGTAGGGTTAGGTTTGGATAGGTTCGGTTCGGTACGGTCCGGTTCGGATTCACATCCTCTAGGATCCCGAGTAGGAAATCAGGAAAGTTTTTTTTTTGAAAAAAAATATTGGTTTAGTTTGCTTTGGTTCGGTTCGGTTAGATCTGATTAGGTTTCGTTAGGTTAGGTTTTTGAAACTTTCTATTTTCATGTGGTTAGAATCATTCAAGTGAAAATCACCCTGTACATCTAATACATGAGGTAAATAATATTGGTAGATCTACGCATGCGAAGTCAGGGATTGGAAGTGGACTTGGTAGCGCTAGCGTCTTGTGTCGAATAACAATTAGTAACGAGTATTCAAAAGTAACGAAACTTAACACCTCTGTTATATTATATTATTATATTGATCCCCCTGTGTACGGCCCTGTATCCAGAGTCTCTATTGTGGACTATTCGATTCTGGAGTTATCAAATATTACTTACCTTGGGTGTAAAGTATCTTCCTTTCTGGTTAAACTTCATTTTTAAAGTTGTGTTAGAAGCCCAAAGGAGTTCTTGGTACGACGGTTTTTCACTGGGGCCGTCAATGAACTTGCAGTGTTGCCAGTGTTTCGATCTATTGATTGTTTTAAAGTCCATGCCTATCACTCTGTCTAGGTTGTGGTTCCAGCAAATAAATTTTTTCGCGTTCGGGTCGTAAAGAAAAAAACTGGGTTTTGGATCGGTCGCTATTTTGTAGAGGAATACTTCGTCTTCTGTAATAAATAGAGAAATTCGTTAATATCTCGAAAACAAGCAACGCTAGACATTTTTTAAATAATGGAGGAGTTACACACACCTTTTTATAATACATATTCTTTAAAAAACGCAGTAAAAATAAGAAATTTGATTCTGGAGGGGGCGGGATAAAAATATGAACACAAAAATTTGGAGATTATTATTAAGTATCTTAATTAGTTTCTGAGATAGACTTACCTTCAGTGACAAGGACTTGCTTGCCTTTCGGCGCCACTGCGACGTAGCCAGTGCCCTTAATACTTCGGTCTTGAAAAATCTTGACTTTTTCAATATGGCCGAAACAAGCGGCGGCCCCTCGGAAAATGAAGCAAATTATCTGTAAAGGAAAGAGACACAAAACTTCAAATTTTGTTTAAAAAAAAATATTAAGAATGGATAAAAAATATAGAGGAAAGATTCAAAAATTCAAAAGCTCAAAAATTCAAAAGTTTAAAAATTCAAAAATTCAAAAATTCAAAAATTCAAAAATTCAAAAATTCAAAAATTCAAAAATTCAAAAATTCAAAAATTCAAAAATTCAAAAATTCAAAAATTCAAAAATTCAAAAATTCAAAAATTCAAAAATTCAAAAATTCAAAAATTCAAAAATTCAAAAATTCAAAAATTCAAAAATTCAAAAATTCAAAAATTCAAAAATTCAAAAATTCAAAAATTCAAAAATTCAAAAATTCAAAAATTCAAAAATTCAAAAATTCAAAAATTCAAAAATTCAAAAATTCAAAAATTCAAAAATTCAAAAATTCAAAAATTCAAAAATTCAAAAATTCAAAAATTCAAAAATCAAAAATTCAAAAATTCAAAAATTCAAAAATTCAAAAATTCAAAAATTCAAAAATTCAAAAATTCAAAAATTCAAAAATTCAAAAATTCAAAAATTCAAAAATTCAAAAATTCAAAAATTCAAAAATTCAAAAATTCAAAAATTCAAAAATTCAAAAATTCAAAAATTCAAAAATTCAAAAATTCAAAAATTCAAAAATTCAAAAATTCAAAAATTCAAATATTCAAATATTCAAAAATTCAAAAATTCAAAAATTCAAAAGCTCAAGAATTCAATAATTCAAAAATTCAAAAATTCAAAAATTCAAAAATTCAAAAATTCAAAAAAAAAACAAAATTATGAAAAAATTAAGACTTGAAATATTCAAAATTTCAAAAACTCAAAAATATTAAAATAAAACAAAATTGTTAGAAAATGTAAGGAAAATAGAAAAAAATTGAAACGTTGAAAATTTCAAAAATCTAAAAATCAAAAATTCAAACAAAAAGAAAACGCCGTAAATTACTAAGAATGGATTCATTCATTCATTTCTCTATATGAATCTTTTTATTGAGTTTCATCAGGAAAAACATGACGTTACATATTATAGACACAAAATTAAAGTGCATTTTACTTACAATTATGATAAGCAGCAGAAATGTCGCCTTGTTGTCTGGTGTTTTTGATTTCCTGAAACAACAAAAAGAGCAACATTGTAGTTACAAATACCGACAAATACGTACATACAGTTTTCAAGCCTTATCTTGAAAGAAATTAAATTTTATTTTGTTATGTATGTCTCGAATTTCGCCAGTATAAACAATAATTTAATATTCAAACCCTTTTATCACTTTGTAACATTTTGTATTGTACACTTGTAATGTATATTCAGACTGTAATAAAATATAAAATCAAAGATAGCCCGGTATTCTGTAAACTGCGATTTTTTTTCTCATTTGAATGGAATTCCGTCCTTTCTGTCGCAAAATATGTTTGTAGGTACCTAATATGTACTTCAGTAGCGCACCCAGGAATTTGTCTTGGGGGGGGGGGGCGAGACCCCATGATGTCTTATTTCATGCTATGTTTTGTTTTTAACCATGAAATATGTGAAAAATATATTGGGCAATAGCGTGGGGGCAGGCCCAGAGCCCCCCCTTCCCCCTGGGTGCGCGCTTGTGTGCTATGTTTATATGTAATTTGTTTTTATATTAACCTAAATTTTTTTTTAATCTGGGATTATTTTTAGAACAAAGGTAGATACTTAAAAATATAGGAAATAGAACGTTTTGAAGATAACAAAAGCAGTTCAGTGGTCGGTTTGACAGCCAATCAATCAAAACAAATGACATAAAACAATTTAAAATTATTTTTGTTCAAGTTTTATAATAAAGTCCTGATAATAGAATTATTTAACCCATTTATCTATCTATTAAGTCTTTTTCGATCCATCTTTGAACATAGGCCGCCGCCCTCAATATCTTCCACTCTTCTCTGTCTGTCGCCGTGTTCATCCATCTAGCGTCCGCATGTTTATGTATAATCCTTTCACCTTGGTTCGCCGTATATAAATACGCAAATAAAGCTAATTTTTAAACACGTTCAAAGTTTGCCTGATAAAATGGTTCTAGTAAAAGTCCGAGCCAAATTGATTTATGAACAGCCTCTTATCGCACCGTACCATCAAGAAATTCCTGTTAAATGCGAAATTTCAATTTCCGATTTTAGTGTTACCTGCGAGTCATAAAAACTGTTTTTACTGCTGTCGGTCAGAAGTAAGTTTTGCAAACATGTATAGTTAGTTACATAATATACAGGGTTAAACATTAGAAATATTGTTACCTTCCTAACCTGAGCAGGAATGGCTAGAGAAGGTATTATTTTCGATTAAAAAAAAATTAAGATAACGCTGAAAATGTGTTATTTGGGTGTATTTGTATCTTAAGTATTGTTAATACTCGTCTTAGTCTTTTGTTTTTGATTAGTCTTTGTCCTTTGATTAGTCTTAGCTGTCTTAAACAAAATCGGCTGTTCATACTCGTCTTTTGTTTTTGATTAGTCTTAGTCATAACTCACTGAAAAAAAAAATTCAATTTCAATAAAAAGGCCCTCTTCAAAAGTTATTTTCTACACAAAATGATCTTATTTAACCTAATCTGTGCCCGAAACACAGACACGAAAGAACAAAAGCGAAAAAGAAAAAAAAGCAAATAAAATTTTAAGGTTCTGTTGGTTGAGATTTTCTGTTAAAAACATGATTAATGGCGGTAAATTCAAAATTTCAACCGCGCGCTTGCGCTCTTCGGACGCCCTGTAAGACAAAACAACAAACATCAGCTGATGTCTGTCACTCGTCTTAGTCGTTGTTCTAAGGATTGAAAGTTGGCAACTCTTAAGACAAATACTATTCAAAAACAAAAGCAAAAGTATTGTATGTACACTCCCATAAGAAACAGTGGTTTTAACTTTCTTATGACAAGAGAAATGACTAAACCAAGACAAAAGACTAGACAAAAGACGAGTATGAACGATCCATTAGCAATAACGTCGTGATGCATGTGTGTGTTTGTGTATGTCTGTACGTAACACGATAGCTCCTAAACCGCGGAACCGATTTTCATGAAATTTTCGGGTAAAATAGTGTACAAAATCCATTCATGTTAATGACAGTTGAAAAATTGAAAATATGGGAACTTCTTAACGGAGCATGCGGCTTTAATATTTTTTTCGTTTCTTTATACAATGTATTATTATTTATTTCTTCAAAAATTCAAACATTGAGAGAAATAAAATAAAAATAGGTTAATTACTTTATTTTTTTTTTCTCGAAAAATATAAAATTTACTAAAAACTGTGTTTTTATGCTGAAATCCTTCACCGTCATAAAACACCTTCAACGTTGTTAAAATTTTAAAAAATGCATAGAATTTATGATCATTTAAAAATAAATATGTATATGGTAATTTTGCTTATTTATTTGATTCTTTACAACCATTAACAACAAGTATGCTATATACATAATAACGTAACAAAAATGCATTAAAGTTTATTAGTAGTTTACATAACATATTTATATATTTTTTTAATTTTTGAAGCTTTTTTAGTATTCTAAAAATTTTTGAAAATTTTGATAATTTTACAAAATTTTAAAAAATTTCGAAAATTTTGAAAACACACAAAAATCCCGTGTGAAATCATATTTAGGAGAAACGAAGCGCACTCTTCAGGTTAAACTAAAGAAACATAAAAAAAATCCGGTTTAGCGAATCATGCGTGGCCAAATGATTCAATGGTCTGAACCTAAAGTTTTGCATAAAGACTCGAAAATAAAAGTTCGTAGCCAACCAAGCACCGACATAGTAAACATATAGAAACGTATAGAAACCACTCCTTCTGTTTACCCTTGAAAACAGTTAGAGATACTTACTAACCGAAACGTAGTATTTAAAATAAATAAAGACAATGGAAGCCGTAAATTTTGTTTCTATCTAAATACCAATTATTTTTTTGTATTTTTTTAACAGGAAATTTATTTTTTTTCAAAATGAAGGGCTGATAAAACGCCACTGTTTTTCGACTATTTTATTTTCGACTTCGAAATACGTCCTAATTTTAGATAGCTAGTTAATTTTTATTAGTTATTTTTGAAAATACACATCCCAATTCATCAAAACTGGCTTAAAGAAGGATTAATAATTTTATTTGTCAAAAATACAATTTTAAAATGGACCCCCAGTTGGGATTAATGTTATTGATGATGATCATTGGCGGATCGAATAAGGGGGGGCAGATGGGCTCGCCCCCCCTTGTTGAGATAAACCTTGTATGTTTTGTAGTTCTAGTACAAAAAATAACATACACAAACCCCAATTTTTGACAAAATTTACATTGAATTATTAATATTTTTTTTACTAAAGTTACTTTATTTTGTTTAAATTTTCGCCTGTAATACGTTTTATTTGCATGAGGTAGCAAGCTTCAGAGCTTAGAATTATTATTTACCTTAAAATAACCGAGCGAAAAATAAGTTTAATGCTTAATTTGTGTACTATCATGGAATGTATTAATGTTTTATTTAAATAAATAAATCTTTGATATATTTCTGAATTTAATTTTATTTATGTTTCTTTATTTTGCTATAGTTAATATTATAATAACTATAAGCGACCTAAATTCTGTAAAATCAGATACCACAGCAGAGTAGATGTAAACGATAAAAGTGTGCTTAAATTTGTTTTCCAAAAAATGTTAGTGGCGACATTTTTAGTGAAACCGTCTATACTTTATTATAAAATGAGTTTAATCGGCAAAACACTAGTTCCTATATCGATCAAAAAAAATTGCCCTGTATCTTCAAGACCAAACGTTTTTAAAAATTACTGACAATAGTCCAAAGAATAACCCTTTGAATTTTTGCCGTGTTCTTTATGAGTATACAGTGGCGCACCCAGGAATATGTCTTGGGGGGGGCCGAGGCCTCTTGGGGGGGGGGGGGGTTGAATCCTCATGATGTCGAATATTAAGCTATTTTTTGTGTTTTTTTCTGAAATATGTCGAAAATATGTAAAAAAATCTAAGGCTGGGTGCGCCCATGAGTATACAATAATAAACTATAAAAGCATGGGCATATACAGGGAGGGGGCTTGGGGCTTACCAACCCCAAGAACCTTTAAATATGATATAGAAAAAATATGTATTTTCCTATTTTTACCTTCCTAGCCCGCGTTACAATGGCTAGAGAAGGTATTATTTTTGACGAAAAAAATTTTTTTGAGATAAAGCCAAAAATGTGGATTTTTTTGACCTATCCTAGCAATATCGTCGTGATGTCTGTCTGTGTGTGTGTATATTATTTATGTCCGTAACACGATAGCTCTTAAGCCGCTGAGCCGATTTTCATAAAATTTTTAGGTAAAATAGTGTTTGACACTCTTACGAGCTGATTAGATTTTGATCAAAATCCATTAATGCTAATGACACTTTTTTGATAAATAAAAACTTAAAAAAATGCTAACTTTTTAACGGAGCATCTTATCAATACACTGTTTTCGAAATAAATTAGACTATATTTTGTTTGATAATTCGCGTAAAAACTTCGCAGGAGCTTTAGTTTCTGAGATATTTACAAAAAACTGTTTTCAAGGCTAATATGTTATCATGGCTTCACTTGAAGTATAATAAAAGGCTAGCTAGAAAGGTGTAAAGTCTGTCATGGATCCATTTATTTTTTGTTAGGTATATGAAAAACAGGGGAAAAATGTCCCCTCCCACCAATGCGATTTTTACCTTCCTAGCAGCAATGGCTAGGCAAGGTATTAAAATGTTTTATTTGTCTGTCAGTGTGTGTGTATGTCGGTCCCTAACACGATAGCTCCTAAACCGCTGAACGGATTTTCCTGAGGTTTGCATGAAAAAAAGTATTTAATACTATAACCACGGATCACCTAACAAACAGATAGGGAACTCAGGTGGTGGGGGGTGCTACGCGCATCTTTCACGCAGCCTGCCATGTTGGGGTCAACCACTCCAGAGGCGCATTCTGTATTTCAATATTTTTTAAACCTTTAGTACGTGTTGAGCATTCGTGGTGTGTAGATGTGATTTTTGTATTTGATATATGTTATTTTTGATTTTAAACAATGGGAACGGTTTGTGCCGTAAGAGACTGTAAATCCACACGACGGTATACCCTTAATCGAAGTAATTTTCGATTTCCGCAGGATCCTATAAGGCAAACTTATACATTATTTTATCTTTCGATTTTTTAAAAACTTTTGCCATATCCTATACAAGGTGAGTCCTATGAGATGAATCTGTAAATGATTTAAGTACAAAGAGTTCTTAAGGACATATAGATCTGCAACCCCTTTGATTTTGTTTTTTTATTTTTTTTATACATTTGCAGGATTTGTTATATTTATCTCAAATTTAAAAATGCGCCGCCATTAGATCCTAAAAAACAAGATATAAACTATGCTTTGTTTAGAAAGTTTTTGGTGTTTTGTATGAAACAGCGGCATAAGCTCAGTTTGTAGAGAAGGGAAATTTGTAGATTGGTATTTTGATCCTTAAATTAAGCAGAGGTTCACAAATTAAAAGGGTAGGGGACAATTCGCCGCAGCCGATTAACCGCGGCCGATTCGCCGCGGCTGGCTGATTGGCCGCGGCTCGTTTTGCCGTGGGGACATTCCGCCGTCAATCAAATTGCCGCGGGGACAATTTGCCGCGGGAACAATTCGCCGCGAGATTTTTGTTTCATGATATTACCATTGTTTTATTTACCTTGACTTCATATAATATTTTTTTATAAAAATAATGTTTTCAAACTTTCCAACTATTTATTTGGTGGTAACTATACATTCCAGCATTTTTTAATTGGAAAAATAAATAAAATGGCCAATGTAGAATGGCGGTTTTTGCCATTTATGAACCGATATGCATCAAACTAGAAACTTTAGGATCTTTCAGGGCGCTGATTATTATTATTAACTTAAACTGAAAAAAATCAAAATGGGAACCGACCTGAAACACCAAAACTTCTGAAATTTAAGTTAAAAATAATGATCCGCGACCTTAAAAATCTCATCAGTCCGAGTTAGATACAAATCCGTCCATAAACGGAAAAATCCGCCATTTTGGTTCCGCCATTTTATTTATTTTCCTAATAAAAAAATGTTGGAAAGGTTTGAAAAAAGTTATAATCAAATAAATATATATGAAGTCAAGCTAAATACAACTGTTTAAACAATTGCCAATAGTAACATCATAAAACAAAAAAATCTCACGGTGAATTGTCCCCGCGGCGAATTGGACCACAGCGAATTGGCCGCGGCGAATTGTCCCCTACCCATCTAAAGAGCCCTTAATAAAAAGAGAAAATAGTCATTTTAGCACTAAATTTATTAACATTTTTAAAACAGATTTTTGGGTAATAGGTTTGAATATTTTTGAATAATTTTGAAACTTAATTATTACCGTTTTGGTAATGCATTATTCCACAAAATTTTAATGGCCTATTATAATTTTTAAGAAACAAACAAAAAATCGAAAAAAAATGCTAAGTTTAACACACTGTAAAAACAAAGAGGTCTAAATGTAATGCGAAAAAAATCTTTGTCTTGACCATTTCCACAACCCCTTAAAGTTTTATACATCATTTAAATTAAACCCTGTATAATACACTATTATATATTATTTGGTCAAGAGTTTTTAACACAAATTTGTTATAATTTTTTATTATGCTACTATTTACTATTTTAATTTAATAAATATTAGATTTTACTAAATTTTAAAATATTAATTTACCGTGGAGCAATTTTGTGCTAATTGTAAAGATTATTTGGTCACCCTGTATCTCCTTAAACTTTCAATTTTTCGAAAAAACTAATAAATAATATCTGATTCCAGTAAATTAAGAAATTACTCTGCAATGTCAAACTTCTTATATTTAAAATTCACAATTTTACTCCTCTTGAAACTTAATAAATGTTATCTCAATACAACAAAAAAAGCAATCAATTTTTTTCTTTTTGTGTTTGGCTGTATGCTGGAAACGACAACATGCTAACGTATTCTGAACGAAGAAGAAGACCTCTTTTTGTGCTTCCCATATCTCTCATTTAATAGGACACATTATTTCCATAGTCCCCTACAGAGGACAAGATATAATATTTTTACGCGGCCGAGACTCTAAAATTAATTTTAGCTCCCATTTTTAGCAGAACAAAACTATTTTAATGTTTTTATTGTTTCTGGCAGTAAAAATATTTTTTCGCATCAACAATCTGAAACATTCATATTTTATGATAAATTTATTTTAGTCCGGCTCTGAGTTTGATTCCCAATGCACAGCCATCGTTGAATTCTCCGAGATCAAAGACGGCCAGCCGGCTTATTTATCTGTTTGTTAGGTGATCCGTGCTATAACGAGCTGATTAGATTTCGGTCAAAATCCATTAATGTTAATGACAGTTGAAACATTGAAAATACTAAACTTTTTAACGAAGCATCGCATTAATATGTGGTTTTCGGGGTACAGTGGAACACATTTTTCTTAATAATTTGTGTTATGGGTATAGGGGACAATTCGCAGCGGCCGATTCGCCTCAGCCGATTTGCCGCGGCCGGTTGGCCACGGGATAATTCGCCGCCGGCCGATTAGCCGCGGGGACAGTTCGCCGTGAGATTTTTTATTTTATGATGTTACCATTGGCAAATGTTTAAACAGTTTTATTTAGCGTGACTTCATATACAGTCGAACCTCTATAACTCGAACCTAAAGGGACAACCAAAACAGTTCGAGTTATGGAGAGTTCGAGTTATAGAAACTCGAGTTATATAAGTTTAAATACATGTAAAAAGTGCAGGGATCACTGAAAAGGTTCGAGTTATAGAGAGGTTCGAATTATAGAGATTCGAGTTAGAGAGGTTCGACTGTAATATATTTGTTTATTTGTTCATAACTTTTTAGAGACTTTTCCAACTAGGTATTTGGGGTTAGTATACAATTTAACAATTTTTTTTTATTAGCAAAATATATAAAATGGCGGATCCAAAATGGCGGATTTTCCCATTTATAAACCGAAATGCATCAAACTCGGAACTTTGAGGTCTTTCGGGTCGCTGATTATTATTTTTAACTTAATTTTAAAAAATCAGTTTATAAACAAGAAAGTGCGCCATTGTGCAACTGCCATTTTGATTTTTTTAAATTTAAGTTAAAAATAATAATCAGCAACCTGAAAGATCTCAAAGTTCCGAGTTTGATGCCAATCGGTTAATAAATGAGAAAATCAGCCATTTTTGATCCGCCAATTTCATTTTTTTAAATTTAAGTCAAAAATTGTATTAAGTTACCTTAAGTGCCGCGATGATTCAAGTTTGAGGCAAACGCGCTGATTTGAGGGGGGGTAACGGGGTAATTACCCCCCTAGAAAAAAAATATACTTTTTCCTATTAAAATAAGGGAAAACAGGAAAAAAAATATATTACAAAAAAAAAATTCGTTGCCTAATACCCCCCCTAGATTTTGACCCAGATTTGCGCTTGGAGGCAAATCGGCTCATAAATAGAAAAATCCGCCATTTTATTTATATTTCTAATAAAAAAAGTGTTGAATTGTATTATACATATATAAGATTTTTATTTATTCACGTAATTTAAATTTATGGTCATAATTCTAAACCTAATAATACTATAAACTAAAAAAAAACTAAAAAAAAAATAAAATTCAAATGTCAAATGTAATAAATTTCATTCAAACCGGACTCTACGGGAATGGTACCAATTATGGAAGCAACGTTACCTCTTTGCACTGCCAAACTGATTTTTTGAGTGATGAAGCTAAGAGTTTTCTTGTTAGGAATTTTTGAACTAATTTCCCTAACAAGCATCTTAGCTTCATCACCCCAAGGACCAAATGTTTCCACACTGAATGGACAAAAACAAAATCTCTCAACAAGTTCCCGATATTTATTATTTTTTTGATTTTCTCCCATTTTTGCAGCCTCTCCTGACTTAATACAAGTTTTAGGAATATATGATGAGCCACGGTGTCCCTACAAGTAGCATCCCAGAGCAAAGCCTTTCCTATCTTCCAAGGAACCAGGGTCATGCCATCCGCTCTCTTTCCGTCATCTCGACACACTCCAGGTGGTTCTAAAATAGCTGGAAAACCTGCTGCACTAAGTGACTAGTTGGAAAAGTTTGAAAAAGTTATTATCAAACAAATAAACAAATATATTATATGAAGTCAAGCTAAATAAAACTGTTTAAACAATTGCCAATGGTAATATCATAAAACAAAATATCTCGCGGCGAATTGTCCCCGCGGCGAATCGGCCGGCGGCGAATTGTCCCGCGGCGAATCGGCCGCGGCGAATTGTTTCATCCCCTTGTGTTATACCCTGAGATATTTACAAAAAACTGTTTTCAAGGCTGCTAATGGGCTAGGAAGGTATCAGATCCGTTCTGGATCCGTTTTACGACACTGATTTTAAAATATCCTTAGTACCTCAAAACAAATATGTATAACCAATGTATATATAAGGAGAATAGCTTCCAACAATACTGGATAAATATACCAGAACTGGCTCACTCTAAAGAGTTCATTAAAGGACCTTGTAGAAACAGAGCCAGGAACATTATTGGACTTACCAGACAGGAGATACGTATAGTGATTGGTCTTTATACGAGTCACTGTCGACTGAGAGTGCCCATGCACAGAATGGGACTAACAGAAGAGACCGAATGTAGACTCTGTCTGTATGGAGGATGACGAAACAGTCAGACATGTACTGTGCGAATGTCCGGCTATTGCACGTTTACGTCAGAATACTTTCGGTAAACCTCAGATCGACTCAGAAGATCTGAACAGTGTCTCACCCAAACTGATAGCCGGCCTTTTTGGAGGATTAGGCATACAGTGGTGAGAAACCCCTCAAAAGTGAGCCACAATAGACCCACTGGTGGTCGCAGTGGAAGGGCTGCAAGGCCCACTCACATATGAATCATCATCATCAACCAATGTATTCTTCCGGTACTTACCTATAGATCCCAGACCTGGACACTTACAAAATCAAACATGGATAAGGTAACAAAAGCCCAAAGATCAATGGAAAGACAAATGTTACATGTAAAACTAACAGATAGCAAAAGGAATTAATGGATAAGAAATAAAACAAAAGTAAGGGATGTCAGAGGAGAAGTAACAAAATTAAAATGGAAATTTGTCGGTCATAATATCAGACAGAAAGACGATCGATGGAACAAATGTATTGTAAACTGGAGACCTTGGGAAAATAAAAGATGTAGGGAAACATCCCAAATGAGATGGGCGGACGATTTGAAGAAACACGCGGGAACTAGATGGATGAACACGGCGATAGATAGATAAGAGTGGAAGATATTGGGGGGGGGGGCTAGGTCCAAAGATGGAATGAAGAAGGCTAAATAATAGATAGATAGATAGATAAAAAGAACTAAATTTAATACTTACATTCAAAAATTATAACCCAATACTGAACTCACACAGACAAAAGAAAAATTACTACTGACATTGTTTTAGCCAAAATTAAACTCTTTTATTGTTTTTTATTAAATATACAAAAATCAGAATGAATGGGGTCTATACAAAGTAGTTTTTTAGCTCACACTACACTATAGTAGTGTGAGCTATAGTGATCCTAATTTTTTCGAGAAAAAAAAAGTTGCTCCGATTTCAAAAAATTTTATATATCTTTGCGTTTCAGATGATTTTGAAACTTTTTTGTTGCGCCGTCTGTCTGTCTGTCTGTCTGTCTGTCTGTCTGTCTGTCTGTCTGTCTGTCTGTCTGTCTGTCTGTCTGTCTGTCTGTCTGTCTGTCTGTCTGTCTGTCTGTCTGTCTGTCTGTCTGTCTGTCTGTCTGTCTGTCTGTCTGTCTGTCTGTCTGTCTGTCTGTCTGTCTGTCTGTCTGTCTGTCTGTCTGTCTGTCTGTCTGTCTGTCTGTCTGTCTGTCTGTCTGTCTGTCTGTCTGTCTGTCTGTCTGTCTGTCTGTCTGTCTGTCTGTCTGTCTGTCTGTCTGTCTGTCTGTCTGTCTGTCTGTCTGTCTGTCTGTCTGTCTGTCTGTCTGTCTGTCTGTCTGTCTGTCTGTCTGTCTGTCTGTCTGTCTGTCTGTCTGTCTGTCTGTCTGTCTGTCTGTCTGTCTGTCTGTCTGTCTGTCTGTCTGTCTGTCTGTCTGTCTGTCTGTCTGTCTGTCTGTCTGTCTGTCTGTCTGTCTGTCTGTCTGTCTGTCTGTCTGTCTGTCTGTCTGTCTGTCTGTCTGTCTGTCTGTCTGTCTGTCTGTCTGTCTGTCTGTCTGTCTGTCTGTCTGTCTGTCTGTCTGTCTGTCTGTCTGTCTGTCTGTCTGTCTGTCTGTCTGTCTGTCTGTCTGTCTGTCTGTCTGTCTGTCTGTCTGTCTGTCTGTCTGTCTGTCTGTCTGTCTGTCTGTCTGTCTGTCTGTCTGTCTGTCTGTCTGTCTGTCTGTCTGTCTGTCTGTCTGTCTGTCTGTCTGTCTGTCTGTCTGTCTGTCTGTCTGTCTGTCTGTCTGTCTGTCTGTCTGTCTGTCTGTCTGTCTGTCTGTCTGTCTGTCTGTCTGTCTGTCTTGTAACATCTTAATTTTGCCATTACGTTATTTTTATTTTTGGGCAGAAAAATGCATTAATAATTGTTTATTTAATTATTGATTTGATGTTTTAGTTATATAAAGTTCTCATTATAACGAGGGATTGGAAGGTCCGTTTCTTCCTGGCGTCCAAATTATTTTTAGCTTTGATTTAATTACTAATTAATGTTTTCGTAGACCCCGACAACACTCTCGAAACTCTGAGCTAGGGCAAAACCCATTGTTGCACACTACAGCTTTATGTAGCTAAAAGCATCACTGTGAATCTTTGAAAATATTTTGATTTTGATTTTTATTTTTAATGGGCTTTTCTATAGCAATTTGGTACTTAAAATATCTAAGATTAAATTAAAAACAAATACAGACAGACAGATAAAGTTTTAACTTTATTTTAATTTTAAGACCAAGTTACAACTCTCCTATCCTATATTTAGCTTAACTTATCTAGTAGATTCATTTGTGTGTTTCAGTAAATTTTCAATCTATCTCTGCATTGCCATTTTCGCTCCTTTTTGTCTAATTTTTGAGTATGTTGCTCTGCTTCCTTCTAAAAGTAAGAACAAATTAGAATATTGTTAAAATTGTATAGAAAATTAGATATAACTTGCCTTTTACATTATAGTTTTCATATGGTGATCACGTGGTGGTACATCATTTCATAATTTCATTATTTCTGAATAACTCCTTTATCAAAATTAACCTTTCTTGCTAAAATCCATTGGAGGAATCTCTAGTGATTGTTTTGGTACTATTGGTATCCTTCTAGCACTTGTCTATGATTTTCTATTAGACCTAGAAAATATGCTTTGTTGTATGATATTGCTAATGGCTATATCAGTATAAAGTCACTATTATTTTTAAACCTACCTCATTTTGGTAATCCTAAGTAGTTTCCATCGCTGTAGTACATCATCCTGGTTATGTCTATGATTTCTCTATGATCTAGTTTGGTCTAGGATTACTAAAATAATAGATGTTGTTGATCATTATGAATATATTAATTTATTACCTTGTATATTGTATTGTTTTGTACTTACTTGATATTATTGCATTGATTCCATCCTATTTGTTGTTCATCTTGGTTAATCTAGTCTCCTAGTTAATTATCTGGCCTATTTTCCTATTTTTCTAGCTCACATTGTACATCAGTGCAGTGCCTACTATTTAGTTCTTTTCTAACGATTCCTTAGTAATCTATGGAAATTCCTTGCTACTCTAGGAACTAGTGGTCTATGAGCAGTCTATTCCTAGTTCAATACCTACGAAATAGAAAAAGATATATGATTTTTGGCCTATTTTATTTTACTATTATTTTTGTGATGTTGTCAAAAACATTACTTACCTTGGAGGCGTAATTTTTCCTATTTATTCTGTTCATAGAAAATTTTCCTTTGGCAAATATCTTCTTTGAATAAAGCACTAATGATTTGCTACTTTTATTATATTTTTATTTATCACTACACTTGATAAAATATTGTTTTTCGTTTGAATGTTCTCTTGTTTACTGCTTTCCAGTAATTCCATTTATTTTTAGACGAAAAATTTTGACGTCTATGCCAGCGTTGCCGTACTTACTTTATTTTCTTGTTCTCTCGGGTGTGAGTAAATAAAGTTAACTTTTGTAAATTAGTGGTGTATATTATTTTTCTTATTTTTAGTTCTAATTACGGTAATTAATTGATTAATTATTATTAGTGGTACTCAAGTCCAGAAAATATTGATTATTATTATTTTTGGATTTATGATTGTGATAAAAACTTCTTAAATTTTCTATTAAGATTTTTGCTTTAGACATGTGACAGCATCGCTTCGGACGTTGACATTACTGACGTAATTATCTGCAATGCAGTTGATTCGCTTTCCCGATTTGTGGACTTCTCCCAAAAGGACTCCACCGAATGAGGTTGTCTCTTTCCGTGTGGGTTAAATAAAGACAGAAGTATTATTCTATGATTTATTTCTGATCTGATATGTTTGATTAGTTTGGTCATTTTTGAGTGAGTGCGCATCCGCGCAGTCGCAATAGCTCCTTCTCGGCTAAGAGTTGCTGGAGAACGAAGCGGCCACTTTCACCTTGTGTCCGGCGTTCGTAAAAGTCACAGCGTTTGATTGGTTTTAATTTTGTTATGGTGATTTTTAATTAATTATTTTTACCCGTTTTGATGGGGATTCTTGCCAATTCATTCCTTCATTGTGAAGATTTTGTAGTTACCCGTAGATGGTATGTTTTCTTCACAATATCTCTGTATAGAGGATTTTCGATTTAAAACGAACGTCGTAGTGCCGACAGCCATTTTGCGGCAAAGACGAAGCTTGTGACCCTTGAACATCACAAAAGGTAAATTAATATTTTATTAAATAATGCATCTTATTTTGCCTTTTTATTATTGATTTTTGCTAAATATAATTTTATTTACGGTAATTTATAGTAATTTTCCAGTACAAAGAAGAAAATTATTGCGGAATTTCTTAATAACCACGTGTTTGATAGACAATTTTTCCGTCAAATTAATAATTTTCTGCACGATTTTACAAAGATTGGTAATTTTTAAGACCGAAATTATTGCCATTTATTCATAAATTTAAATAAAATTGGTAGTTTCTTAATAAAATTAAAATTAAAATCCATAATTTCTTAATTTAAATATTAAATAAATTTAAAATTTAATTGCATAAAATCTTAAATTAAAATAAAACTTCTTAATATAATTAAAATTAAAATTGGCATTTTCTTAAAATAAAAAGAAATGGTAATTTCATTTTGAATAGCAAAAAAAAATAAAATTCTTCTAGAAATAATAAGAACAACCATCTAAATTTTTATTTCCCATTTCTGTTATAAATTAATAAAAAAAGGAACTAATTAAAACTTAATTTTTATTCTTAATAATAGAACAAAATAAATAACTAACAGAAGATGCTTTATTTATTGAAAATTCGTTTTCTACAAAAGTTGAACTTTTGTAGGGTTCCAAACACCGGTCCGAATTTCAAATTCTGGTCCAAATTCAAGGCTGGTTCCAAATTCTGGTCCGAATCAGATCCCAAATTCCGGTCCAAATTCTGATCCAAAGCTGGGTCCAAATCTTCGTACGATCCTGAGTCAAATTTATGGTCCGAAGTCACGTTTCAAACCTATTCTGATTTAATCCATTGAGCTTCTGCTGATCTGGTTTCGGAGCTGTGGTTGGCTCAGGTGACCTCAAAGAAGATAAAACAAGGTGAAAACTTATTGCGTCCGATAATGACTGAACTTCTTTTTTTAAATACGACTGAACTTTTTTAATATAGCTGAATTTAATTCTTAATATTACCTACCTTACATGTGAATTATTCCTGCTCATTATTTTTTTCTTACTGTAAACTCGAGAGTGATCACTCCGCAGGTACTCCACTATACAAATGCAAATTATAGGTACCTTAAATTTCTATATTTAGATTTATAACATCAATTTAAATCTAAAAATGTGAATGCGCTTATCTTAGTTTTATTTTATATTTTGATATTAAAAAAAAAATACGACGTCCTTGAATTGTAAATATATTCAACTAATTTTTTTTTAAATTATATGCTGTTGGAAAACCGATCTTCATGTCTTTTAATTATAATATAGCCCAAGTGATTGATTTAATCTTAAATAATGATCCATAAATTAATTATTATTAATTTTTAAATACAGGGTTGCGCAAGCAAAAAGTGTGTAACAATTTTGGCGCCCAACGTGGGGCCTTGCGCAATAAATTCTGCGCAAACTCCTGCGCAGTAATTTTGCAAAAACTTTGAACTTCAATTTTTTTTTATATTTTATAACTTATAAACTTAAATGAAGATTGGTTTACCATATAGATTGGTCAAGGTAAAATTGGTTTTACTTTCTTTCAGGGCGTCAATTTACTTGTGCAGTAAATTTGCGCAGTGATATATTTTATTTTATATTGCATTTCAGTCATTTATCGTGGACATTTATTTGATTTTGATTTTGATAATTATTTTTGATTATTTGGTTATGAGTTTGCATTACTGCGCACATGCTGTTTGATGCGCCGTGCGCAGTATTGAATTGACCTTTGACTTGACTATTTTTGAATATTGATTTATTGATTTTAGTAACGATTATGTTATTTAGTTTTCTGACTTGAGTACCCTTGCGCAATACCGTGCGCAGTAATTTAGATTTTAATTTGAATTTTTTTTTAAAATTTAAATTTAATTTTTTTTTAACCCTGCACAGTCAAATAGCTTGACTCAAAATAAGTTGCGCAGTATAAATCTACGCATGCGCAGAATTTTCTTTCCCATACATAGGACTTATTTAATTTATTTTGATCAATAATTTCCTTAAACAGTTTTTGTAAGAAAAGCTTATCTTTACTTACACTTGCGCGTTAATTTTCAATTTAATTTTTGCGCCTGCGCAAAAGCTATCTTGGTTATTATTTGAGATATTGAAACCGGACTTTCACTAAAGGTTTTTAGAACCTTAACTGAGCTCATATGGCGTATTATTTTAATATTTTTGCAAAATTTTTACGCATGCGCAATATATCCTTTCGTTATTTTTGAAAATTTTTGAACTCAGTTTTCGCGAATGGTTTTGCCTAGTCTAGTTTAATTCATTTACATTCATACATGCGTAGTACTACTCTTTTGGTATAATACGCATGCGCAATTAAAATTTTTATGCGCAGTAGCTACGCGATTGAAATATTAAATATTTGGCATCTATAACGATTTTAATACCCATCAATAACTTTTGTTAAAAAATTTTAGAGCAATTTTGCTTTACATTTTTGATTTTTTTTTTTTTTTGCTTTTGTTTAAAGCTTATTTCGCTTTTAATTTCTAAATCGATTTTAGTGTGTGTGAATTAGTGCCTTAGTGAAAAGTTTTTTTCCATTTTAAATATGGATTATAAAATGCAAATTGACAACTTACGAAAAGTTGAACTGCAATGGGAGTTAAGATTGCGTGGCTTACCTGCAGAAGATTCTGCTACGGTGGAACAATTAAAATCTACCTTGAGACCACTTTTAAAACTAGAAAAGAATAAACTACTAACTTATCCTGATTATAAGTTTGATTTCCAAGATGAAAGAAAATATATTTCGGAATGTTTAGCTGAATATACGGGTTTAACTAAATCTTTTGGATCATCAAGCAAAGCTAAAAGAAAATTTGAAAGACTACAATCTAGATTAGTTCACTTTTTAAATAGAGTTAATGCTATGGCAAATAATAAACTGGATAATGAACAAATAAAAGTGAAGTCAACCCTACTTGTTGAGATTTTAAATAATATGGATTTATTAGACAAACGTTCAAAACAAGATCCTAGTTTAAGTGTACTTTTGGGCAGTACAAGATTAAGTGATCATCATTCTGATTCATCTTCCGATGAAGATTCAGAAGCATCACAATCCAAAGTTGCTCCTGCTAAATCTACACCATCAAGATCTCGAATACCTCGTACTTTTGAGAAACCATTACAGATTGAGAAATGGGGAATAAAATTCACCACTAACACAAAAGAAATGTCGGTGCACAGCTTTTTAGAAAGAGTTCACGAATTAGCTAAAGCTAGAAATGTTACCGAAGATCAATTATATGAATCAGCTATTGATTTGTTTGATACAAATGGACTTAAGTGGTATCGTGGCAATTCACATCGATTTAATTCCTGGAAAGAATTATGCGATTTACTACGCAAACATTTTGAGAAACCTGATTATCAATCCAGACTTTTTCGACAAATATTAGATAGAACTCAAGACGAATCAGAGTCAATTGTTAGTTATTTAACTGATATGAATGGACTATTCCGAAGACATGGAGATGTTAATCCCGAATTTCAATTAGAAATTATTATTAAGAATTTGGCTCCGTTTTATAGTACTCAACTACCTGATGTTCATTCAACTGAAGAACTAGAAGAAGAATGTTTGAAAATCGAAAGAAAGAAATTTAGAGCTGATAATTATGTACCACCTCCTAGAAGGAGAAACAATATGGTTGAACCTGATTTTGCTTATATATCTGCCTCTTCATCAACTACAGATATTTCTGATGTACCCATCCATGCTGTTGGTCATTCAAACAATTGTAAACGTCCACCTATGAATAATTCCAATAACTTAAATCGTCCACCAGTCAATAACAATAGATTTGCTAATGTTACATGCTGGAATTGTCGTCAACAAGGCCATTTAAATAGAGATTGTTCACAGCCTAGAAAGAAACACTGCTTTAAATGCGGAACACCTGATGTAACGGTGTATACCTGTCCTTGTTCAGCATCGGGAAACGGTTCAAGGGAGAATCAATAGGTCGTGAGACTTCTTCCCAATTAGATTTATCGGCCATTACTGTAGACTTCCCTCAAAAAATCCTTTTAGATTACATCATTGGTCATGCAAATGGAGATCAAAGACCATATTTAGAAATTCAAATTTTAGGTTATCCTATGAGAGGACTTCTTGACTCCGGCGCGTCACGAACGCTGGTAGGTTTACCTGGCTTTGAAATACTAAAAAGTTTAGGTTTTCAATTAATTAAAAATAATATTAATTGTACAGTTGCCAATGGGCAAAATTGTTCAAGTCCTGGATATTTTCAAGTTCCTATTACTCTTTTACATAAAACTAAGGTGATAGATGTTCTTGTTTTACCTGAATTATCACACAAACTTATTTTAGGAATAGATTTTTGGAAGACCATGAATATAATTCCAGACCTAAAACAAGATATATGGCATTTTTCTGAAGAAAATGAAACTCAAATATGCAGTGTGCAAGATGTAACTACACTTACCCCTGAACAAAAAGCAAATTTAGATAAATTGGTTGAACAAAAGTTTTTAGAAATTCCTGAAGGCCTTGGTCGTTGTAATGTTGCAGAACACGACATTGAATTATTACCAGGAACAAAACCCATCAAACAGCGATACTATCCTGTTTCACCGATTAAGCAAAAAATTATGGATGACGAGTTAGAAGAAATGCTAAGACTTGGTGTAATTGAGCCATCCAAGAGTCCATGGTCTAGCCCTGTTTGTCTAGCTAAAAAGAAAGACGGCTCTTATAGATTCTGTATAGACTTTAGAAAGCTAAATTCCGTTAGTAAGAAAGATGCATATGGAATACCTTATATTTCTTCAATTTTAGATCGTCTTCGAGACGCACGATATATCAGTTCTATAGACATCAAATCTGCTTTCTGGCAAATACCATTAAGTGAAAGATCAAAAGAATACACGGCTTTTACCGTTCCAGGACGTCCTCTTTACCAATTTACTCGAATGCCCTTCGGACTTAGTAATTCACCTGCTACATGGCAAAGAATAGTTGAATTAGTGCTTGGTTATGATCTTGAAGAGAACGTTATGGTCTATTTGGATGATATCATCTTAATAACTAAAGATTTCGACGAACATATACGTATTCTAAACATAGTATTCGATAGACTACGAGATGCAGGTCTTATGATATCCAAAAAGAAGTGTCACTTCTGCAAGCCTCAAATTGTATATCTCGGATATTTAGTGGACTGCAAAGGCCTCCGTCCAAATCCCGAAAAAGTCGAAGCAATTGTGAATATTCCACCTCCGAAAAATGTTCATGAAATTAGAAGGTTCTGTGGAACCGCGTCATGGTACAGACGTTTCATACCCAATTTTTCTTCCATTATGGGACCCATTAATCAATTAACTAAAAAGAACGCAAAATGGTGTTGGACAGAAGAATGTCAAAAATCGTTTAATCTTATTAAAGAAGCACTTATTACCGCTCCCGTCTTAACATGTCCAGATTTTTCTCGAACTTTCACTTTACAGACTGACGCCTCACACTTTGGCTTAGGAGCTGTGTTGACTCAAGAATTTGAAGACGGCGAAAAGGTAATTTGCTACCTGTCTAGATCTTTAACTCGCCAGGAGATGAAATATACAGTAACAGAGAAAGAATGCCTAGCAGTGATCTGGAGTGTAGAAAAGTTGAGACATTACTTAGAAGGTCAAAAATTTAAAGTAATAACTGACCATCACTCACTTCTTTATTTAGCAAATTTAAAAGATCCGCAAGGACGTTTAGCTCGATGGTGTTTAAGACTACAACCCTACGATTTCGAACTTATTCATAGAAAGGGAAAAGAACATGTTGTCCCCGACTTTTTATCAAGATCTGTTCCTTCCGCTGACATAAACTCTATTAATATACAAGAAATCGACTCTGTTTCATCCTTTAATTCCACCCGAGATAGGTGGTATAAAAATATGTTTATTAATCTAGAAAATAAGCCAGATAAATACCCGTCTTGGCGAATAGAAAATAATCTTCTTTATAAGCACATTAAGTCCTCGTACTCCGAACTTTTAGGTCCTACTTCTTCTTGGAAAATTGTTGTTCCCAAAGATAAACGTTCTGATATCCTAAAACGTTGTCATGATATTCCTGCTGCAGGACATATGGGAGTTTTCAAAACTTATTGGAAGGTCTGTGAGAGATATTACTGGCCCAAGATGCGAGCTGATATTACTAAATATATCAAAGCTTGTCAGATATGCGCTCAAAATAAAGTAGAGCAAAAAGCACCTCCTGGACTTATGGGAGATCGTCCGGAGATAACTGAACCATGGCAGGCCATTAGTTTGGATTATATCGGTCCATTACCAAGATCTAGATCTCAAAATACATATCTTCTCGTTGTTACAGACTATTTTAGCAAATATGTTGTCCTGTTTCCTTGTCGTTCTGCAAAGTCAAAATCTCTTTGCAAATTTGTTGAAGAAGGAATATTCCTTACTTATGGAACTTGCCAATATCTAACGACAGATAATGGTCCACAAATGAAATCTAAAGAATTCCAAGATTTGTGTAAATCCTACAAAACTAGAATATTTTATACTCCGAGTTACTATCCAAGAGCGAACCCTACTGAAAGAGTAAATCGTGTTTTGAAAAGAATGATACGTTCCTACATTTCTAAAGACAACCACAAAACCTGGGATGAAAATCTAGCCGCCATTGCCTGCGCAGTTCGAACTTCAAAATCAGAAACCACCGGATTTAGTCCATACTTTGTTAATTTTGGCCGTGATCACAAATTGTTCGGAACAGACCATACTGAAACTGTAAGAGTTCAGATAGAGCCTCAAATTGATCAAAACACCGCTATTCAGAAAAGACATGAGACATTTAAGAAACTTTATGCTGAAATATCTAAACGTATTTCTGCTTCTAGAAAAAGAAATATGCATACTTATAATTTAAGGAGACGCCCAGTTCAATACACTGTTAATCAGAAGGTCTGGCGTAAGAATAAAAGTCTTTCTGACGCTACCAAATTTTATAGCGCGAAATTGGCTCCAGAATATTTAGGTCCGTTTGTAGTAAAAAGAAGAACTGGCAATTGGACATATGAACTGGCTGATGAACAAGGTAATTATAAGGGTGAATGGCACGTGCAAGACTTAAAACCGGTCTATCCGCCAGAACCACCTGATCCAGGCACAATTTCCACAGACTCAGATTCAGGAAAAGACTAAAATAAGTAAGCTGATTTAAATTTTGATTTAGTTCAATTTAATGTATTTAGTTATTTTGTTTTGCGATTTCGGCAATTTTGGCCGTAAATTTTGTTATATATTATTGAATTTATTTTTGTTTTGACGCGCACAGTTTAAAGCTGTCTTGAATAAAAGTAGTAACCTTTTTTTTTAATTTTGAGCTCTCCTATGGGAAAGAAAATATAAATTTTATTTTTATTAATAATTTATTTTTTTTTTGACGTGAGATTTTACGTGATGACCTTTATCTTATTGGCAATTTTTCTGTATAGTTTTGGATCATTAGATCGTAATTCATATTTTATAGTATTAGTTTAGTTTATCTTTATTGCTCACTCCGATTCTTGAATTCTGCTGTGTTGTTTTGCTTATCGTCCGTAAATTTCTCTCTAAATTTCCGTCCTCCCGGAGGGGAAAGGGGGTTGTAACATCTTAATTTTGCCATTACGTTATTTTTATTTTTGGGCAGAAAAATGCATTAATAATTGTTTATTTAATTATTGATTTGATGTTTTAGTTATATAAAGTTCTCATTATAACGAGGGATTGGAAGGTCCGTTTCTTCCTGGCGTCCAAATTATTTTTAGCTTTGATTTAATTACTAATTAATGTTTTCGTAGACCCCGACAACACTCTCGAAACTCTGAGCTAGGGCAAAACCCATTGTTGCACACTACAGCTTTATGTAGCTAAAAGCATCACTGTGAATCTTTGAAAATATTTTGATTTTGATTTTTATTTTTAATGGGCTTTTCTATAGCAATTTGGTACTTAAAATATCTAAGATTAAATTAAAAACAAATACAGACAGACAGATAAAGTTTTAACTTTATTTTAATTTTAAGACCAAGTTACAACTCTCCTATCCTATATTTAGCTTAACTTATCTAGTAGATTCATTTGTGTGTTTCAGTAAATTTTCAATCTATCTCTGCATTGCCATTTTCGCTCCTTTTTGTCTAATTTTTGAGTATGTTGCTCTGCTTCCTTCTAAAAGTAAGAACAAATTAGAATATTGTTAAAATTGTATAGAAAATTAGATATAACTTGCCTTTTACATTATAGTTTTCATATGGTGATCACGTGGTGGTACATCATTTCATAATTTCATTATTTCTGAATAACTCCTTTATCAAAATTAACCTTTCTTGCTAAAATCCATTGGAGGAATCTCTAGTGATTGTTTTGGTACTATTGGTATCCTTCTAGCACTTGTCTATGATTTTCTATTAGACCTAGAAAATATGCTTTGTTGTATGATATTGCTAATGGCTATATCAGTATAAAGTCACTATTATTTTTAAACCTACCTCATTTTGGTAATCCTAAGTAGTTTCCATCGCTGTAGTACATCATCCTGGTTATGTCTATGATTTCTCTATGATCTAGTTTGGTCTAGGATTACTAAAATAATAGATGTTGTTGATCATTATGAATATATTAATTTATTACCTTGTATATTGGTTTTGTACTTACTTGATATTATTGCATTGATTCCATCCTATTTGTTGTTCATCTTGGTTAATCTAGTCTCCTAGTTAATTATCTGGCCTATTTTCCTATTTTTCTAGCTCACATTGTACATCAGTGCAGTGCCTACTATTTAGTTCTTTTCTAACGATTCCTTAGTAATCTATGGAAATTCCTTGCTACTCTAGGAACTAGTGGTCTATGAGCAGTCTATTCCTAGTTCAATACCTACGAAATAGAAAAAGATATATGATTTTTGGCCTATTTTATTTTACTATTATTTTTGTGATGTTGTCAAAAACATTACTTACCTTGGAGGCGTAATTTTTCCTATTTATTCTGTTCATAGAAAATTTTCCTTTGGCAAATATCTTCTTTGAATAAAGCACTAATGATTTGCTACTTTTATTATATTTTTATTTATCACTACACTTGATAAAATATTGTTTTTCGTTTGAATGTTCTCTTGTTTACTGCTTTCCAGTAATTCCATTTATTTTTAGACGAAAAATTTTGACGTCTATGCCAGCGTTGCCGTACTTACTTTATTTTCTTGTTCTCTCGGGTGTGAGTAAATAAAGTTAACTTTTGTAAATTAGTGGTGTATATTATTTTTCTTATTTTTAGTTCTAATTACGGTAATTAATTGATTAATTATTATTAGTGGTACTCAAGTCCAGAAAATATTGATTATTATTATTTTTGGATTTATGATTGTGATAAAAACTTCTTAAATTTTCTATTAAGATTTTTGCTTTAGACATGTGACAGCATCGCTTCGGACGTTGACATTACTGACGTAATTATCTGCAATGCAGTTGATTCGCTTTCCCGATTTGTGGACTTCTCCCAAAAGGACTCCACCGAATGAGGTTGTCTCTTTCCGTGTGGGTTAAATAAAGACAGAAGTATTATTCTATGATTTATTTCTGATCTGATATGTTTGATTAGTTTGGTCATTTTTGAGTGAGTGCGCATCCGCGCAGTCGCAATAGCTCCTTCTCGGCTAAGAGTTGCTGGAGAACGAAGCGGCCACTTTCACCTTGTGTCCGGCGTTCGTAAAAGTCACAGCGTTTGATTGGTTTTAATTTTGTTATGGTGATTTTTAATTAATTATTTTTACCCGTTTTGATGGGGATTCTTGCCAATTCATTCCTTCATTGTGAAGATTTTGTAGTTACCCGTAGATGGTATGTTTTCTTCACAATATCTCTGTATAGAGGATTTTCGATTTAAAACGAACGTCGTAGTGCCGACAGCCATTTTGCGGCAAAGACGAAGCTTGTGACCCTTGAACATCACAAAAGGTAAATTAATATTTTATTAAATAATGCATCTTATTTTGCCTTTTTATTATTGATTTTTGCTAAATATAATTTTATTTACGGTAATTTATAGTAATTTTCCAGTACAAAGAAGAAAATTATTGCGGAATTTCTTAATAACCACGTGTTTGATAGACAATTTTTCCGTCAAATTAATAATTTTCTGCACGATTTTACAAAGATTGGTAATTTTTAAGACCGAAATTATTGCCATTTATTCATAAATTTAAATAAAATTGGTAGTTTCTTAATAAAATTAAAATTAAAATCCATAATTTCTTAATTTAAATATTAAATAAATTTAAAATTTAATTGCATAAAATCTTAAATTAAAATAAAACTTCTTAATATAATTAAAATTAAAATTGGCATTTTCTTAAAATAAAAAGAAATGGTAATTTCATTTTGAATAGCAAAAAAAAAATAAAATTCTTCTAGAAATAATAAGAACAACCATCTAAATTTTTATTTCCCATTTCTGTTATAAATTAATAAAAAAAGGAACTAATTAAAACTTAATTTTTATTCTTAATAATAGAACAAAATAAATAACTAACAGAAGATGCTTTATTTATTGAAAATTCGTTTTCTACAAAAGTTGAACTTTTGTAGGGTTCCAAACACCGGTCCGAATTTCAAATTCTGGTCCAAATTCAAGGCTGGTTCCAAATTCTGGTCCGAATCAGATCCCAAATTCCGGTCCAAATTCTGATCCAAAGCTGGGTCCAAATCTTCGTACGATCCTGAGTCAAATTTATGGTCCGAAGTCACGTTTCAAACCTATTCTGATTTAATCCATTGAGCTTCTGCTGATCTGGTTTCGGAGCTGTGGTTGGCTCAGGTGACCTCAAAGAAGATAAAACAAGGTGAAAACTTATTGCGTCCGATAATGACTGAACTTCTTTTTTTAAATACGACTGAACTTTTTTAATATAGCTGAATTTAATTCTTAATATTACCTACCTTACATGTGAATTATTCCTGCTCATTATTTTTTTCTTACTGTAAACTCGAGAGTGATCACTCCGCAGGTACTCCACTATACAAATGCAAATTATAGGTACCTTAAATTTCTATATTTAGATTTATAACATCAATTTAAATCTAAAAATGTGAATGCGCTTATCTTAGTTTTATTTTATATTTTGATATTAAAAAAAAAATACGACGTCCTTGAATTGTAAATATATTCAACTAATTTTTTTTTAAATTATATGCTGTTGGAAAACCGATCTTCATGTCTTTTAATTATAATATAGCCCAAGTGATTGATTTAATCTTAAATAATGATCCATAAATTAATTATTATTAATTTTTAAATACAGGGTTGCGCAAGCAAAAAGTGTGTAACAGTCTGTCTGTCTGTCTGTCTGTCTGTCTGTCTGTCTGTCTGTCTGTCTGTCTGTCTGTCTGTCTGTCTGTCTGTCTGTATGTCTGTCTGTAACGACCAACGCACATAACTCAAAAACCGCTTGCCCGATTTTAATGAAATTTGGTACCTACGCTGGGTTTTGGGTCGAGATGGTCCCATTTAAAAATGAACAAAATCCACCGAACACAAGCCAAATAAAAGGGTTGGGGTATATATCAAAAATTAGAGTTTATGTAAAAATATGGCGTGTGTGATATCAAACGAAAGGTAATTGCGTCTGGAGTTAAATAAATTACATTTTACATTTAAAAAAAGGGTGGGGGTAAATTTAAAAAATTAGTGTTTATGTGGAAATATGGCGTGTGTGATATCAAACGAAAGGTAATTGAGTCTGGAGTTAAACAAAATACATTTTAGTTTAAAAAAAAAGGTGGGGGTAGATTTGAAAAATTAAAGTTTAAGTCAAAACATGGCTTGTGTGGTATCAAACGAAAGGTAATTGAGTCTGGAGTTCAATAAAATATATTTCAGTTTTTAGTTATATATTAACTCACACGTACACTATAATTATAGTACCTAGTGTGAGCTTAGGTGCCCATAGATTGGCAGAGTATTTTTTGTATATTAGCTCCTATTTCTTAAATAAGGAAATAATCTGGAAATTTTGTTTTTTTTTCAGCCATTTAAAACAAAAGCACCTTTTGTGCAATTAAAATACTCTGCCAATCTATGGGCACCTAAGCTCACACTGGATACTATAGTTATAGTGTATCTACGTGAAAGCTAATATAACTAAAAACTGAAGTATATTTTATTGAACTCCAGACTCAATTACCTTTCGTTTGATACCACACAAGCCATGTTTTGACTTAAACTCTAATTTTTCAAATCTACCCCCACCCTTTTTTTAAAAACTAAAATGTATTTTGTTTAACTTCAGACTCAATTACCTTTCGTTTGATATCACACACGCCATATTTCCACTTAAACACTAATTTTTGAAATTTACCCCCACCCTTTTTTTTAAAATAAACTAAAATATATTTTGTTTAACTCCTGACTCAATTACCTTTCGTTTGATATCACACACGCTATATTTTTACATAAACTCTAATTTTTGAAATCTACCCCCACCCTTTTATTTGGCTTGTGTTCGGTTCTCGACCCAAAACCCAGCCTGGGTACCAAATTTCATGAAAATCGGGCAAGCCGTTTTTGAGTTATGCGCGTTGGTCGTTACAGACAGACATACAGACACACAGACAGACAGACAGACAGACAGACAGACAGACAGACATACAGACAGACAGACAGACGGCGCAACAAAAAAGTTTCAAAATCATCTGAAACGCAAAGATATATAAAAATTTTTGAAATCGGAGCAACTTTTTTTTCTCGAAAAAATTAGGATCACTATAGCTCACACTACTATAGTATAGTAGTAGTGTGAGCTAAAAAAGTGTAACTAATTAAGTGTAAGTAATTAAAAAAACTGCAAAGAAATCTCTTTCTGGTCTCTTGATGCTTTTTTGGATGTTTTCTGGTCCCGCTTTCTGTCAAATTGGCCATGGCCTCGGTTGATAGTTTTAATTTTTGTTTATTTTTTAAAATTGACATAGTCATTGTCACTTTAGATAGAGACCATGACATATTTTAAATAAATAGAGACGTGACAAACTGATCAAAGTCTAATTTGTTTAAGTCAAATTCAAAGGAGGGAAATATCGGTCGTTTGGACTCTATTATTGTTTATAGAGCGATAAAAGTAATCTAAATTTAATAATTGATGTCACTCACCGCTGACCACTTAAATGATTTTGATTTTATGGATTTTTCGCCTCTCTATTTCCAGTGGCGCACCCAGGAATGTGTCTTGGGGGGGGCCCGACAGCTACAAAGCGCGCCCTCAAAAAACTTGCGACCAAAAAAAAGGTCATCCTGTCTTTTCGCAACTACGCCACTGCTTGGGGTTGGGGGGGGGGCCAAAGCCTCCTGATGTCAAATTTTAAGGTATTTTTCATGTTTTATCATCAAATATGTAGAAAATATATTAAAAAATCTACGGCTTGGGGGGGGCCCGGGCCCCGCCCCCCCTCCTAGGTGCGCCCATGCTATTTCTTTAAAATGAGTCAGATATAAAGGATCTCTAACTTTAGATACATACGTATACAGTGAAACCCCTCCGGACACCACTATTAAGCGGACACTCCCTATAAGCGGACAAATTTGTTGGAACAAAGATTTTCCTTATTTCTTTACATGTAAAATTCACTCCTCTAACCGGAGACTCTAATAACCGGACACGGATAATTTTTTTTGCTTCAAAAATTCTAAAACCTCCCTTAACTGGACGCGAACCTCTGACAATGAGACGGAGCGCTGCACGACATGGGCATAAATATTATGTAGTATGTTGAAAACAACGCACTTTGCAGCCGGAGAATTACCTTTTTCGGTTTTACTGCGGAGACTAAATACTTCTGTCATATTTACATTATATTTATTGGGCGGAACTGCTGTTTTTTATTTTTATTATTCAGATGGGTAGTAATAGATCTTTTTGAAATGGCGCCTAGTAAACAACTTCTTATTTTACGTAAAAAATGGAAGTTGTTAACGTTTCGGAGAAGGAACATCTATCAGTACGAAAGATCGCTGAAAAATGTAATAAAATATATTTAAATTTCGCAGTTCTTTCTCATAAACGGACACCTCCAATAATCGGACAAAATCGACGAAACCGTGAGTGTCCGCTTATAGGAGGTTTCACTGTATAGTACTAAGAAATGACAAAATACAGATTTCCCCAACTCTTATTAGGAAGAAATCTTACATTTTCTTTTTGAAACAAAAATATAGTAAATTTTGGAATAAAAAAATGAAAAAATAGTGTAAAGACCCTTTTATTAGGTTTAGAATAAATTCGTACATGGCTCGTCCCACAAACTAACGTCATCAATGATTTTCACGAAAAATCTCGGCAAAAAAAAATAAAAATTCGACATTCTGTTGTTTTTTGAGATAATTTATCTCCAATTAATGTAGGTTTGAGAACACTTGTATACGTAACGGTTGTGTAGTCATATTAAAAGAATGCGGGAGTTTACTATAAATTAAAAAAAAACACAAAAATAATAGTTTGCAGTCATTGGCTTGTGAGTACTAGTAGCTATTATTTGATGGGTACGATCAAAAAGTATATACTTTGTGATACGATCAGGTCGTATGTTGCATATTTAAACATTTTAGGTTTTACCTATATTATATATATTTATCGGTTTCACAACGTTCTACGTCTTCCGATACCCAATCTCCACTCGTTTATGTTTGCCCATAATTCATCATCTAGGCCTCTTATTCTTATTTCACTGTCTATTCCTTCTTTCCAGCTTCTCCTTGGCCGTCCTCGCCTTCTTTCCAGCTTCTCCTTGGCCGTCCTCGTTTTCTTCGGCCAGTTGGTTTCCATTGCAGTATTTCTTTAGGTAGTCTTTCATCATTCATTCTTTGTACATGTCCGTACCAGACCAGTTGTTTTGTTCTTATATCATCCACTAAAGTACGTTCACCCACTGTTATAATTTCTCTTATTCTTTGATTTGTAACTCTTCGTCTTTTTGATTTCTCTGCTGCTCTTCTCCAATAGTCCATCTCCGTAGCGGAAAGCATTTTTTCTGTTTTATCCTTGATTGGTCATACTTCTGAGCCGTATGTAATAATACTTTTTACAATGGTGTTATATGAATGAAGCTTTTTGTTATGTTTTGATATACTTTGGTCCCAAATTATTCCATTTAATAAAGTTATTGCTTTTCTTTCTTGTAAGTTTCGATCTTTTAAAGCTTTGTCTAGTGTTCCGTCAGCTGTAATTTTTAGACCTAAGTATTTATACTCATCACAGGACTGAATTCGCTGTCCGGTATTTAAGATTAGATCCTGTTTCATTCCACCGATACACATATACTCTGTCTTATTGAGATTAACCTCTAGTCCCCACTTATTGTACTCTTCTATTAGTTTTCGTATCATATATTCGAGGTCGTCATAATTTTTACCTAACAATGCAAATCCAGTGTAAGAATTCATATTATGTTCTCTGGAAGATTCATATGTTCTTATTTTCTCAGAAAGATGGTGCAAATCTTGCACACTCGTTCGTGCCCAATTAGAGTCAATTCTTGATGCTGCATTATAAAAAAAAACACACGGGAAACAGTACAACAGATTAGTTAAATCACACCCACAAATCCAGTTATTTTCTTTATAGATGTGTTTTGAAAAATGTCGCGTCAAATTTTTGTTTTGTGTCCTTTAACTAACTTGAGTTAGGTTTAAATCCGGTTTTTATCTGCCAAAGAAAGACTGGAAAAGGTGCTTTTAATCTGCCAAAGAAAGACTGGAAAAGGTGCTTTTAATAATATTACTGAATGAATATTTATTTTCAAGATCGATAATAAAAATTCGCTGTAAATTATATCACGACTAAAAAAGCAAAACGATATGAATAAGGTACTAAAAACTACCGTACTATCATGTTATATTAATCAGACTGGCCCATAATATTATTGACAAGCGGACCGAACCGCGATATTCTGTGGCAAGGTCGCAAAATATTTGCGCCTTTCTTTGCATTAAAACAGCGGTATGACCCCCTTCGCTCCCACCCCGTTTCCATCGTACCACGGGCGGTTCGGTTCGGTTCGGTTCGGTTCGGTTCGGTTCGGCTACCAATTCATCCATTCGTACGTAATCGTCAGGCGGTCAGAACCAGTGTCGGAGCTGAACTTTGGTCCAGATGTGCGTTGAAGCGAAAGGAAAAATTATAGAATAAGCAAATAATTAAATAAAAAATATTTTTTAAATAAGATTTATTTTTTGTATTTTTGAGGAGGGCCGCGCGGCCATGCGGCATTAAAGAACGGCCGACCCTGGCACCTGTCCTTCTTTTGGGTAGTCGAAATAGGTGTTAATCTAATCATAAACTTGGTCAAATAATATATATATATTTTGACAGTTTCGCATTACAAACTGACAGTTGATCTTTCAAAATTGACATACCAAAGTCGAATTTATAAGTCCAGTCGTTTATTTTCCATTAATAGTGGCGTCACTATTAAATCCGGCTCGTATAATACACAAAGGCCTAATTTTGAAACGACACAGCTGTTTTTATAATGAGAAACAGTCAATATAGTGCCCGGCACAATTTGTGCCTGGCACTATTGCAATAGGTCCCTAATAGCAAACATATCCTAACTTAAATTAAATCTCTATAGCTAAAAATTGATATTAAAAAAAACAAAATATAAAATGAATTTAATTTTAATAATAACAAAAATTTAAGTAGGTACCTACTGTATGACTTAAAGTACTTCTTATGAAAACACTTATAGGCGTCTATAATTACATTTACACATTTTTTTGTATCTTTTATACACAATAAAGTCAGAGGCGCCCCGTAAACTAAAAATCTTGTTTTTCAATCAATAGGTACCTATTTATTACCTATTGTTTTCTATGAAAAAAATAATTGAGATATCGCCGAAAACATGTTATTTTAACGGTTAAAAAATTGAAAAAAAATGCTAATTATTTAACGTAGCATCAACAAGCTGTTTTCACAATATATTAGAACTTATTTTTTACCCAACGCAGCACGGCGGCGGCGGCGAAAGGAAGCGTAATGTTTTTTGATTGTTGTATTATGTAAGTAAATAAGTATGTTTGTGTCACGCTAGAGGCTAAACGGCTGAACCGATTTTAACAAAAAAGGTGTCGTTCAATCGCTACTGATCCCGAAGGTGCCATAGGCTATATTTTTTTAAACGGGTATCAACATAGCGGTCTTCAGACGCCATTTTGTCACATGATGTAGACTTTAAGGCATACTAATTATCTAAATTTAAGGCGATTTTATTGAAATTCCTTTGATTACCCATTGCAAATGTCCTCTAATTTGCTGTAGTTACTTTGTAGTCCTCCCTGCTCCCACCCATCCCTCTCCTGTCATTCTCCCCACCCTATTCAAAAACCATATTCGCATAATTTTATCAAATATAGAGCGATTTCAAAAATTCTTTCTACATATGCTTTCAGATTTTTTTCCGACAACATTTTTCTAGTCCCCACCCCCGCCTCTCCCTCTCTCCACCGCGTCATCCTTATTAAAAATAGTTATAGCTATAACTTTCACAAATATAAAGCGATTTCAAAAGTTCTTTCTGCACACGCTTGAAGACTTTTCTCCAACATCATTTTACTAGTTTGCCTCTTCCTCTCCCTCTCTTTTCCCCACCCTCCTTATTAGTAATAGTTGTAGCTATACCTTTCACAAATTTAAAGCGATTTTAAAAATTCTTTCGGCACACGTTTTAAGATTTTTTTTGACACCATTTTACTAGTTCCCTCCTCCCTCTCTCCTCCCCCACCTTCACTCAATGGAACGTAACACTGTTCGCGTCCGTAGAAAATCTACACGTACTTTTTGGGTAAAGCTAAATGCATTGTAAATGCATAGTGCTTTTTATAAGGCTGAATAAGCATTAAACCTAAAACTTGGAAATAAGAAAGAATTTAAATAAAAAAAGCACTCAACTGCTAAATTTACTGGTAACTGCTAGTCGCAGTTGGGTACAAAATTGCTCAATGACCTGATTTATGAAAATACAAAACTGTGTAATTTCGTAAGTGCTCTTTGGGCATCAAAACTAAAAGTTGAAGCACGTCGTATATTATAGGTATATGAACCTATCAATTTTGTACCAAACTGCGACTAGTAGTTACCAGTAGATTTAGCAGTTGGTTGTTTTGTATATTAAAATTTTTTTTTATTTAATACTAATTATGAAAATTAATGAATGTTAGAACCATTTGTACCCATTCCACGAGCCGGCTTTTGTTGAATATATAAATTTTATCGTGGCATCAAAACTAAAAGTTGAAGCATGTCGTATATTATGTCGTATAGTATACCTATCAATTTTGTACCAAATAGCGACTAGTATCTAGTTACAAAAAGATTTGTCAGTGGGTGTTTTTTTTTAATATAATTTTTTATTTTTTTTAAATAATAATTATAAAAATTAATGAGGGTTAGAACCCTTTGTACCCATTCGACGAGCCGCCTTTTGTTGAATGTATAAATTTTATCGTGTATGGAAGATAATGGGCGCCATGTGCGTTATTTGGCGCCATTTCGAACGCCGGCGCTTATGTTAAATTAAATGTTTTTTTGTCCTCTTTTATTTTTTTCGTGTGTTTATTCGTACACTGACGTGTATACGCCTAATTTATTAAATGCTTATTTTTATACAGAGTGTCCCAAATGATATTGCAGCTCAAAACATTTAAAAAATTACAACAAAATTTTCGTGGCCTAGTGGGCATAGAAAGAATTTGTTTCTCTTTCTCTCGGGGAGTCCAAGTTTTTCTACGTTTGCCGATGCCTATTCTTCACCTTCTTTGATCCTGACAATCATCTTCCGTCTGGTTTTTTTGACTCATTGATCTTTGGATTGATGGTTGCCATTCCAGTTTAGGACGCCCTCTTTTCCTGCGCCCTATTGGTTGCCATTTTAGGACCTGCTTTGGTAATCTTTCTTCGTTCATCCGTTGTGCATGTCCGTACCATATCAGTTGTCTTTTAGTGATGTCATCCGTCATGCTTCCCTCGATTCCCATTCTTTCTTTTATGATCTGTTCTAGATATTCTTATTGATCTTCTTATTGTATCCATTTCGACATTTTCCATTTTTGTTGTGTATTTTTTTGTTACGCGACGAGTCTATTCCATACAACAGCGTGCTTTTCACCATTGTTTCATATATGTTAAATTTTACATTATTTTTTATCTTTCTGTAATACTGTAGTATTACATCCAATAACCTTTTTGGCTTTAACTATTCTTTTTTCCAGTTCTTTACAGTATATTCCTGTCTTATCAAATGTGACACCCAAGTATACATACTCATTGCATGGAGAAATTGTTTCTCCATTATCTATTTCTAACTAAATTGATTCGTTTCCAATACATAAGTACTGTGTCTTGTCCACGTTCACTATTAACCTCCACTTTTGGTATTCTTCCGTTAACTTTCTCATCATATACTCCTTGTCTTCTTTATCGTTAGCTACAGTTAATGGGTCGTCAGCAAACTATAGTGTGTATATTATGGTAAATCGGTCGTTAAATTGTATTCCCATTCCATGTACTTTACGGTTCCAGTTTTTTAGAGCTACTGTGAAATATATTTTAAAAAGTTAAAATATATAACTTTTTTATTTATGACAACTTTATTTTAGTGTAAATCGCTTTTTTATACTTTAAGCCTTTTTCCTCGAGGTTACTAGTCACTCATTTAAGTTACTCGAAATGACGTCACGGTTACTCGGAGTAACCGCTGTATGACGTCAGACAGTCAGCTGTGGATGACATTTCCAATTGTTTGTTTTTGT
The DNA here is from genome assembly GCA_963576565.1 of Aspidapion aeneum. Taxonomy (NCBI): domain Eukaryota; kingdom Metazoa; phylum Arthropoda; class Insecta; order Coleoptera; family Brentidae; genus Aspidapion; species Aspidapion aeneum. Next base: position 168,729 of record CAUYVT010000106.1, read on the forward strand.
TTTTATGAGCAATTTCCGAAATGCAGAAAATAATTCGTTGTTTCCACCAATGCATGCCCACCCCGATTCAAAAAACGTATCACGGGCCATGGATTTGCACCAGTCTTAAATGCAGCGTTACCTGATGCGTTTTTTGAATCGGGATGGAAACAGAGTGCTCCTTTGGTATTCTGTGGTAAGGCCGCAGTACCACAGAACACCAAAGGCCCTACATTTTAAGACTAGTTGCAGTTGAATTGATATAGTACCAACTTCAAGGGATGTGCTTCATTTTCTACCGTTACCAAACATAATTCGTTGTTATATATATATATATATATATATATATATATATATATATATATATATATATATATATATATATATATATATATATATATATATATATAAATCAAACATTTTGAAAAGAAAAACAAAAAAAAACGATCTTAACCTCAAAATATTTCAGCAACCACGACTGCTGCTAGGCTGGTTACACTGTGTGGTTACTCGTGACGTCATAGTTAGTGTTACTCAGCGAAGAAAAACAGAAAACGAGTAACCAGGTTACCTGGTAACTTGTAGTTACTGCGAGGAAAAAGGCTTTTTGTTTTTATAAAAAAGGCAACTGTCAAAATGTACTTTAGCTGTCATTTTTTGTTTTTTAAATATTACATAAAGTTGGTATTTTTATCGACTTTTAATTCGATTTTCAAAATCAGTGGAAAATATCTTTTTGTAGCTACTTATAGTATTTTACACCACACAAATGTGCCCAATTCGGATCACTCTGTACATACTTTGTGTTCATTACAAGAGTGTAGTGTGTGTCATCTCGAAAATCCTTGTTTTCTTCTTATTATTTTTATTGTTTCTGAGATATAATTTTTTATTTTAAATTGCTATTAAAGATCGTGGAGCCTTCCGGAAATTCCACTTGGATGTTTAATTCAAAATTAGAGTCCATGTATCCATCTCAAATAAAATTTTTACACATTCACCTATAATAACGCCGAATTCTTTATACCCACTATTCACAGGCGGATCTAGGAACTTTATTTGGGGGTGGCCGAATATCATAATCTGAGGGCACGCAGTGCCTCGCCAAGTTTGCACAACTGCTGTACTATCTTTTCTTGAAACATTTCAGCCCATGTTTGACCTATCTAAAACTCTACTTCGGAATAAGCTACGATCTTAAACTTAAACAGTCTTAGATCTTCATAAAGTTAACAACCCCTCCAAGTTTTATGGACTTCTATAAAGTAGTAAAGTAGTTTTTAAAAAACATTTTCAAACTAGTAAGAACCTTTCATTTTGAAATTTGTATTGGAAAACTTGGCTTTACTTATTATATAATATATTATTATCTTTTACGGAATACCACTTTTGCGTACTTGGCTTTTTTTTCATGAAATGTTTTTCTTATGATAAATATTACATAAAACTATTTTGTATAGTGACCAAGCTGAGTATTGTGTGTGTCCAAACTAAATATAGTTTGAAATTTGTCACATTAGTCCATAGTCTACCGGTCTATTTTAAGTAATAAGTAACAGGCTGAATTTTCGTAAATAGATTTGCCGAAATGGCCAAATTTTTTATCTGGGAAGATTATTGAGAAAGATATCTGGCAGCCTCTCCGAGGAAAGACATAGAAGTACACGGAGAGGAAGTAATCATCGAAAAAGAAATGATAAAGAATAGTATTAAAAAGCTTAAATCCGGAAAAGCTAACGGACCTGGAGGAATATATGCTGAAATGCTCAAATATGGATCAGAGAAACTAATCGAAAATCTCACATATATTATCAATCAATGCATAAACGGACATCCAGTACCTGATGATTGGAAAATTGCATTCATATCCTCAATACATAAAAAAGGAAACAAGCTGGATTGCAACAATTACAGAGGAATTTCAGTAACCAGTACTCTAAGTAGATTATACAGTAGGATTCTTAGAGATCTAATAGAGAATGATTTTCATGAACAAGAAGAAGAATAGCAAAGTGGGTTTCGTGCAGGCAGATCTTGTAGTGATAATGTTTTTTGTCTTAAACAAGTAATTGAGAAAAGGAGCGCCAGAAATATAGAAACTCATGTTACCTTTGTGGACCTACAAAAAGCATATGATAGCGTTCCAGTAGAAAAACTATGGACAGTGTTAGAGCAGACTAATATCAATCATAATGCATAAAAGCGATAAAAGAACTATACTTGGGTCAAAATCTAAAATTAAAATTGGAAATCGACTTTCAAAAGAATTCCTGGTAACAAAAGGCTTAAGACAGGGGTGTTATATCTCTCCAACTCTTTTTAAATTATATATCGCAGTAGCTCTAAAAAACTGGAAACGTAAAGTACACGGCATGGGAATACAACTTAACGACCGATTTACCATATACACACTACAGTTTGCTGACGACCCAGTAATTGTAGCTAATGATAAAGAAGACATGGAGTATATGATGATAAAGTTAATGGAAGAATACCAAAAGTGGGGATTAACAGAAAACGTGCACAAGGCACAGTACTTATGTATTGGAAACGAATCCAGTGAGTTAGAACTAGACAATGGACAAGTAATATCTCCATGCAATGAGTATGTATACTTGGGTGTCACATTTGATAAGACAGGAACAGACTGTAAAGAACTGGGAAAAAGAATAGTAAAAGCAAAAAAGGTTATTGGATGTCTTAACAGTATTCTATGGAGCAGAGAGATAAAAAAGAATGTAAAATTTAACATATATGAAACAATGGTGAAAAGCACGCTGTTGTATGGAATAGAGACTTGTCGCGTAACAGAAAAATACAAAACAAAAATGGAAAGTGTCGAAATGGATGCAATAAGAAGATCAATGAGAATATCTAGAACAGATCACATAAGAAATGAGATCATAAAAGAAAGAATGGGAATCGAAGGAATCATAACGGATGACATCACTATAAGACAACTGATATGGTACGGTCATATACAACGGATGAACGACGAAAGATTACCAAAGCAGGTCCTAGAATGGCAACCAATAGGGCGCAGAAAAAGAGGGCGTCCTAAACTAGAATGGCAACAGTCAATCCAAAATCTGACAGAAGATGATTGTCAGGATCGAAGGAGGTGGAGAATAGGCGTCGGACAACGTATAAAAACGTTCTAAACCGACTAAATAATAATAGATTATTGAAAGTGGTTCCTAGCAAAGTGGGCAGGCGTAGACATCTTTTGAGCTTCGGACTCACTAAATAAACCATACGATTTGTAGGACAATGTTGCTGTTTACTTTAAAAAATACTTTTTTTTCAATCACAGAAAACAAAATTGCCGGTTACTAATTTTTTTATTGTTACATTTTTAATGTCGTAATTTTAACATGTTTGGGGCGGACGACACGGTTGTCAAATAATTTTATTTTTAGGAAAAACGTTTTTTTATGTTCCATATTCAATTTGAATTTCATTGTCTGATTTAAAAAAAATTTCCTTGCAAAAACTACCAAAATTACCTAGTTTCAGGGACTGATAAATCACATTTATTTTAAATCAAAAAGAATGAAAAAATAGGTGAAACCTATTTTTCATTCTACGAGTGAAACGATAGCGAACCAAGGAAACTAAGGCCATGGCGGGACGAAAACGTCCACCGGTCTATAAGGAAGAAAGACATTTTAACCAGACCATGCTATCACCGTCTCCACGGTATCGGTTTGAAACCGAAAACAATGAGTTAACAAAGTATAAGGCAACTTTATAGGGGTATAGTCAACCACGGACACCGGTGTTTCGGAAAAAGGCATTTCCATCCTCAGCGTGGCTTGCCTGACACAAAGTAGAATAAACTGACTACAAGATACATTTATTTATTTACCTTGTATCTTGTAGTCAGTTTGTTCTACTTTGTGTTAGGCAAGCCACGCTGAGGATGGAAATGCCTTTTTCCGAAACACCGGTGTCCGTGGTTGACTATACCCCTATAAAGTTGCCTTTTATGCTTTGTATATTTATTTTAAATTCTTCTTTTTTCTTATCTTGATATTTCAAAAATAAGGAAAAACCTTGTCAACTTGTAGAAAAAAAACCCTAAAAATTTTTATTAAAAATTAATTATCTCACAACGTGATTTTGGTGAATCCCTTTTTTTGCATTTGCACAGTAGCGGAGTGTGTGGTTAAAGAAAAAGTAATGGTCCAAGCATAAACCATCTTAATAAGATATTATTTTATCCTGCGTTGGAATAAGTGACCCCAAGAGGAGACACACTTAAAAAATTTAAATTTTACGCGTTTTACGTGTTTTTCAGATGCGTTTTCAGAATTTTAAACAATTTTTGAGATTCTTTTCAAGGTGGACAACAGTTTTTGACCATTTTATATAATTTTCAAGAAGTTATTAACCTTTAGAAATTAATTTTGAGAAAATAAGAAACGTATTTAACAAATTATTGTCAGTTTTTATTTATTTGCAAAACTATGTTGTTATTTATTTTGTTTCTTTTAGATTATTGCGACAAAGGCTGAAGAAGATCCTCCTCAAATTTCTAAGGGTAAGTTTTTTGATTTTATAAAAATAATACCTACTTTTATCCCCTATAAAAAAATCAACTGAGATTGGATGACTATAGTTTAATAGTTTTGTAATTTTTGTAATTTTTGTAATTTTTGTAATTTTTGTAATTTTTGTAATTTTTGTAATTTTTGTAATTTTTGTAATTTTTGTAATTTTTGTAATTTTTGTAATTTTTGTAATTTTTGTAATTTTTGTAATTTTTGTAATTTTTGTAATTTTTGTAATTTTTGTAATTTTTGTAATTTTTGTAATTTTTGTAATTTTTGTAATTTTTGTAATTTTTGTAATTTTTGTAATTTTTGTAATTTTTGTAATTTTTGTAATTTTTGTAGTTTTTGTAATTTTTGTAATTTTTGTAATTTTTGTAATTTTTGTAATTTTTGTAATTTTTGTAATTTTTGTAATTTTTGTAATTTTTGTAATTTTTGTAATTTTTGTTATTTTTGTAATTTTTGTAATTTTTGTAATTTTTGTAATTTTTGCAATTTTTGTAATTTTTGTAATTTTTGTAATTTTTGTAATTTTTGTAATTTTTGTAATTTTTGTAATTTTTGTAATTTTTGTAATTTTTGTAATTTTTGTAATTTTTGTAATTTTTGTAATTTTTGTAATTTTTGTAATTTTTGTAATTTTTGTAATTTTTGTAATTTTTGTAATTTTTGTAATTTTTGTAATTTTTGTAATTTTTGTAATTTTTGTAATTTTTGTAATTTTTGTAATTTTTGTAATTTTTGTAATTTTTGTAATTTTTGTAATTTTTGTAATTTTTGTAATTTTTGTAATTTTTGTAATTTTTGTAATTTTTGTAATTTTTGTAATTTTTGTAATTTTTGTTCCAAGTTAAGTGTCCACCATTGCCACCATTGTCCACCAACTTTTTATGATAGAAAAAAGTTTAAATTGGCGAACTAGTAGAATTTTGATGAGGAAACTTAAATAAAAAAAATAGCGCATCGCTTTTTGGAATTTTCGAGCATTTTCAAACAACATAAATAAAAAATGTATTTTATAATTTTTCTCTGATAGGTCTTTCAATTCTAATTTTTTGATTGTTTTTCCTAAAGTTAAAAATAACGAAGATATTTTAAATTCAAAATTACGTATTAAAATTTTATTTGGTAGAGCGTAATTTTGAATTTCCAATATCTTCTTTATTTTTAACTTTTGGGAAAAAAATCAAAAGTCTTTTGTTTACAATTTTGGTTACAATTGAAGGAAAAATTATAAAATTGAGGGTGTTCAATTAATTTTTTTGAAGTGTAAACTTTTTTAGGCGCGTTTAGCACTTTTTGTGGGTACTGAATTGAACTGAGCCGTCACGCTCGGCTATGTAACGCTCATTCGGGTGAAGTCGGCTCGAAGCGACTAACTGTGAGAGGAACAGTCAGCAGAGCGATATGATGATGCAGATGAAGGCCACTCAGAGCAAAATTTACCAGAGTAATTTATACCCAATTATAATTATGTACATGTTATTACTTTGTATATTACTTTGTCAATATACAACGCAATCGTATTATTAATTTCGCCTTGTTGAAGTTTACACTTCTGCCGTGTGTCTTAAGCACACACAATTTTTTTTTGTTTTTTGAAAAAACTCGAAAACTTGAAAACGCGATATTCGATTTTTTTTATCTAAGCATCTTAGAAAGCGTGAAAAATTCTACCAGTTTGCCAAATTAAACTTTTTTCTATCTTTAATAATAACAAAATTAGCAATGGTGGACACTTAACTTGGAACACCCTGTATTCTTAGGCGCTTATATTGTGTAAAATTATCTTCGAAGCTACTTAGCCAATTTCTTAAACAAAAAAAAAAGCATGTTCGAGCTCTACATGACACGTTTTACCCCGTTTGAATTCTGTGTTTAAATTCTTTAGTTATTTTTAACCCAACTGCAGCACGGCGAAAGGAAGGGTTTATTTTCGATTGTTGTATGTATGTAAGAAAGTATGTTTGTGTCACGCTAGAGGCTAAACGGCTGAACCGATTTTGACAAAAAAGGTGTCGTTGAATTGCTACTGATCCCGAAGGTGCTATAGGCTATATTTTTTACACAGGAATCAACATGGTGGTCTTCAGACGCCATTTTGTCACAGGATGTAGGCTTTAAAGCATACAAATTATCTAAATTTCAGGCGATTTTATTGAAATTCCTTTGTTTACCCATATTTCAAATATTCCTTCTGCATACACTTTCACATTTTTTTTCCAACACCATTTCACAAGCCCCCCTTTTTCCAAGCCCCCCTTTTTCCCATCCGCCTCTCCCTCTCTCCTCCCCGCCATCCTTATTAGTAATAGTTATAGATATGCCTTTCACAAATTTAGAGCAATTTCAAAAATTCTTTCGGCACACGCTTGAGAATTTTTTTCGACACCATTTTACGAGTTCCCTCCTCCCCCACCTTCACTCAAACTGTTCGCGTTCGTAGAAAATCTACATGTACTTGCAATAGTGCTTTTTATAAGGCTGAATAAAAATTAAACCTAAAAGTTGGAAATAAAAAAAAATTAAACAAAATAAACACTCAACTGCTAAATTTACTTGTAACTACTAGTCGCAGTTGGGTACAAAATTACCCAATAACCTGATTCATGAAAATACAAAACTGTATAATTTCGCAAATGCGCTTTGGGCATCAAAACAAAAGTTGAAGCATGTCGGACATTATAGGTATACCAATCAATTTTGTACTCAACTGCGACTAGTACTTAAAAAATTTTTTATGAAGAAAGCTATAAAATTAATTGACCGAACCGATTTCGGTATAGTCGTTACACTCCTTGATAGATACGTGCCACTAAGCTTTTCTTTATTATTTATTTATTTTTTACTGAAACCTATTGAAGTCTGTTTTATAGTTTTGTTAATACAAGTTTATTGCCTGTTAAGTTGACAGGTACAATTTGACACGCATATGGTGTCCAGAATGAGTAGAGAATAATGAATATTCTTCACGGGCATACCGTTAATCTGTTCTATTGTTGAACATTTTATGTGTATTGATAGTCTATTAAAACATTTTTTTATTCAAACCCGTGTTTGGATCAATAATATTTTTAGTATGGTTAACTTCAGAGTGCCGGGGTTAGATGGCGTACACTACGAAATTTCACCCGCTTTACACCGTACAGGATACTTATACAAGATTACTTTTTATCAGAAAGTTTGCTTTGCTATCCCTGGTATGCGCTTTTCCACTGATGACGTGAATGACGTGAAAACCCAGAAACTTACGACAGGAGTGGAGATGGTTCCTTGAAAAAACAACTCGGGGCTATTTTTACAACCAAACAATTAACAAACAAGCATGAACGTTTATTAAGAGCAATTTGCTAATAACTCGAAACAGTCGACTTTTCTAAAAATATTCTAAAGATCATTTTGCAAGCGGATAAAACTTTCTTTTTAACCATGTACCTTAGTACCCTCGAAAGGCAGTGGTACACGTTCTATAGGCCTACGAGAAAAGGCGAAAATGTTTAAATGATGTTTTTTTTTCTTGTGGCATTTATCGTTTTTTTCAAAAAAGTATTTTTGTTCAAAAAAGCATTGTATACAGTTAAATATTTAATAAGTTAGACATAACTTTTTAAAGTGGCCGCCTTGAAATAAAAATAAATGTGTTTGTAAAAATCCTCAAATCAAAGAAAAATTTTGAACATTCATTTTTGTAACTCAATAAATAATACTCAAAGTAAGTAAAAAAAATATTTTTGATTAGTAATAACTTAAAACTTAATTTTTCGAGTTGAATTCATTTTAATCTGGGGAAGGGGTCATCCCCCCTCTCGTCCCCCTCAAAAGTGATCTTTTATAGTATTTTTTTAATTATTTGCAAACTTTTAACTTGGCCAAAAACAACTAAGTAATATTTATTAAGGCTGACCAAAAGTCCTCTCTAACGATGTACAACACGCCCCCTTACATCAGTGGCGCATCTTTTATAGGCATTTAAATAAGAGGTGTGGAAAACCAATACTTTTTTAATTTTCTTGAATTTTATTGTCCTACATGTCTGGTTTTAAAACTTATTTTTAAAGCTGAAGAAATTTCCTTTTCAACGATGTATATCACTCTATCTGTATAGTATCTAGCATAGAAGCACCAAAAATGGTCAAATTTGGTATACACTTGAATCTTCATTTAAGACAACCATGTTGGAACAGTACTAATACACACACTGCGTTCAATGAGAGAAGCAACACACTTGGTATGCATATACAGTATACACCCTCTAAATGTTTTTTTCGAAATTTTTTATTACTTAGTATATCAAATGTATTCATTTTTGGGGCGCTATTGCTCCGTTGAGGGGGGAGTGATGTACATCGTTGGAAAGGAAATTTCTTCGGCTTTAAAAATACGTTTTAAAACCGGACATGTGGGACAATAAAATTTAAGAAAATTATAAAAAAATAGTTTTTTCCACATCTCTCATTTATTTAAATGCCTATAAAAATTGTGCCACTGATGTAGTTACACATCGTTAAATAGTTCTTTTCATCAGCCTCAATATTTTTTACTTATTGTTGTTAATGCCAAGTTAAAAGTTTGCAAATAATTGGGAAAATACTGTAAGAGAGCATTTTTGAGGGGGGTGAGAGAGGGGGATGCCCCCCACCCCCACTTTAGAGAAGGTCAACTAGAAAAAGTCAGTTTTAAGTTATTACTAACCAAAAAAAAATTTTACTCACTCTCATTTTTATTTACTGGGTTACAAAAACTAATGTTCAACATTTTTGTTTGATTTAAGGATTTCTACATTTATTTTTATTTCAAGGCGGCTATTAAAAAAAATATATGTCTAGCTTAATAAGTATTTAACTGTATACAGTGAACCAAACATATTTTTTTGAGAAAAATAGTGTTAAGGATAAGAAACACCAAAAAAAAATATAAAAAAAAATATTTAAAAAATGTTTCCCTTTTTTCGTACCCTAATGGAACGTGCACCACTGCCGTCAGAGGGTACTAAGGTATATCGTTGAAAAGGAAATTGTATCCGCTTGAAAAATGATCTTTAGAATATTTTTAAAAAACTTGACCGTTTTCGAGTTATTAGCAAAAAATCGTCAAAAAGCACGTTTAAAGGGTTGGGGGGGTGGTTTCCTTTCGTAAAATGTTCGACCGAGTCGTATGTCTATCAATACTAAATGTGTGGCTTCTATTATTAAACGCAGTATCGGACTCTGTAGGGCCTGAACTAATGTGGAATGACCCCATCGTTCTATAACTTAAATATACTATCTTAATACTATGCGATTAAGCAAAGTAGTCACTAGCCACTTAGTTACAAACTTATATGACAGTTATATTATGTTTAAAAAAAGAGAAGCTCAGCTATAGCGGTCGAGCATGCAAGACAAGCAGTATAATATGTGGAATATTTTTGAGATACAATCACAAGGCATCAATTTTGTTTTTAAATTGAGCCTCACACGTTGACAGGTTGAGTTTGAAGAATGCCGATTAGAGCAGCCCACATCAATAACTCCTTTTCAACACATTCTTCTCTTTATAATCACAATCATTGATTATTATTTCTGTAGTCAGTGTCACAATACATAGGTTAAAATTTACTTACAGATCAATTCCAGTCCCTGATCAAAAAAAATGAAGTTGTTCAACCATCACTTGCAACTACTAGTACTATGTCGGTTTAGAACGCTTTTCTACGTTGTTCGACGCCTGTTCTTCACTTCCTTCGATCCTGACAACCATCTTCTGTCAGGTTTTTTGACTTATTGATCTTTGGATTGACTGTTGCCATTCTAGTTTGAGATGCCCTCCTTTTCTACCTATTGGTTGTCATTCTAGGACCTGCTTTGGTAATCTCTCGTCGTTCATCAGTTGTACATCCGTTATGCTACCCTGGATTCCCATTCTTTATTTTATGATCTCATTTCTTAAATGATCTGTTCTAGATATTCTCATTAATCTTCTTATTACATCCATTTCAACACTTTCCATTTTTGTTTTGTATTTTTCTGTTACACAACAAGTCTCTATTCCATACAGCAGAGTGCTTTTCACCATTGTTTTATATATGTTAAATTTTACATAATTTTTTATCTCTCTGCTCCATAAAATACTGTTAGGACATCCAATAACCTTTTTTTGCTTTTACTATTATTTTTTCCACTTCCTTACAGTCTGTTACTGTCTTATCAAATGCTACACAAGTATACATACTCATTGCATGGAGATATTGTTTGTCCATTGTCTAGTTCTAACTCACTTGATTCGTTTTCAATACATAAGTACTGTGTCTTGTCCACGTTCACTGTTAACCCCCCTTTTGGTATTTTTTCGTTAACTTTCTCATCATATGCCCCATGTCTTTTTTATCGTTAGCTACAATTACTTGGTCGTCAGCAAACTGTACTATATATATGGTAAATTGGTCATTAAGTTGTATTTCCATGCCGTGTACCTTACAATTCCAGTTTTTAGAGCTACTTTTTTAATACTTACAGTTCAAATAACTGCAAAGATTTGGTTGACGCTAATTAACTTGAAAAATAAAGAAAAATAAAGTTAACTTTATATATGGTAAATGAAAATGCAAATAACTCGAAAACATCCAAACCTAATGTTTAAAAATCAGAAAAAGGAGCCCTATCGACCAAAAAAAAATACAGGGTGTTTTGTTTAAAAAAATTAACCATATGTCAAAAATTTGGCACAATTGTGTTTGACGTATGTCATTTACAGAACTTTCAAATTCTTTTACCCCATATACCAGTGTAGATAATACACTGTGCTTATAACGAAAGGCTACAAAAGGCCTCTAAATCGTTCTAAATGCTCTAAATCGCCTTAAAGGCTCTAAATCCTTCTCATTTTCAGATTAGAGCGCATTAATACTGACAGGGCGTGTGGGCCTGTGTGAAGAATGGTGAAAGGTGAGTCTTTCTATTGTGTCAAAGAAAGTTTTTCAAAAATAGCAGCTGGGTCAACTTTCTTTCTTGTATAAATTAGGCTTTATGAAAAGGACCACGCGTGTCCGTCCGGTGGACAAACTTTTCTATATAAAGTGATTCCGTTATAGTGTTATAGTACAATGCAGTGGCGTCTGCAAAAAATTACGTTGAGGGGGGGGCGTAAAAATTAAAAAGTAGGAAGAAATATATTTGAAATATAACTATCACTATCACATGCAGTGTACATTTGACTGCAATATTTAGTGTAATACGTTATTTTAAGGAAAATTCTTACGCTGTTGTCCAAAATCATATATACCGGGTGGGCCAAAAAAAAAACATTTTTTTTCATTATAACTTTTGAACTATACCATCGATTTTAATGGGACAAACTGCATTTGACAGATATTGAATCAGAGTTTCGAATAAATATATCTTTTTGTCCGCCCTCTGAAAATCCAAGATTAACCCACCAACTTCATTCTAAACGTGCCTCGTGCCGTAAGAGCGGGAACAACGTTGCCGAATTATGCTCAAAGTATTAGTCTGGGGAAAGCACGGCCACCCAGTATCATTTTCAAATGGAACCACTTAACTACAAGTTCGTCAATACATGCCCTTAATCTTATAGCCAAGAATAGCCAGTCAGCAAATTGGTTTCCTAGGAAAAATTCCTCAGCCTCAGACATAACAAGAAGTAGGTATATATAATTTTTAACTCGAAACAATACCTCGCGATACGCATTGTGCAAAAACAAAGCTCAGGTACTTAATGGGAAATTACTTTACTTATTGTTTGAGTGCGTGCGGCATTTAAAAAGTTTATTGCCAGCCTAGTGTGCCTTGCTTTGATTGATTTAAACACCTTTTCTTGACTTTATCATACTTACTTAGTAGGTAGGTACACATACCTACATAGCGGCAAAAATTCTTGGATTATTATTTTATATTTATTTTTTTTATACTATCTAAGATTTTAGCTTTTTAAAGGACAATTTGAAATTAAAGCTTACTGTGGTGGATAGATAGTGATTTTCTCTATCAAACGCCAAATGAACTACTTAAATAGCTTTAACCGTTTTCTCACAATCCTCAAAAAACCAAATCAATGTTCAAAACGGCCACCAAGAAATGCTGCCCAGAAATCTGCGTGCGATACAAATTACACCACTTTATATACCCAGCCAAACTGGGAGGATGCGCGCGGTGTTTAAGGCGTGGTTCTATGCTCCTGGGAAGTCTATGACCTGCAGCGGTACACACTTGACTTCCTAACTTTATCCAAGGCTAACAAAAAAATACAGGCTACGACCATGAAAAAATCAGCTGTTGTCCGGGGGCTGACTTTTACACTGTGTCTTATGGGAGGTCAGACGTTTTTTCTGATATTTTCAAAATGGCACTACAGATTGCCGCGAAATTTCAGTCAAATATTCTCAGACACTATCCTCATATTCCACCAAACTTGGTGAGGTGATTAAAAGGTTAAAATCTTCAACATTTAGCATTTTTTATTTTGAATTCAAATTACCCGCCATGTACCGCATGCCAACTGTTATATTTGACAAGTATTTAACTTTGTCATCTGTGTTTGTCACAATCGCTTCTGTTTTAAATTTAATTTTTGTGTGAGCTAATGAAGCGGCTCTGAAAAATTAAGGATTACTATACATTTAAAAAAAATTGTTCTGCAAGAATATAGTAAAAACAATCTCGAAACCGGCTTTATTTTTAAAAAAATCAAATATTCATGAACCGTCATTCCCACTTCAATATTTTAAAAACAATCAGCTGTGTCGTGACGTAACCATCAAAAAAAAAAGCAGCCCCGGATGTGACGTCAACAAAGTGGAGGATCGTGGCCCGTCTGTTTTGATAGCCCTGCTTTATTATACTAACTTAGTAGAAGTAAAAATATTTGGATTATTATTTTTTCTACTATCTAAGATTTTAGCTTTTTAAGGGAGAATTTGAAATTAAACCTTGGTCTGGTAGTAAGTAGTGATATTGTCTATCGAAGCAAAAAGAATTACTCAAATATCTCCAAGCGTTCTCCCACAATCCTCAAAATACTAAGTGCTCTAAACGGTCTTTAAGAACTGCATCCCCAGAACTGTATTGTAGTGATTGATTTACTTCAGGCATGTGATCATATGCGAGAGAGTTAAATTCAAAGTCACGTGACTAAAGGAAAGGGTAAGTTTCGTGGCCTCGCGTAAAGATAGATCGAAGGCAACGTATGAATTCGAGAGCACGAAATTAAAGTTGCACATAGAAAGGAATACATAATTACATAGGATTATCATAATACATTTTTAATTTCTTCTTTGAAATGCAGATAAAATTACATTAATTTAGTTAATATTCACAAACTATAAACCACTACAGACCTTCTAATAAACTAAATAAACCAAAAATTAAAACGAACTTGCATTAGCACATATTTTTGGGCGAAACTTGTGAAAAAATATTTATTTTTTCCAATATCACAAGTTTTATGTAAAATTTATATATTTATTTATTTGTATTTTGTAATTTGATTTTTACAAAATATTTGTGAAATCGCCTACATATTATAGAAAGCTTTAATATTTACAAGGTTTTTGTGATTTTATTCATTTTTAGGAAATAGAGATCGTAATACTTCTAAGAAGTTAGGAAAATCACATTTTGTAGCTTGTACTTTGGTAGGTATATATAGTTAATGACCTTAATGTCGATGCCTTAAAGCGAAGTCGTTTGTTCTTCCGCCAAATCTGGTGTAAAATTTTACATCCGGTGTTATCCCTCTTCTTTTTTTTTCACAGGTCACCGGGATTTGCTGCGATCAGGGTAAACCCTTGTTTCCATTCCTATCCAATCACCTGCTAAACTAGTTTTTCTTTTTCTAAGCAGGCTACCCTATGGTCAGAATAGCTTTTTTCCATGTGGTATAGCTACACGATCCGCAGTCCCGTAGTAATAAAAATTAAGAGGCTCTTGCAAAAAAAAATGAACAGATGCTGTAGATGTTGCATATTTTTTTTTTTGGAAATTAAAAAATATTTGTACATTTTGTCATGTGTTAAAATTGGTTGTGAAACTCAATTTATTTTAATATTTATTTTACATACAATTTTTCCAGTGTAACATATAATAAACACAGACAAAGAAAAGAGAGAGAGCAATCATTTCTAATGCACCTGTCTTGAATCCTTGTATTTCAGAGGAGTCCGAAACCAGTTTAAGTGGCTTGATGGAATGGAAAACTGACTGTCCCATAACAGTACAACGTCGACCTGAAACGCAAAAAGGATTTTTCGTACCGTTTTATGTCGCACGCGATGATGGAACAAACCCAATATACCCAGCCAAACTGGTAGGCTGCGCGCGACGATTGGGGCGTGGTTCTGCGCTCATGTAAAGTCTACTACCCGCAACCGTACATACCTAACACTCTTTTTACTTATTAAACAAACACAAGAATGTTTGACAAGGTTTTTGTAAACTTGGCATAAAATCGCATTAGGAAAGGATAAAATTTCCCCTTTTCGTGATACAAGGCAATAATTCTCCCCTTACAAAGACAATACAAAGTTAGTTGAAGGTAGGTACTAAAATATATTATCAAGAGTGTTCTGAAACTAAATAAGAGTGTTGACAAGGTGAAAACATGATACTTCTTAGTAAATCAAGTAACCTGGTAAAGTTATAAATGCGTTTAGTGTCTTTTTCAAAAGATTTATGCGTCTAGATTATTGTCGAGTGTAATTTTATACAGTTTACAAGCTTTTAGGAATTTTACAGACTTTAGTTTTATTTAAATTATAATGTCTAAATCCTTTTTTCAAATTAGGAAGCTTGACGTCTAAACATAATGGGTCTGTTCCGTCCGAAAAATACCAAAGCACGCGCAATGCAGTACGAGGACTGTTTTAAAATGGTTTTGGTTTGATGGAACGACCAAATAACTGTCCAAAAACCGAATGTGATCGATTTACTTGAGACATGTGATTATATGCGAGAGAGTTAAATTCCAAGTCACGTGACTAAAAGAAAGGGTAAGTTTGTTGTCTCGCGTAAAGATAGATCGAAGGCAACGTATGAATTCGAGAGCACGAAATTAAAGTTGCACAGAAAAAGGATTACACAATTATATAGGATTATCGCAATACATTTTGAATTTTAGTTTTTTAAAATGCAGATAAAATTACATTAATTAAATTTATATTTACAAACTATAAACCACTACAGTCTGCCTAATAAACTAAATATACCAAAAATTAAAACGAACTTGCATTAGCACATATTTTTGGGCGAAACTTGTGAAAAAATATTAATTTTTTCTAATATCACAAGTTTTATGTGAAATTTATATATTTATTTATTTGTATTTTGTAATTTGATTTTTACAAAATATTTGTGAAATTACCTACATATTATAGAAAGCCTTAATATTCACAAAGTTTTTGTAATTTTATTCATTTTTAGGAAATAGAGATCGTGATACTTCTAAGAAGTTAGGAAAATCACATTTTGTAGCTTGTACTTTGGTAGGTATATATAGTTAATGACCTTAATGTCGTTGCCTTAAAGCGAAGTCGTTTGTTCTTCCCTAAATCTGGTGTAAAATTTTACATCCGGTGTTATGCCTCTTCTTTTACCTTTTAGTTCACAGGTCACTGGGATTTGCTGCGATCAGGGTAAACCCTTGTTTCTATTCCTATCCAATCACCTGCTAAACTAGCTTTTCTTTTTCTAAGCAGGCTACCCTATGGTCAGTATAGCTTTTTTCCATGTGGTATACCTACACGATCCGCAGTCCCGTAGTAATAAAAATTAAGAGGTTCTTGCAAAAAAATCAACAGATGCTGCAATTTTTTTTTGGAAATTTAAAAAATATTTGTATATATACGTGGCTTACCCAGCATTTTGTCATGTGTTAAAATTGGTTGTGAAACTCAATTTATTTTGACAAAAATTTTAATTTTTTGGTTTATTCACTGTTTTTTGAACTTTCTCAGAAAAATGTAAATTTAATGTAATTTTATGGTATATTTTTATCTCAGGTGATGTAAACTAGAAATGTGTGTGTTTTACATACAATTTTTCCAGTGCAACATATGATAAACACAGACAAAGAAAAGAGAGAGAGCAAACATTTCTAATGCGCCTGTCTTCAATCCTTGTATTTCAGAGGAGTCCGAAACCAGTTTACCTGGCTTGATGGAACGTAAAACTGACTGTCCGATAACAGTACAACGTCGACCTGAAACGCAAAAAGGATTTTTCGTACCGTGATATGACGCGATGACGGAACGAAACTACAGTTTACAAGCTTTTAGGAATTTTATAGACTTTAGTTTTATTTAATTTATACGTTTAAATCCTTTTTTTGGCAGTCAAATTAGGAAATTTGACGTCTAAACTTAAAATAAGCGCCAAAGAAAAAAGATTTAAAAAAACAAAAAAAAAACTGTGGCAATTTTAAACCCACTGTCTTTTATAGATGGGTGGCACCTTTTTATTTGATACCAGGAAACACCTGATTTATTGTATTTTTGCGTACTGTGCGCTCTCTGGCGCTACTTTGAAGAAACGTAAAATTATTTATATTTCCCAACAGGATCTACCTATTGTGTTGGTTGGGCGGGAGAGACCTGCTCAACTGCTAAACGCCGACCACGTATGGTATACAGACGAATCGAAAACAAAAAATGGGGTGGGTGCGGGTGTGACGGGACCACGGACTGAAATATCTGTGGGACTCGGAGTAACCATATTCCAAGCAGAACTACATGCAATAGAAGTATGCTGTAGAGAGATTACCCGCAGGGACCTCTCAAACAAAAGCATCAAAATCATCTCAGATAGCTTATCAGACCTAAAAGCATTAAGCTCACACAAAATTCAATCCAGACTAGTCTGGAATTTCCTTGAAACCCTAAGACAGGCCAGCAGAACCAACAAGATCAGTCTTGTCTGGGTGCCAAGCCACACGGGAGTTGAAGGAAATGAAAAAGCAGACGCATTAGCCAGGGCGGGAGCAGAATCAGCGCTGGTTGGACCGGAGCTTTACTTCGGCTTACCTAAGGCCACAGTCACAAAAGAAATAGGAAAGTGGGTTGTTAGAAAGGGGACTCAAAACTGGCGGGCAATCCCGAGACAACAACACTCCAAAACCTTTCTAAGCAAGCCAGACAAACACAGAACGAACCAACTCCTGGAATTAAACAGGAATAGCCTAAGAATAATCACAGGGCTATACACAGGCCAATGCCGACTCAACAAACACATGAACAGACTGGGAGTAAGCAACACACCAGCGTGTAGGTTCTGTGGTGTTGAGGAGGAAACGCCACTTCATCTAATCTGCCACTGCGTAGCAAGACAAAGAACTAGGGCGAAAATATTCGGACCTGGCCAGATAGAGCCTCAAAATCTTGAGGAAATATCACCAAACAAACTGATCTGCTTCATAAAAGAGATAGGTATTGGTGATATTTTAGTTGGGATGAGCCACAATAGACCACTTGAGTCGCAGTGGAGGGCGACAGTCGCACCACTCATAGTCAAACCTAACCTACCTATTGGGTTGTCGGTTGTGCTATGTCGGACGCACAAGATTGTTGGCACTTACCCTTTTATTGCTGCCGCGCTTCTTGGTTGGCCAGCTCTTCGTTGTTCTTGTAGCCCTGATTCCCAGATTGCAGACACTGGCACTGGGGTGCCTTAAGTTGTAATAATGCTGATTAAATGTAAATCTAAGTTTTGTTCCCGAAATTAATGGCAGACATGCCGTCTGGAGAACGTGACTGAAGTGGTCCATTTTTTTGCTTGTCAATGGGCCGGCGCAGAGTGCCGATAACAGCCTTGTGCGTCATAATTCGCGCGATTATTTGAATTTGAAACTAATATAATTTTACGGTACTACCGAAAATAGTTAATGAAAAATCAAAAATTATAAAAATAAGAAAATGCAGAACGCCAGTTTCCTACAGGTACTTTTTTCGTCTTATTTAAATTATAATGTTTAAATCCTTTTTTTGGCGGTCAAATTAGGAAACTTGACGTCTAAACTTAAAATAAGCGCCAAAGAAAAAAGATTTAAAAAAACAAAAAAAAACTGTCGCAATTTTAAACCCACTGTCTTTTATAGATGGGTCGCACCTTTTTAGTTGATACCAGGAAACACCTGATTTATTGTTTTTTTTTTTGGTACTATTTTCGTACCTTTTTGGATGCCTTCTGGGCCACCCAAATGCCGACACTAATAACTCAATTCCCAGGTAATAGAGTTTCTTTTCCACAGTATAAGTTGGATTATATCAAGTACGATCACTTTAGTTCACTGACGCTATTTCCAGCGTAAATGAAACTCATCAGTGGTGCCCTGTGAGTTGTAAAGGGTGGGGGTAATGGATTTTTCAAGCTTAACTGAGTTTGTAATAGCTTCGTTCCATCATCGCGTGCGACAGTAATAAAACAGTACGAAAAATCCTTTTTGTGTTTCAAGTCGACGTTGTACTGTTATCGGACAGTCAGTTTTACGTTCCATCAAGCCAGTTAAACTGGTTTCGGACTCCTCTGAAATACAAGGATTCAAGACAGGCGCATTAGAAATGATTGCTATCTCTCTTACTTTTCTTTGTCTGTGTTTATCATATGTTGCACTGGAAAAATTGTATGTAAAACACACACATTTCTAGTTTACATCACCCGAGATAAAAATATTCCATAAAATTACATTAAATTTACATTTGTCTGAGAAAATTCAAAAAACAGTGAATAACCCAAAAAATGAAAATTTTTGTCAAAATAAATTGAGTTTCACAACCAATTTTAACACATGACAAAATGCCGGGAAGCCACGTAAATATACAAATATTTTTTAAATTTTCAAAACAAAATTGTGCAACATCTGCAGCATCTGTTGATTTTTTAATACTAAGGGACTGCGGATCTGGTAGGTATACCACATAGAAAAAAGTAATACTGACCATAGGGTAGCCTGCTTAGAAAAATAAAAACTAGTTTAACAGGTGATTGGATAGGAATAGAAGCATTAGGGTTTAGCCTGATCGCAGCAAATCCCGGTGACCTGTGAACTAAAAGTTAAAAAGAAAGGGATAACACCGGATGTGAAATTTTACACCAGATTTGGCGGGAGAACAAACGACTTCACTTTAGGGCATCGACATTAAAATCATTAACTAATACCTACAAAAGTACAAGCTACAAAATGTGATTTTCCTAACTTCTTAGAAGTATCACGATCTCTATTTCCTAAAAATGAACAAAATCACAAAAACTTTGTAAATATTAAGGCTTTCTATAATATGTAGGTAACTTTACAAATATTTTGTAAAATTCAAATTACAAAATACAAATAAATAAATATATAAATTTTACATAAAACTTGTGATATTAAAAGAAATAAATATTTTTTCACAAGTTTCGCCCAAAAATATGTGCTAATGCAAGTTCGTTTTAATTTATGGTATATTAAGTATTTTAGGCAGTCTGTAGTGGTTTATAGTTTGTGAATATAAATTATTCATAATCGAATTCATACGTTGCCTTCGATCTATCTTCCCTTTCTTTTAGTCACGTGACTTTCAATTTAACTTTCTCGCATATGATCACATGCTTGAAGTAAATCGATCACTACCCAAACAGCATTCGGTTTTTGGACAGTTATTTGGTCGTTCCATCTAACCAAAATCGGACTGTTTTCCTCGTACTGCATTGCGCACGCTTTGGGATTTTTCGGACGGTTTTCTGACTGTCGAACGGCCTGATGGAACATGTTTTCTTATTTTCTTAGGAAGATGGAGGGCACACACGGGAAACAGTACAACAGGTTGGTTAAATCACGAATCACCTAACAAAATGGATACATTTGTGCTAAGTTTTGTGTTAAAAAAACTTTCGTAAATTGTTTTACCTTGTATTTCGTTGGCTTATACTGTGAAATGGGTACCCCGAAGAAGCTAAATAAATATTGGAAGAATAAAAAGGAAGGGTACCCTGCCCAACAAATAAACGGGTACCCACCTTTCCGAAAATTAAGGGCGCTACCACTCAGATAATCGGGTTTTAGCACATAATTTTCTCAAATTGGTACCTTTCCGTTTTTTTATTGTTCTGGTGGTGCTCAGCAAAGTATAAGGTACTCTAGGACAAAAAGAAATAAACCCATAAAAATTATTAAGTTCCAAAGGTTGGTAGTTATTACAGATAACTTAAAGGTTAAACTTTATCCCGTACTAAAGGATAATAGGGACTTATTGGATTAAAACCTGACTTTATTTTATAGTCGGCTTTATTCTGACAGATTTACAAAGAAAACTGACAGCTGACCTCTCTGAAATTGACATACCAAAGTCAAATTTAAAAATAAAGTCGCTAACGTTAATTTAATAAAAACAGACACTAATAAATCCGGTTTTTAAATACACAGAGGCCGAATTTTGAAACAAAGCAGCTGCTTTTTGTATGTAAATCTGTCACAATACGGTCGATTTTAAAATAAGGTCAGGTTTTATTCCAATAAGTGTCTACTTATTGGAATAAAACCTGACCTAATTTTAAAACCGGCATTATTGTGACAGATTTACATATAAAAAGCACCTGCTTTATTTCAAAATTCGGCCTTTGTGTGTTTAAGAACCGGATTTATTAGTGTCTGCTTTTATTAAATGAAAGTTAGCGACTTTATTTTTAAACTTGACTTTGATATGTCAATTTTGAGAGGTCAGCTGTCAGTTTTCTTTGTAAATCTGTCAGAATAAAGCCGACTCTAAAATAAAATCAGGTTTTATACCAATAAGTCCCTATTAAGTGTGTTTTAGTGGGTTTAAAACAAAAATACGTACGATACAAGACCGGAAACTAACTTTACAGATATCCCCAGCAGAAACGACAAGACGTTATAAGCATATAAAACTAAAAACGATTACTTTTTTTTAGTAATTGTGTGCTTTTAGTAAAATGGGTACTTCGGTAGATTAACAAAATAAAAAGGTCGTATTTGGGTTCCGATAACTGTTTAAAAGAACCTTTTATTTTTAGACGCATTAAATTCGATAAAAGCTGTGAAATTTTAAAAGAAAAAAATTGATTATATTCCATAAAAAAGATAGAAGTATCGTTTTGTTTGTTTTTTTATTTAAGCGTTTTCGTCACTATACACTGATTGACACAAAAATGTAAAATAACAAAAAGTTTTGAAGAAAATATATACGTAGTTAATTTTTTCTTAATGTTTAAAAATTCTCAAACCTTTTATTGTTTTAAACAATTTCAAAAAATTTAAAAAATTTTCAAAATTCTACAAATTTTTTAATTTTCAATTTAAAGTTTTAAAAAGTGTTCAAAAACTTTAAAAAATTTCAATTGTTATTTAAATTTCAAAAATTATAAAAAAAAATTCAAGATTTTCAATATTTAATTAAGTATAAAAAATTGACAAAATTTCACATATTTATAAAAGTCTAGAAGAATAGTTTTTTTCCAAATGCACATAATATAAATAAATAGTGAAACTCGGTAATATTCATTCATTTGTTTTAAAACAAAATGCAAATTTAAAGTACAGCCGACTAATTGATGCCGAAGTCATATGGGTACCTCGCTCGGTACTCAAAGAGGTTCTTCCGCCAAGAAGTAGGGTAACTTCATCCGATAGCATCATCATTCGTCAACGGTCTATCTTCGATCCATTTTTGGACATAGGCCTCCCACAATATCTTCCACTCTTCTCTGTCTATCGCCGTGTTCATCCATCTATTTCCCGCATGTTTCTTCAAATTGCCCGCTCATCTCATTTGGGGTCTTCCCGTACTTCTTTTATTTTTCCACGGTCTCTAGTTTACAATAAATTTGTTCCATGGATAGTCTTGTTGTCTGATATTATGACCGGCAAATTTCACAGGCAAAGAAGGTGCTGTGTCAAAAAACGGGATTTCGAGAAAACCCGTTCTAAAGCATTCGAACATGGCGCCTTTTTACCCTGTTTGTCGATATTACAAATTGAAATTACTCCTGACCGAGCGCATTTATAGCCTGAACCATAAACTAATAATATACTGAACGATCGGATATGGTGAAACTTTTGAAATTTTTCTAATAGATGGCACTAATAACTCAATTTCCCTAAAAATTGACATAGCGCCTTCTTTGCCTGTGGTCTTCATTTGTTTTATTTATGATCCATTCATTCCTTTTCCTATCTGTTATCTCTACAAGTAGACAGCGATGTTACATTTGTCTTTCTATTGATTTTTGAGCTTTTGTTACCTTATCCATATTTGATTTTGTAAGTGTCCAGGTCTGGGATCCATAAGTGAGTACAGGAATCCTTCCATTGGTTATACACTTTCGTTACTGAGGATATTTTTTATTTTTTAATATGTAGCTTAATTTACCGAATGCAGCCCAGGCCAATCTTACTCGTCTCTTGATTTGTTTGGTTTTCTTGTTTTAGTTTAATAATTTGTCCCAGGTAAATATATTCCTCTAATTGTTCTCTTTTTTCTTGGTTTATTCTGATTGTGATATCTTCATCTGTGTTTGTCAAGCCTATATTTTTAGCTGCTGTATCCAGTTCTTCCAGCATTTATATCAGTTCTTGTTTCTTATCGGTTCTTAAGGCGATATCGTCAGCATATCTTAGGTCGTTATTATCAAGTAATGTCCGCTTGCTGTGATGCCTATTTCTTCGCAATCTAAGTTTTTTAAAACATCTTTTAGGGCCTGGTTGAACAGTTTATTGTCTTGGTTGATTTTGATTGATGTTGCTGCTTTGAATCGGCTGTTAAGTACGTGTATCTGTGATTTGTTTGGCTATTAATTGTTGATACTTTTACTGCCCAGTGCTTAATGCTATAAACGCAATATATAGTGCAATATTGTATTCGTTGGCTCGTTCTATTAGGATTTTCATAGTTAATAGGTGGTCAACTGTACTGAAACTGACGCCTGCTTGTTCTTTTGATTGATATCCTTCAAATTTTGTTGTTAGTCTATCTGTTAATATTTTCGTGAAAAGTTTATAAATTACATTAAGGAGTGTTATAGGTCGATAGTTTTTTAGGTCTGCTCGATCGCCTTTCTTGTGTAGAATAATGGTTATATGTATTCTTTCCATCATTTTGATTTATTTAATAAGCTTTTTTTCGTAGACTGTCTTTATAGCAATATATTATGAATCTCGGTCAGGTGTAGTGATGTAAATGGAAATATTTCCGTTGGAAATATTTCCATGGAAATGAAAATATTGGAAATTTCCGAACGGGTCTTGGGAATATTGGAAATATTGGGAAAATTTGAAATATTTAAGAAAATATTATCTTTCATATTTTGTAACCCTATAAGCATGAAATTTACGATAGAACAATTTTAATTTCCGATACTATTGAAGATTTTGAGGAAGGAGACTGGCAAGACGATGTTATTAAATATGATGCTGATGACAGCCATGAAGACATGCCTCTTGCTCGACTAGTGAATAGTGTAGTGTGTCAAGAATGAGATTATTGTTGTACAAATTTAACCTTATTTCTGTTTATTTGTTTAAAGAATAACTAACTCCTGATTTGTGTATAAGCCTTCTGCGTTTTCCGGTGTTTTGTTATGATTTGTATAAATTGATATTCCCTTTTTTCTTATCTTTTGAATATATCATATATTTCCAATGTTTCCATATATTTCTAATGTTTCAGGAAATATTTCCAAAAATATATTTCTGAAATTTTACAACACAAGTCAGGTGTGAAGACCCCATTAAGGTGCTGTACCAGTATATGCGTAGTTTTTGCCAGTTTACTTAACTGCAGTTTAAAACTAAATTGGCATTCTTTTCAGTTTAAGGAGCGGTTTTATATGTCAACGTATTCATTTAGCGGTCTTTTATACAAAGCAAGAACAATTTTGAATATTTTCCTTTATTCAATCTAATGGTAGAGTTGACCACCTTTTTAACTATGAAAATCCTAATAGAACGAGCAAACGAATAAAACATTTCACTATATATCGCGTTTATAGACTTTGAAAAAGCTTTTGATAGCATTAAGCACTGGACAGTAAAAACAACTTTAATTAATAGCCGAATAAATCACAGATACACAGAATTAATAGCCAATATATGTATATGGATGATTCTACAAAAATGGTGCTGTGGAGTGGGAATGCATATTTTTCAAACACAGACTGCAAATGAAGCATAGTTTTAGTTATAAGATTTAAAACGAAAGGTTTTCTTTATGGAGCATTTGAGTTTAATGTATAAAAAAAATTGCAAGTTTATAATTTTTTTTATTACAAAGCAAATACCTCATTCCTCTGGTGTGGTCTCAAACCAAATATTAAAAACTCAAGTTAAAAAAAATATCCTAATAAATAATATTTAACCAAGTCTTAACTATTTATCAAAAAATTGATAAAACTTAAGTTTGCCGTCATATTTTTGAAAATCCGAATTTACATCTTCTCCGGAAAATTTTATAATTTTAAACGTGCTCCATTTTTAATAATAGAATATTTGTGAATAGAGACGGCCCTGGATATCTAATTTACTTGTGAGGGTGACAAGTTTTAACAGATAATGTCAACTTTAGTTTGGTTTAAGTTATAGATCTTTTTATTTTCGGCAGAAAATTAGTTTTTTTCGGAGAAATCAAAAAGGAACGCTTCAATTATTATTCCTCTGGTAAGTAAATATTCGACTGATATCAATAGCATAATTTTTTTGTTGATTGTTTTAAAATTATAAGTATAGGAACTTTGTTTATATAAAACTTAAGTTAAGTATTCTAAATAGATTTTGATTTAAATTGGAAAACCATTAAAAAACTCATTCCTCTGGTACTCATCCCTCTGGAATTTTTAGCAATAATTCCTAAAATTCGGGAAAATAAATGTTTCTTAGCTTACACCTAATTAGTGACATAAATTTAAAAAAACAAAATTATTTACTGTGTTGTACTGTTATTTAAAAGCAATGACCAAAAATGATATCCATATAGCCCACTTTTGGTAGAATCATCCATATAGCGAAGCAACAACATCAATCAATTTCCACAAAGGAACCAAACCAATCCTCATAAGAAGAGGTGTCAGCCAGGGTGACAAATTATCCCCTAAATTATTTTACCAGGTCCTAGAAGATGTTAAAAACTTAGATTGGGAAGAAATAGGCATCAAAGTAAGCGGACAATACTGAAACCACCTAAGATATGGTGAAGATTTCCCCTTTTTAACAGATAAGAAAGAAGAACTGATAAAATTACTGGAAGAACTGATTACAATAGCTTGGAATATAGGCTTAAGTATGACCTATACTAAAACTAAAATCAGAACAAACATAGATGAAGATTAAGATCAGAATAAACCAAGAAAAAATAGAACAAATAGAGAAATATATCTATGGCGAATTATTAAACTAAAAAAAACCAAACAGCTGAAATCAAGAGATGTGTTAGTACCCCAAAACAAAAATGTATAATCAATGCATCCATCATGGAAAGACAAGTATTACTATACAGGGTGTTCGGCACATAAACCGTCAAAATTTTTTGGGATATTGTTGAGGTCATTTGCTACCTTTTCAACCTTGGAACTTGGGTCCTTAGAGTCACGGCTAAAGAGATATAAATTTTTTAATTTTTTTTCTCAAATTACCCAAAATCCCACCTTTATACCCTCGTAAGCTTTTTATTAATGTCTGGAAAAGCACCATTTTTTTTTATAATTCTGTAATCTTATGCTACTTCAACTAATGAATAGATTTGTTAAAATTGATGTACCAAAGGGACATACGAGGTTTTTTATTGAAGAACATTAGTGATTTTATGAAAGAAAATCAATTTCAAAATTAAAAATTAAAAAAAGAATTGACACTTGAGAACTTCATTTTCTTTTAAAAACTTCTCTAGTTGATTACCTTCCTAACGGGATGCTTCACATTGATTAAAAAAAACAATTCTGCTTTAAAATACGGATATTCTGTGAGACGGGCAATAATCGTTCGGACTTGATAAGAAAAACAATTTGATGTTTATGATCGTTTCTAACGAAATTTATAAATAAATAACACAATACATTATTGTTAAAAGTTTAACTTTTGTTTAAGTAGGTAAACGATCATAAACATCAAATTGTTTTTCTTACCAATTCCGAACGAGTCTCGCCCTTCTGACGGAAGATCCATGTTAGAAAGGTAATCAACTAAAGAAGTTTTTAAAAGAATATGAAGTTCTCAATTGTCGATACTTTTTTTGATTTTTAATTTTGAAATTGATTTTCTTTCACAAAATCACTAATGTTCTTCAATAAAAAACCTCGTATGTCCCTTTGGTACATCAATTTTAACAAATCTATTAATTAGTTGAAAAAGCATAAGATTACAGAATTATTTTTAAAAAAATGGTGCTTTTCCAGACATTAATAAAAAGCTTACGAGGGTTTAAAGGTGGGATTTTGGATAATTTGAGAAAAAAAAATTAAAAATTCATATCTCTTTAGCCGTGACTCTTAGGACCCAAGTTCCAAGGTTGAAAAGGTAGCAAATGACCCAACAATATCCCAAAAAATTTTGACGGTTCATGTGCCGAACACCCTGTATATAGAAAAAGGAATGAAAAAACAAGAAATAAAATAAAAGTAAGGGATGTCAAAGAAGAGATAGCAAATTTTCCGGTCATAATATCAGCAAATGTATTTTAAACATGCAGGGACTAGATGGATGAACACGGCGACGGTCAGAGAAGAGTGGAAGATTTTGAGGCCTATGTTCGAAAAACGGATCGAAGTTATAAATAGTTAGATAGATAGATAGATAGTGGAAATTAAATTAAAACATTTTAAAAACTAAAGCTTAAACTCTATTATAAAATACAGAATTTATATAATTTTATACTGGCATCGGGATTTATTCCTGAAAAAAAATGTTTACGATTATTGGCGTTTCGTGGCGTTCTTCGCATTTCACTATCTGAAAACGGTTTTGTCGTACTAAAGTCGTACCCAAAGTCGTACTAAACATACATCGGTTTACGCAAAATATCGTGGGTTCTCGTGTCTGTAGTAAAACTTGGTAAACAGTATATCACATAAGGCAGTACGTCTACTAATGGTTCGTCCCGCCTTCCTTTTTGTAAATATGTTCTTTTTACTATAATTTACCAAATTGGTTCGAATTAGGCTATTTGGTGATTCACTAGAGCATTTTCTATTTTTTGTTTATTTAGTATTAATTAACTAATTAAGTACTTAAAATTACTGGGTTATTTGCATTTGAAACTCCCGCGGTTTTAGAGGCAAATATTACAATTTGCTATAATTAATTTACTTTACATAAAATGCATTTTGAATTACTAAGGTTCCTAGTTCCTTTAATATGGACCTTCGTAATCTCATTCCTTCCTACTTATTCCTTTTCTCCTACGCCTATGGATTAACGACGCCACTGGGCGCCATGTGGGAGAATGAACGCAGCAGCGATACCTGCTGCAGCATCACAGAGAACCGTTTCGCCTTCGAACGAGAACACACGCGTGTTAGCGACTCTCCTACCACATAAATGTGGGGTGCAAAAACTACGGTTTAACAGCGCGTCCTCCCATGAGTTCCACTTCCTGTATAAAAATGGTAAGTGAAAATGCATTATTTTTACCTTACATACATTTGTTTATTGCTACACTAACCTAGAAGGTAAACTAGACCATTTCAGAATCCCTTGTACCAGCTTAGCCTATGACCTTATTCCCTTAACTTTATACAGTCCACACCTGACACCGTTAAATTCCAGACAATCTCCTTTCTGGACCACCAGGGAACCCCATTTTTTGGTCCTTCGAGCCGGATTTCTGGAATCGTTTTTTTGCCTTTTTAGGTTAGTTTTTTTTACTGGTTTCAAATGCAAGAAAAACCCTTGTTTTTCTTACATGCCTACTTTAGAAAACCCCTAGGTTTCTAAAATACATTTTGCGATTTTTTTTTGTGTAAAAACAAATGCAAGAAAAACCCTTGTTTTTCTTACATGCCTACTTTAGAAAACCCCTAGGTTTCTAAAATACATTTTGCGATTTTTTTTTGTGTAAAAACAAATGCAAGAAAAACCCTTGTTTTTCTTACATGCCTACTTTAGAAAACCCCTAGGTTTCTAAAATACATTTTGCGATTTTTTTTGTGTAAAAATTAAATATTTTTAACAATAAATTTAGCCTTTTCATGCGAAAAACCAAACACAGATAAAATCTGTAAACTACTATGCTTTTTTTGTTTCGAATAAATCAAGTTTTTTCGTTTCTTTTTTGTAAAAAAAAAAAACCGTATAGAATTTGGGTGTTTTTTTGTTTGTCACTGGAAATAGTTTAAAATAGTGTCTGCAAAGTGCTATTATTTTAGCCGTTGTGCCTTCACATTTGTGGATTGCTATAATTATATCCAATTTGCTCGAAAAAAATCTCCAAATTGCCATATTCATTTTTGCTTATTGCAAATTGCTATGACTATATCCGATTGCGGATGCTTTACTATATTCGTTTTTGCGTAAAAATTGCTATGAATATATCTATTTCTAATTTACTATTATAATATCTGTCTGCAAATGGCTATGATTGTATCCATTTTTTGCGTGCATAATAAATTTTGAAGGAAATTTAATTCTTAACTTGAGAATTTGTTTTCGTGTAAAGGCAGATAAATAGTTTTACCAAATTAAATGCTTTTGATTTGTAGGTATTTATTTTTAAATTTAATACATAGTAGGTACCTACTTATTTGAATTCGCGAGGCGAAGATAAAAAAACTTATACACAAGTTTTTTGTTATCATTAGTTTGCATCGGGTATTTTCTTTACTTTTGTGCGCTTATAGTTTGATTATTGTAATTAAACGTAGGACATTAATATTTATACAGGGTGTCCAAATTTTGATTTTTTTTTTCAGTTTACCTAATTTTTGTCAATTATTTTTTGGATTTTTTTTAAAATCATGTCTAGTTCGGATAAAATTTTAAAGGCTAAAGCCTTGCGCTATAGTGCGATTTCACAGCTAAATTTGATCATTGAATCCGCGACCCTCGCAAAAAATGACCCTGCCTATCACAGCGGCTTTAAAGTCAAATTTCGGACATTGTCAAAAATCAAAAAAGATTTTGAAAAGTACCATAATACTTTGTTGACGTTGGTAGCCTCTGATGAGGATCGCTTAGTAGTAGAAAACAAAGTGTCTATGGACTTTTGCAAACGCTGTGACGAGATTTCCACTATATTTTACGAACTTTTCGAACTACCCTTTGAAGATGGAGGGCTTTTGAGCAGTACGATAAATCCCATGGGCAGTCCCTGTGCCTCCACAAACCAGCATGGTTTACTGCCTAGGATAAAAATACCTCTTTTTCAAGGGGAATTTAAGGAGTTTCCAACCTTTTTGCAAGCCTTTAATGCTACCGTGCACAATAATAGGTCGCTGGGAAACTTTGAAAAATTCAATTTGCTTTTTTCTAATTTAAAGGGCCCTGCCCTGAATGTCATTTCTGACATTCCTATCCTTGCTGAAAATTATTTAAATGCCTACCACACCTTGGTGGATAGGTATACAAATAAACGATTACAAGCTTACCTTCACTGGAAGGCAATTGAAGGCTTCTCTCCTCTTACTAAAGAGAATGCTACGAATTTGAGGAATTTGCTTGATTGTTTTTCGAAAAACTTAAGTGCCTTAAAAGTCATGGGTTTTAAAACGGAGTTTTGGGATTATATTATGGCACAAATGCTCTTGGATAGGTTGGACCTAACCACGCGCAAGGCATTTGAGCAAAATTATTGCTCCAATGAGATCCCCTCTTATGATAAAATTCGTGCTTTTGTTTCTAGCCATTGCATTGCGTTGGAACAAATACAACAAACTCAAGATTACTTAAAAAATAAAGATTTGTCAATTTCAAGTCAGAAAAATCAAGCAAAGTTTCAAAATCGATCTGCTTTGTTTGCTAATACTCAGAGAGCCTCCAAAAATGCCTCCCAGTCTCCAAATGGCCAAAGTGGCTTAAATAATACTCCAAACCCTCAAAAATTTTGTTTTCTCTGTAAAAGTGGCGATCATATAATATACAGATGTCCTCATTTTTTGGCGAAAACTCCCCAGCAACGTTTTGAGATTGTTAAACAACATAAAGCGTGTGTCAACTGTTTGGCCTCAAAGCATAATTTACCCCAGCAATGCAAATCAGAAAAAAGATGTTTACATTGTGGCCAATTTCATCACAGTCTCTTACATTTTTTTCCTATTAATTCTACACCTAGTTCTGCGAGTAGCCCCTCTACTTCTGCAGTGCAACCCCCGAGGAGCCCCGTGGCTACCGAATTTAATAGAACCACTAACACCATTGTTACTGGTATGTCTTTAAATTATCGCGAAGTACTTCTCTGTACCGCTTTAATACAAATACAGGATGTTTTTCAAAATTGGCACACAGTGCGCGCCATCTGTGACTCTGGTGCTCAATCTTCATTTATATCTAAGTCATGTGCTGATAGTTTGGGCCTTCCTAAATTTAATATCGCCATGACTCTACAAAGCTTAGATCGAATGACAACTTCGGCAAAATCTGGAATTAATTGCAATATATCCTCTTTGCGTGATAATAATTTTGTTTTTAATTTTGATGCGATAATACTCGATAAAATTTGTAGTGATTTACCTCATTCCTCATTTTCGATTAAAAGTTTTCCTTTTCTCGCCAACTTAGCACTAGCTGACCCAGGCTTTAATAAAAGCGATAAAATTGATTTATTGTTGGGCGGCGATGTGTACCCTTACATTTTGCTAGATGGTCGTTTGTCTACGGGACCCAACAACCCCGTCTGCATTAATACTATTTTTGGTTGGGGAATAATGGGCAATCTTTCACTTTCACCTTCAACTACAAATCAAATTAAAACATTTTTTACTACGTCAATGAACGATTCTTTTGTCAATTTAGATAAAAATCTACAACGATTTTGGCAAATAGATGACATACCTAATGTCAAGGCCATTGACCCCGAAGATGAGTTTTGCGAAAATTATTTTTTGAAAACTACCTCAAAAAATGAGGAGGGGAGATATATTGTATCTTTACCATTTAAAGTTACTGCTCCAGATTTTGGCGACACTCGATCCATTGCCGTACGTCGTTTTTTCTCCCTTGAGAAGAAATTGCTACAAAACCCTGATTTTTATGCTGCCTACAGCTCTGTTTTACAAGATTATTTAGATAATAATCATATGCAACCGGTTTCTGCACCTTTGCCGACCGAAATTTCAAATCATTTTTATATTGCACACCATGCGGTGTTTAAAAAAGATTCTACTAGCACCCCCCTGAGGGTGGTTTTTGATGCGAGCATGCACGCCCCTGGCAAAATCTCGCTCAACAACGCTGTTTATACTGGGCCCCCTTTACAAAGGGACTTACAAAAAATTTTATTACTTTATCGTTTGCATAAATTTTGCTTTTGTTGCGACATCCGTCAAATGTACAGGATGATTTTAGTTGACCCTAGTCAAACTAATTTTCAAAGAATAGTTTGGAGGTTTGATCCTAACCGGCCTATTCAAGACTTCGAAATAAATAGAGTTTTATTCGGGGTCTCTTGTAGCCCCTTTTTGGCTATCAGAACTTTGCTGCAACTTGCTAGAGTGCATGAGGACCTTCCTCTTGCCTCAAAAATCATTGAGGAGGCAGTTTTTGTCGATGATGTGATTTCGGGAAGTGATGACTTTTTTAAGGCCACTGAGATGAAAAATCAATTAATCGAGCTACTTAGCCGAGGTGGATTCGAATTGCGTAAATGGGCGAGCAATTGTCCCGAGTTACTATCCGATCTTCCTGAGTCACACATTTCGATGAAGGCTCTTTCTCTCGATTTAGATGCTGAAAATTCAACTTTGAAAATTCTCGGTTTAAATTGGAACCCTCATACTGATGAATTTTTTTATACTTTCGACTGTTCTCTCCAAACATGCACTAAAAGAACAATTTTAAGTAATTTGGCCCTCATTTACGACCCTCTGTCTTTTTTGGCGCCAATAGTTTTAATTTTAAAATTAATTGTTCAATACTGCTGGGCAGAAGACTTAAACTGGGACGACCCTGTCAGTCCGGAAATTGTTTTTAAATGGGAAAAATTTAAAAATGAATTAAAGTTTTTGCATTCTGTTAAAATTCCTCGTCAAATAATTTTGCCTAATGCTAGTCAAATCCAGCTAGTAGGATTTTGCGATAGTTCAGAACGGGCCTATTGTGCTGTCGCTTATATTCGAATTTTTTATTCTGATGGAAACATTAAAGTTTTTTTTGTTTGTAGTAAATCTAGAGTCGCACCGTTGCGTCGTAAACTAACTTTACCAAGACTAGAGCTTTTAGGAGCTGTTTTGTTGGCTAAATTAATGGATTTTTTACTAGAAACGTTCTCGGAAAAAATTAAATTTGATAAAATTCTTGCTTTTACTGATAGCACAGTGACCTTATCTTGGATTCAGGGATCTCCTCACAAATTTAAAACATTTGTTTCGAATAGAACTGCCTATATACAAGGAAGAATTAGCCCTGAGTTTTGGCATTATGTTCCTACTGAACAAAATCCTGCTGACTGCGGTACTAGGGAAATGTATCCCTCTGATTTACAAAGATTTTATTTTTGGTTAGAAGGGCCTTCTTTTCTAAACCAACCTACAAATACTTGGGATTTTATGACAGTTACTTACGATGGGAATGCAGTTTTGGAAGAACAGCGAAAAAATATTTTTAACGTTTTTACTTGCGAACAAACAGTTGAATATTATGTAAACAACTTGTTTGAAAAATACAGTTCTCTTTTTAAAATTAAGAGAATAGTTGCTTACTTTTTGCGAGGGTTACAAAAGTTTAAAAATCCCTCATACAATTTTGCTACTGATTACCTTACAAATCAGGATTACTACAAAAGCTTACTTTTTATTTCGAAATGCGTACAATCTTTTTCTTTCCAAAAAGAAATTGAATTACTAAAAGATAAGAAACAGCTTCCAAAAGCTTTTCAAAAATTATGTCCATTTTTGCATAATGAAAGCTACGATTTGCTTCGTGTTGGAGGCCGTTTATGCCATTCAAATTTATCATACGATAAAAAATTTCCAATTCTTTTGCCTTCTAGTGCAAAATTCACTGAATTACTGATTTTAGATTTGCATCGCAGCAATCTTCATTGTGGTATACAGACCACAACTTTTTTACTAATGCAAAACTTCTGGGTATTGTCTGCTAAAAAGGTAGTGAGAAAAGTTTTAAGTTCTTGCCATACTTGCTGGAAAACTAAACCTAACTCCCTTCAACCCCCTATGGGTCACCTACCGAAATTTAGAGTTTCCGAAGCAAAGGTGTTCGAAAATGTAGGTATAGATTTTTGTGGTCCGTTCACGATTACTCTTGGTCGGACCAGAGGTGCAAAAACCATGAAAGCATATGTCTGTTTACTTATCTGTTGCGCTGTTAAAGCCGTGCATTTAGAGTTAGTCTCTGATATGACATCAGAAGCCTTTCTGGCTGCTCTGCGCCGCTTCATAGCTAGAAGAGGACTATGCTCGAAGATCTCTTCAGACTGCGGGACCAACTTCGTGGCCTCTGAAAAATACTTGCGACAAATTTTTTCTGATTGCGTGAAGGGGGAAGGTATAGTTTGGTCTTTTAACCCACCTGCTGCTCCCCACATGGGAGGCATTTGGGAATCAAACATTAAATCTTTAAAGACTCATCTTCACAGGGTAGTTGGAAATCAAATACTCACCTATGAGGAATTAAATACGGTTTTAACCCAAGTTGAAGCCATAATGAACTCACGTCCTTTATGTGCCTTAAGCACCGATCCTACTGATCTGGCGGTCTTGACTCCTAATAATTTTTTAAATTTGAGGCCTCCAGGTACAATACCCGATCCAAACTACTGCGATATTGCGTTAAACAGGCTGTCCAGGTGGCAACTGTTGCAAAGAATGCACCGCGATTTTTGGATTCGCTGGCATCGCGAATATTTGCACACTTTGCAACAGCGAGCCAAATGGCACCAACCTCTTGCTTCCATTGATATTGGTACTATGGTACTGATCAAAGATGAAAATTCCACTCCATTGGATTGGCCCCTAGGCCGCATTGAAGACCTTATTAAAGGTTCTGATAATGTTCCACGGGTTGCTATTGTAAAGACTACTAAAGGTACCTACAAACGGCCTTTGGTAAAACTATGCGCCCTGCCTACAAATTAAACTCTCTGAAATGCCCCTGGGCATTCTCAGGGGGGTGGGAAATGGTTCGTCCCGCCTTCCTTTTTGTAAATATGTTCTTTTTACTATAATTTACCAAATTGGTTCGAATTAGGCTATTTGGTGATTCACTAGAGCATTTTCTATTTTTTGTTTATTTAGTATTAATTAACTAATTAAGTACTTAAAATTACTGGGTTATTTGCATTTGAAACTCCCGCGGTTTTAGAGGCAAATATTACAATTTGCTATAATTAATTTACTTTACATAAAATGCATTTTGAATTACTAAGGTTCCTAGTTCCTTTAATATGGACCTTCGTAATCTCATTCCTTCCTACTTATTCCTTTTCTCCTACGCCTATGGATTAACGACGCCACTGGGCGCCATGTGGGAGAATGAACGCAGCAGCGATACCTGCTGCAGCATCACAGAGAACCGTTTCGCCTTCGAACGAGAACACACGCGTGTTAGCGACTCTCCTACCACATAAATGTGGGGTGCAAAAACTACGGTTTAACAGCGCGTCCTCCCATGAGTTCCACTTCCTGTATAAAAATGGTAAGTGAAAATGCATTATTTTTACCTTACATACATTTGTTTATTGCTACACTAACCTAGAAGGTAAACTAGACCATTTCAGAATCCCTTGTACCAGCTTAGCCTATGACCTTATTCCCTTAACTTTATACAGTCCACACCTGACACCGTTAAATTCCAGACAATCTCCTTTCTGGACCACCAGGGAACCCCAACTACATTCAAGAAGGGCCACTAAGACTAAAGACGCGACAAACCCATCAGTCACTGAAACTAAAATTTTTTGGTTATGTTATTTTCTTGCCAAGTTTGTTGACGTTTCACTAAAATAATTTAAATTGTCAATGGTGAGTGACATCAATCATCATGCAACATATAAACAAACATGTTTGTCCGCACCTCCTGTAAAGGTTTTGTTAAAAATTGTTTATTAGCTCACACTACTACAATACTATAGTAGTGAGAGCTATGGTGATCCTAATTTTTTCGACAAAAAAAAAGCTGCTCCGATTTCAAATTTTTTTATATATCTTTGCGTTTCATATGATTTTGAAACTTTTTTGTTGCGCCGTCTGTCTGTCTGTCTGTCTGTCTGTCTGTCTGTCTGTCTGTCTGTCTGTCTGTCTGTCTGTCTGTCTGTCTGTCTGTCTGTCTGTCTGTCTGTCTGTCTGTCTGTCTGTCTGTCTGTCTGTCTGTCTGTCTGTCTGTCTGTCTGTCTGTCTGTCTGTCTGTCTGTCTGTCTGTCTGTCTGTCTGTCTGTCTGTCTGTCTGTCTGTCTGTCTGTCTGTCTGTCTGTCTGTCTGTCTGTCTGTCTGTCTGTCTGTCTGTCTGTCTGTCTGTCTGTCTGTCTGTCTGTCTGTCTGTCTGTCTGTCTGTCTGTCTGTCTGTCTGTCTGTCTGTCTGTCTGTCTGTCTGTCTGTCTGTCTGTCTGTCTGTCTGTCTGTCTGTCTGTCTGTCTGTCTGTCTGTCTGTCTGTCTGTCTGTCTGTCTGTCTGTCTGTCTGTCTGTCTGTCTGTCTGTCTGTCTGTCTGTCTGTCTGTCTGTCTGTCTGTCTGTCTGTCTGTCTGTCTGTCTGTCTGTCTGTCTGTCTGTCTGTCTGTCTGTCTGTCTGTCTGTCTGTCTGTCTGTCTGTCTGTCTGTCTGTCTGTCTGTCTGTCTGTCTGTCTGTCTGTCTGTCTGTCTGTCTGTCTGTCTGTCTGTCTGTCTGTCTGTCTGTCTGTCTGTCTGTCTGTCTGTCTGTCTGTCTGTCTGTCTGTCTGTCTGTCTGTCTGTCTGTCTGTCTGTCTGTCTGTCTGTCTGTCTGTCTGTCTGTCTGTCTGTCTGTCTGTCTGTCTGTCTGTCTGTCTGTCTGTCTGTCTGTCTGTCTGTCTGTCTGTCTGTCTGTCTGTCTGTCTGTCTGTCTGTCTGTCTGTCTGTCTGTCTGTCTGTCTGTCTGTCTGTCAAAAAATTCAAAAATTTCAAAAATTAGGGTTTATGTGAAAATATTGCGTGTGTGATATCAAACGAAAGGTGATTGAACCTGGAGTTAAACAAACACCATTTTAGTATATTTAAAAAAAAAGGGTGGGGGTGAATTTCAAAAATTAGTGTTTAAGTAGGAATATGGCGTGTGCGATATCAAACGAAAGGTAATTGATTCTGGAGTTAAACCAAATATATTTTAGTTTAAAAAAAGGGTGGGGGTAGATTTGAAAAATTATGGTATTAAACGAAAGGTAATTGAGTCTGGAGTTCAGTAAAATATATTAGCTCACACGTTCACTATACCTATAGTACCTAGTGTGAGCTTAGGTGCCCATAGATTGGCAGAGTATTTTTATTTTCCCACGCTTATGAATTAACAAGGACAGAAGGTGCGTCTCTCTCTAAACATCGCTATATATAGAGGATCGATATTTTCATCCTTTGATTTTGAAGAGTTTGTCGCGTCTCTTTTATTTAAAATATGTCATACATACAGGGTCTCTAACCAAGACCAAGTCTCGATTTTCAAGGGATTATTATACCGCACGAATGCACAATAAAAGAATTGTTTCTTAATGAATCGAAAGTGTGCACCAAATATTATTATAAAAATATCTAGAGAGGTGATTTTTTTCTAAATACAGTGAAACCTCCTATAAGCGGACAGTCACGGTTTCGTCGATTTTGTCTGCTTATTGGAGGTGTCCGCTTATGAGAGAAAACTACGAAATTTTAAATTATATTTATTAACAAGTTCCGTTATTTGATTCTTTCCGATATTCAATTTTTCAGTGATCTTTCGTGCTGATAGATGTTCCTCCTTTGAAACGTTAACAACTTCAATTTTTTCACGTAAACTAAAAAGTTTTTTACTAGGAGCTATTTCAAAGAGATCTATTAGCAGTCCCGCCTCATAAAATATGTTGTAAATACGACAGAAGTATTTAGTCGCTGCATTAAAATGGAAAGAGGTAATTCCCAGGCTGCAGAGTGCATGTCGTGCAGCGCTCCGTCCCGTTGTCAGAGGTTCGCGTCCGCTTAGGGGAGGTTTCAGAATTTTTTAACAAAAAAAAAATTATCCGCGTTCGGATATTAGAGTGTCTTGTTATGGGAGTGAGTTTTACATGTAAAGAAATAGGGAAAAGCTTGGTTCCAACAAATTTGTCCGCCTAAAGGGAGTGTCCGCTTTATAGAGGTGTCCGCAAGCAGATGTTTCACTATCTATGTTTATATAAAGTTTTTTCCCAAAATAGACCCAAGCATCAAATTCAATATTGTATGTAGTGCAGTATATCAGTTACTGGCAAACATAGCTTCGAGTTTTTTTGTAGAGCTGTTTAATATTAAAGTGGTGGTGCTCGATATTAAAGTTGGTATACTGTGTCGGGTTGTTGTAACAGATTTTCTTGTAAGATTAGTGTTGATCTGGCGCCAAGACTTTTTTCTCATAATGTTGTGGCATGGCATATATATAAATTTTATTGAAATTTGATAGTAGTTTTAATATTATGGAAAAACAAAGAAGAAGTAAGAAGCGCCGACGCCGGCAGCGCGCAATATAAAGATTTTCTGTTTTTTTCTGCTGTTCTTCATTACAAACCATTATTGATTGATTTGATTTTGAACACTGTGGAAATAGAAACTATATTCCTACCGTACCCAGAATTTTTTTTATTAGAGCAAATAAACAAATATTTGATTCATTAATATAAAACAATCATTTGTAAAATTGAATCAACTACACAAAATAATTTCTAGAAAATAATGTACAGTGAGCATTGGCGTAGCCAGCCTTGCTTTTCAGGGGGGGCCGTGGCCCCGGTCTATCTTGAACAAAAAGCAAACATAGGTTTTAAAGAGTCGTGCAAAGTGTGCAATGAATAAAAAAAAATACGCGCATTAAATGTTCTAATATTTTAATATAACAAATTTAATAATACATTTACCAACTTATTTATATGTATACACAGGAAGTATGTAATTCAGCAATTCTACAAAGAAAGTTTTCTACGTCGCTGACTGAAAGCGTCTACCACACTGTCTAAGTTGACCTCAACATCTTTTTCTATGAATAACAATGACAAACCTGAGTGTCTCTCTTGAGTCATAGTTGTTCTAAGCCAATTAAAAACTCTCCTCATGGCAGAGAAAGACCTCTCGCAAGTTGCACTTGAAATTGGAAGAATACTCGCAAATTTAAAAAGTTGGTAGAGGTTTGGATAGGTGTTTTCTGCTATATGTTGTTTGATAGAATCATGACCAACAGTTTGATTTAACCGAAAAATACAATTCTTTAAAACGGTCATTTCTGCTCTTAGAGCAGAAGTATTAATATTAAAAATTTCCCGGTATTGCTAGACGAATTTATTCCATTTAACGACGTGGGAAAACTTAATATGAAAATGGTTATGAAATTGTCACCAAAATCGGAAAATTTCCATAAGACACTAAACGCTAACCTCAAAAAAACTAAAAAGATTATTATATTTATTGTAGAAAAACAGTTTAAAAAGGTCTTTTATAACCTTACGACATCTACAACCCGATTTCGGAAACAGAGGGGCAAAGGTCGCTGTCTTTATTAAATGCGAAATTTAACTTATACTTCTATAATATTTTACAAGATGTCGCCAATATGTATGAAATATTCAATATGCATAATTATGTTTAAATTTAAAAAATATTTTCGGGAAATTCCATAAGTGCAGAAAAGTTACCGATAATTTAAAGAGAAAAAGCCTAATTCCGCAAGATAAGAGCTTTTTCCTGAAATGTAAACATTATCTGAATGATTTTAAATTTTAATGCACCTATTTTATTTGAATATTTCCCGAATAATAATAGAAAAGTATGTATTTTCAGCGTCATGTTCTTTTACTAGTAGTCGGTAGGGGAGGCCTAAAATATCTTAGGGGGGGCCTGAGGGACTTCAGGGGGGGCCAGGCCCCCCCTGGCCCCCCCTAGCTACGCCAATGACAGTGAGGCTTCCTATAAGCGGTCACTCACGGTTTCGTCGTTTTTGTCCGCTTATTGGAGGTGTCCCCTTATGAGAGAGAACTGCGAAATTTTAATATATTTTTATTAACAATTTTCGTTGCTTGAGTTTTTCCGATATTCAATTTTTCAGCGATCTTTCGTGCTGATAGATGTTCCTTCTCCGAAACGTTAACAACTTTAATTTTTTTACCTAAACTAAGAAGTTTTTTACTAGGCGCCATTTCAAAGAGATCTATTACTACTCAACTGAACAATAAAAATAAAACACAGCAGTCCCGCCGAATAAAATATGTTGTAAATACGACAGAAGTATTTAGTCTCTGCATTAAAACGGAAAGAGGTATTTCGGCGGATACAGAGTGTCCGCCTAAAAGGAGTTTCCGCTTAATAGTGATGTCTGTAAGGAAAGGTTTCACTGTATACACAAAATTATTTATAGAAAATACTGTGCTCTGTTACAGTTCAGCTACTGTTTTGTTTTTTTTTTTTAATTTTTAAATAATCTTAAAGCCACGAGGTTGGTTATAAATAATAGGTATAAACAATTCCTGGAATCGTGTTTCATAATATTTTTGTCTCAAAATATTGCAAATCCCATGGGATTAATTTTTTAATCTTCTTTAAAACTATATTATCTATTGTTTGTATCAAAAGCTTTGTGAAAAGATTTAGTTAGCTATTTTTATTAATAAATATAGATAATTTTTTTATAGTTGCAAGAAAAGGCGCCATGGTCTAAGTCTAATTACGAAGGTCCTAATAAAGTCCTAATATAAGGAAAAACTCAAAAATTGGCATTAAGAAAAAATCTTGTTATAAACTTTTCATTGTCTAGTTACAAATCTAAAATTTTTATTGACGATTAGATTAGATTAGATTAGATTAGATTAGATTATTATATTTCATACGTTTTTTTTTTAACACTAAAAGAAAGTACCTACAAACTAAAGTAAAACATATTGTTTTTAAAAAATAAAAATAAAAATACAAAGTATGTAAATAACAATGGACTTAAGTAATAACAAACATGTTTTTTTTTATATAGTTTCTAGAGTTTAAAGTGAATCTGCTAAAAAATCCTTCACAGAATAGTACCCCTTTACTAGCAATATACCCTTGATTTCATGCTTAAATTTTTTATAATTTAAAACTATTATGCTATCCGGTATTTTGTTATACATTTTTTTACCTATGTATCCGGGGGCTTGCTCAAATTTTTTTGTTTTGTGTTTATCAATAACAAGTAGATTTGCATTTCGCGAATTGTATGAATGAAAATCGGAGTTTTTTTTATGCTGTTCTATGGAATTTTTAATATAAAGTAATGTTCTAAAAATATATATTGAAGGCAGTGTCATAATTTTTTGCTGACAAAAGTTGACCTGCAACCATTGGCGTAGCTAGGGGGGGGGCAGGGGGGGGGCCTGCCCCCCCCCTGAGGTCCCTCAGGCCCCCCGTAAGATATTTTAGGCCTCTCCTACTGACTACTAGTAAAAGAACATGACGCTGAAAATACATACTTTTCTATTATTATTCGGGAAATATTC
This sequence comes from Aspidapion aeneum, assembly GCA_963576565.1. NCBI lineage: Eukaryota > Metazoa > Arthropoda > Insecta > Coleoptera > Brentidae > Aspidapion > Aspidapion aeneum. The sequence goes on from CAUYVT010000106.1 coordinate 210,019, forward strand.
AAATAAAATAGGTGCATTAAAATTTAAAATCGTTCAGATAATGTTTACATTTCAGGAAAAAGCCCTTGTTTTGCGGAATTAGGCTTTTTCTCTTTAAATTATCGGTAACTTTTCTGCACTAATGCAATTTCCCGAAAATATTTTTTAAATTTAAACATAATAATGCATATTGAATATTTCATACATATTGGCGACATCTTTTAAAATATTATAGAAGTGTAAGTTAAATTTCGCATTTAATAAAGATAGCGACCTTTGCCCCTCTGTTTCCAAAATCGGGTTGTAAATGTCGTAAGGTTATAAAAGACCTTTTTAAACTGTTTTTCTAAAATAAATATAATAATCTTTTTAGTTTTTTTGAGGTTAGCGTTTAGTGTCTTATGGAAATTTTCCGATTTTGGTGACAATTTCATAACCATCTTCATATTAAGTTTTCCCACGTCGTTAAATGGAATAAATTCGTCGAGCAATACCTGGAAATTTTTAATATTAATACTTCTGCTCTAAGAGCAGAAATGACCGTTTTAAAGAATTGTATTTTTCGGTTAAATCAAACTGTTGGTCATGATTCTATCAAACAACATATAGCAGAAAACACCTATCCAAACCTCTACCAACTTTTTAAAGTTGCGAGTATTCTCCCAAGTTCAAGTGCAACTTCCGAGAGGTCTTTCTCTGCCATGAGGAGAGTTTTTAATTGGCTTAGAACAACTATGACTCAAGAGAGACACTCAGGTTTGTCATTGTTATTCATAGAAAACGATGTGGAGGTCGACTTAGACAGTGTGGTAGACGCTTTCAGTCAGCGACGTAGAAAACTTTCTTTGTAGAATTGCTGAATTACATACTTCCTGTGTATACATATAAATAAGTTGGTAAATGTATTATTAAATTTGTTATATTAAAATATTAGAACATTTAATGCGCGTATTTTTTTTTATTCATTGCACACTTTGCACGACTCGACTTGTTCAAGATAGACCGGGGCCACGGCCCCCCCTGAAAAGCAAGGCTAGCTACGCCAATGCCTGCAACTATCTCTACTCTTTATTTGAAACATTATTCTTAATGCCCTTTTTTGCATAATAAAAGCCCTATGAAAGTAGCTGCTGCAGCCCCATAATATTATATTATAAGATAAATGACAGTAAACTATTGAATAGTACACTGAAATTAAGCTTTGTTCATTTAATGTATCTCGAAGTTGTGATAGCGCAAAGCAACTCTTGCTAAGTTTTTTGCATACAAAATCTACATGTTCATCCCAACTGATAAATTCATCTAAAATTAGTCTTAAAAATTTTGTTTGTTTTGATATGCCTTGATTTTCAATCTCTATACGTGGCCTAGATACTGAAGCACGAAAATTAACTATAACTGTTTTTTCAACATTAAGAATAAGGTTATTTTTTAAACACCAGGTTTCAAAATCCCTTATGCAAGTTTTTACTTTGCTGACAAGTTCCAAGTGTACTTTGCTGACAAGTTCCGGTGATATCAAAAGTAATGGAAAGAGTTGTGAACAATCACCTAACCAAGTACTTGGAAAAGTACAAAATTATCAACGACAAGCAATACGGATTTCGAAAATATAGGTCAACTGGCGATTTACTTACATACGTCACTCACTTATGGCAAAAAGCGATTGAGTTACGGGGCGAAACAAGAACAATTGCCTTAGATATATCAAAAGCATTCGATAAAGTCTGGCATGAAAATCTGCTCAACAAGCTCAAAGCAATGGGATTGTCGCCGAAACTTTGCACTTGGTTTGAAAGTTACCTTAAGGATAGATCCATTTATGTTGCACTGGATGGCCGGAACTCCAACTCTTACCAAATAAATGCTGGTGTGCCACAGGGAGCATTCCTTTCGCCAACACTTTTTCTGATTTACATAAATGACCTCATAGATAAAACAGTAAATCCACTTTATTGCTTTGCAGATGATGGCAATGTAGTCTCCTCAGTCATACCACCCACTCAGTGTCTATCCGCACGTGAATTCCATCATCTTAGACTAACTCAAATATCGCAGATAAATAACGACCTGGAGATAATAGAGGACTGGGGCAACAAAAACCTTGTACAGTTTAACGCGCAGAAAACCCAAGCAGCCCTGTTTTCAAAAAAGACCAGCACCGGTGAGCCAAACATCATGTTATCTGGAAGTGCTGTCACATTGCAGAGCCAGTTGAACATCTTAGGAGTCACTGCAGAGACCAACATGTCTTGGCACAGTCACGTGGCAGATATAGCTAAAAGGGCGTCCCAAAAGCTTGGGGTGCTGTTTCGTACAAGACATCTGTATACACCAAGCCAACTGCTGACACTCTACAAAGCCCAGATTCGACCAACTATGGAGTACTGCTCACATATATGGAGTGCGGCACCCAAACATACCTTAATACTTTTGAACACCGTGCAAAAACGAGCTATCAAGCTGATCAATGACCCCGCACTTACCCGTAGCTTGGATAGTCTCGAACATCGAAGAACTGTGGGCGATCTATCTCTCTTCTACAGGTATTATCACGGAAAATGCTCTGAAGAGTTGGCACGTATGATCCCCTCGGGAGTAGCACCTACAAGGCGAACACGTCAAACAGACGGTAACCATCAATTTACTGTCAAAATAGAGGCACCAAGAACCTCGTTATATCAGAATTCATATCTCTGGAGAACAGCATCGCTGTGGAATAAACTCCCTGCGACAGTTTTCCCTGCAGGTTACAACCTGAACCGTTTCAAAACCAACACACACCAACATTTCCGCGCACTGGCCGCTTCTCGAGCGTGATAGGGATCCCCTTGCGAGTGCGCTTAACCGTAAAAAAAAAAAGGGACTCCGCGCTACGACTACGCCCCCGTAAGATTAAACCAAGTAGAGTGAAAAATTTGTTAGATCCAAGATTTTCCCTATTTCTTTACATGTAAAATCCACTCCTATAACCGGACACTCTAATAACCGGACGCGGACAATTTTTTTTGGTTAAAAAATTCTGAAATCTCCATTAACCGGACGCGAACCTCTGACAACGGGACGGAGTGCTGCACGATCTGGGCATAAATATTATGTAGTATGTTGGCAACAACGAACTCTGCAGTGGAGACTAAATACTTCTGTCGTATTTGTAACATATTTTATTCGGCGGGACTGCTGTGTTTTATTTTTATTGTTCAGTTGGGTAGTAATAGATCTCTTTGAAATGGCGCCTAGCACAGCCTTCGTAAACTAACGAGCCACGAACCAGAAGAAACGGCAACACAGCGTGGAGGTCAGTCATTTTCGTCCACGTGCGTCGCCCACCACGCTAGTTACTGGCCGTTTCCGCGCAGATAATGTTTTTTTTAACTTTTAGTATATTTCAAATCACGTTACCAAATAAAACAACTGTTCTGGTTTTAGTGAGATGTGTGGTGAACTTAAAATTATATTACCTACTTAATAAAAGCTGTGTAAAAAAGACCTTTTGTACACCGGTAATAAGTGAGGTTAGATGTTTGTTTTTGTTTGGAATTTTTGGTCTGTTTTTTCTTTTTAAATTAGCTTGTCTAACGAACTGTCACGATCAGCTGTTTTTCGATCCAAGATGGTCGCCATGGGACAGACAAAGCGTTTTCCCATAAGCCGCAATGTTAACAAAAACGTAATTTTTAAAAAAAGTGAAACGATTTAACTTACAACAAAGATGCTGTTTTAAGTATTGAACCTTTGTACACATGGGAAAAATGCGTTTTTCTTAAAAAAAATCAATTGAAGCCAGTAAATCTCAAATAAAAGGGACCATGTTTTGTTCAAAAGTCAGGTTATGTTTTTATTTACTTTTGTTTTTTTTTACTTTTTTTCCAGTTTTTTACTCAGTTTGAATCATTATTCTTAGTTTCTGTGCTGTTATGAATTGTGGCAGCTGGGGAGAGCTTGATAATGTTAGTTTTGATGGAATGCCAAGTATTTTGACCTTAAAAAATCATCTTGATTTAAATGAACTAGGTATCAGCTCAAAGAAGGGAAAAGAAAGTGGATAAGTGCTCTATTACCTGACTTAACAGAGGATAAATTGAAATATTCGAAAGTTTTTTGTCAGGTTTGTTTTGGATAAATGTGCAACTGCCATTTTGGCAACATTTTCTATTGGGATCTTTTTTTGTGCTTGAGTGGACCTTTTGCAGAAGTGTAACATAGAATTGTGTTAAACTGTAAGAAATATTTCACTATGATTTTTTTACTATTCTAGGCAAGCAACTTTCAAAACTAGAATACAGCAATGATCATGACTGGGTCTCTCCTGAATGGATTATTGTTTCAAAACAGTTGAAAAATTTTAAAAATGATGGTTGAAAAAAGGGTCCTGAGAAGAAAGAAAAGGAAAACAATATGAGGTTAAAGTGTGAATAATGAGCTGAACCAAATTTGTACACCATCCTACAGAACCTTAAATAAACTTTTGGTAGTGTATCATCCTGTATAGTGTCGAGTGAAGTCGTGTATCATCAAAGTTTCTTTTTCTTTAATAAATATTTATTTTACAGACCTCAAAACAGTTTAGAATAAACTGGTGAGTTTGACAGTCTCCCTAACTCAAACCTCTTTTTATCTTAAACTATTTTGCTGCAAATTTTCCTTTATTTCCATGCTTTTTGACACCTAAAACTTGTACACCGTAAAATTTGTATAGTATCTGACTGGACCTACTACAAGTCCTGTTGTGAAATTTCTCCGGTAATGTACTGAGCTTATTACCAAAAAAAAATTTTTTGGCATCATTAATAATAGATGGATAAAAAAGTAATCTTTGTTGACTTTGATGACCACAAGAAAAACAAATAAGTTCTCTCAGATATTTTTTTCAATTTCTCTCAAAAAAATTTGGGTTCTAATACTCCTAATGGGTCATATGCTGTTACGCCCAATTGTAGAGTAGAGTATATATTTATTTGCATAAACTTTTAGATACATAATTGAGCAAATATTGTTACAAAAAAACAGTAATAAAAGTAATAGTAACAGTAGTAATACAACAGCGAATATTGTACTGTTGTAAAATTTGAACAGTACTTACTGTTGTGAGCTGATGAATTTGACCGTACTTAAGCCCTATGTATTATAGTTCATGGAAAATCATATGGTGATGTATGGTGTGTGAGGCCAATGACAAGAAAAAACTGTATTTTAATTTTGCAAGTTTTTTTTTTTATATAATGTTTACTTATATTTTTTTAAATAAACATATTTTGTAAAGTACTTATTAGAAGTTTGCTTGACCAACCTTGGTTGGAACTTATATGTGCATATTGATCTGTTGGACTGACCTACCTATAAGTTGTGCCTCTTTTTCATTTTACTACTGGAGGGTTAAAACAATTAAACCACGGATCACCTTTGTTAAGGTGATCCGTGATTAAACTTTGTCTAAACCTAAAAATCATAGTGAAATATTTTTCACAGTTTAATGCTATAGAAGGCCTATTACTTAGCAAAAGGTTTAGTCAAGTACAACAAAAGATCCTAATAGAAAACCTGAATCTGATGAGAAAAGTTTAGTCTATTTCAATTTCGTCTCTGTTAAGTGAGCCTTGAAGTGAGCTCTTTGAATAGAACTACTTTCCCCTACCTTGGGCTGATAGTTCATTGATTCATTGGTCAAAAAACTTCAAAAACCTTTGGGGGGCCCCAGAGGTCTCATGATGTACTTTATGCTATTTTTTCTGTTTACTCATGAAATATATGGAAAATATCTAAAAAAATATGTGGTTTGGGGGGTCCGCCCCCCTAGCCCCCCGCCCCCTTGGTGCGCCCATGTAGTAATTCAAAATAAGTGAAAAAACTAGAAAAAAAGTTAAAAAAAAAACAAAATAAACAAAAACATAACCTACTTTTTTGAAGAAAACATGGTCCCTTTTATTTCAGATTTTCTCGCTTTAGTTTAATATTTTTAAGAAAAACGCATTTTTCCCATATGCACAAAGGATCTATTCTTAAAACTGATTAATTTTTGAGACTAAAGCTCTTGTCGTTTTTGTAAAATTTACGTTTTTGTTAACATTACGGCTTATGGGAAATCGGTTTGTCTGTCCTATGGAAGACATCTTGGATTTGATCATATGTTTTGTTAGACAGCCCTATTTTAAACATGCCGCGAAAGTGTTGGGCACCCGGTTGCAAAAGTAACGATGTATCTATGATTAATGAAGAGGGCCACAACAACCTTCTGCAAAGAAAAATACCTAAAAAATGCTTGGCTTCAGGCCATACACAGAGAAGATTATGTTGTGACTGCATCTTCAGTGGTTTGTTGGAAACATTTTAACATAAGTGACGTTGTTAGAACCGAGATAATTAGGGATAAAGAGGGAGTACAAAAGGAGGTGCCACTAACATTCCCTAAGTTAAACAATGGGGCAATACCTCGGCTATTTGAATCTCAACCCGAGTATATGTCAAACCCCAAACCTCCAGTAAGAGAAAATCCTGACGACAGGCGAAAAAAAATTGAAGAAAGGGAGGGTATGGAAATATATATAAATATATATTGCGTTTATAGACTTCGAAAAAGCTTTCGATAGCATTGAGCACTGGGCAGTAAAAGATCTTTAATTAATAGCCGAATAGATCACAGATATACAGACTTAATAGACAATATATATAGTGAAGCAACAACATTAATCAAAATCCACAGAGGAACCAAGCCAATCCGCATAAGAAAGGTGTCAGCGTGACACAATATTCCCTAAATTATTTAACCAGGCCCTAGAAGATGTTTTTAAAAGCTTAGATTGGGAAGAAATAGGCATCAAAGTAAACGGACAATTCTGAACCACCAAGATATGCTGATAATATCAATCAATCTAAAAGAAAATAGAACAAGAAGAGGAATATATAGGACCTGGGACAAATTATTAAATTGAAAAAAGAAAAGCAAACAGCTGAATTCAAGAGACGAGTAAGATTGGCCTGGGCAGCATTCGGTAAATTAAGCAACATATTAAGAAATAAAAAATATCCTCAGTACCTCAAAACGGAAGTGTATAACCAATGTATCCTTCCTGTACTTACCTATGAATCCCAGACCTGGACACTTACAAAATCAAACATGGATAAGGCAAGAAAAGCCCAAAGATCAATGGAAAGACAAATGTTACATGTAAAGCTAACAGGTAGCAAAAAGAATGAATTGATAAGAAATAAAACAAAAGTAAGGGATGTCAGAGCAGAAGTAGCAAAATTAAAATGGATTGCCGGTCATATTATCAGATAGAAAGACGATTGATGGAACAAATGTATTGTAAACTGGAGAACTTGGCCAAAGATGGATTGACGAAGGCTTAATAGAATAGATAGAAAAAAAGGTAAGTTCATTGAAAGTTTAAATTAACATGTTACCACTTAAACTAGATTCATAGTTCTGTAAAGTAAGCAGTCAGACATAAGAAACTATCCCACAAACATCCTGTTGTTCAAACTTGACAGTAATAACTTAGCAGTAAGAAAGGAACCATTTTTATTTCTTACTGCTCACTTCATACAGCTTACTTCACGGTACTATGAATCGAACTTTAGGGTTGTTCTCACAAATTGTTTAAAAGTAATTTCTCTTCTGTTTATTCTAGGTTTTGTTACATATTTTTTAACATGATTAATGGCCACTGATATTTATTTCCAAATGTTCTGTTTGTTTGTAATGTAACACGCCTAAACACAGTTTATTAGTTTTTACAAAAAAAAAAAATACAAAATTGCCAAACTACAATCAAAACAAATAGCAGATGTTTATATCTCCCATGTATATATCGGCCCACCAGCCGGCCAATTTGCGATGTTGCCTTTTCTGGTTCGTGGCTCGCTAGTTTACGAAGGCTGCGCGCCTAGTAAAAAACTTCTTAGTTTACGTGAAAAAATGGAAGTTGTTAACGTTTCGGAGAAGGAACATCTATCAGCACGAACGATTTAATATCGGAAAACCTCAAGCAGCGGAAATTGTTAATAAATATATATTAAAATTTCGCAGTTCTCTCTCATAAGCGGACACCTCCAATAAGCGGACAAAATCAACTAAACCGGTGTCCGCTTATAGGAGGTTTTACATGACATGTTTTTGTTATTAAAAACTTTCCATTGTCTAGTTACAAATCTAAAATTTTTATCGACGCTTTGACCAAATATACCTACTAAATCTCTATATATACCATCTTTGTTTGAAAATTACTTGGTCTCCGCCTTGATAAAAATTTTGCATTGAGTAAATCAACAATGAAAAGTTTACCTCTATAACCTCTCACGACAAATTTACTACAAATTTAAGACAATTAATGCATATAAATGTTTCGTGAGAAGTTCACTTTTTTTCATAATTTCTAAAACAAGGCAAAATCCTGGCGATCAATGAATATTTACACAAACACCACAAAAGGTTATATTGAAAAGTAGAAGCGGAACGTAATATAATGATTGTTTCACCAAAAATTTACAATTGCGCGACAAGGTTAAATATACTACATCTTCGTATTGTAAAAAAGCTTAAAGATCACTAAAATTTAGCTGGGAAATCAATCAAAATTGCTCACTGCCCGTTTTCGGGAAAACGGATGACGCGTCAATTTTTTTTCTTTTACGACAAATTTACGACAAATTCACGACAATTAATGCATTTATTAGTTTTTGAAAATTTTAATTTTTTCTGGGGTGGTAGTGCTAAGTTGAGACTCAACTTAGCAATACATACCCTTTTCAGGAAAACGGGTGGCGCGACAAATTTTTTTCTTTCACGACAAATTTACGACAAATTCACGACAATTAATGCATATATTGCGAATATCCAATTCTTAAGTGGTAATGCTAAGTTTATAGAGGTGAAAAGTTTATACTATGATCTTTTCCTTGTGTCAATTACTGTGTTTTTCCTTGGGACAGCCGAGGGGTATTTACATTATTAAAAAGAGGAATAAATATTCCATCTTAAAATGACCCTGTGGCACTGTATAGTCAAAAATTGTTCTTGAATATTTTTTTATTCATGAATATTCAAAAGCATAGAAAACCAAAATCAAAATGAGTATAATAATTATGATAATAGTTATTAAAATACAATACAAAACATACCTAAATTGCAAAATAAGTAGATACCTATAATATATGATTACATTTTTGGTGACACAAAGGAACAATTACCATACAATTAATTAAGAGGTTTGAAATAAAAAATTGACAGATGACACAATGGCCAGCAAAAAAACTACAATTAACTTTATCCTTATGAATATTTATATACTCTATACCTATCACGCCAAATATTGATATGGTGGGCTTTTTAAAATCAGACATCAAAGAAATTTTCTCTGCTTATGTATATTTGTATAATATAACAAAGTAAAAACATCAATCAAAATCCACGAAGAAACCAAGTCAATCTGCATAAGAAGTGTCAGGCACCGTGACACAATATCCCCTAAACTATTTAACCAGGCCCTAGAAGATGTTTTAAAAAAATTAGATTGGGAAGAAATAGGCATCAACGTAAGCAGACAATACTTGAACCAACTTAGATAATAACAGATAAGAAAGAAGAACTGATAAGAAAGCTGGAAGAACTGGATACAGCAGCTAAAAATATAGGGTTGAGTATGAACTATACTAAAATTAAATCATAACAAACACTGATGAAGATAATCACGATCAGAATAAACCAACAAAAAATATAGCAAGTGGAGGATACCTCTGTTAAGCGGAGACTTCCTTTAGGCGGACAAATTTGTTGGAACCAAGCTTTTCCCTATTTCTTTACACGTAAAATTCACTCCTATAACCGGACACTCTAATAATCGGACGCGGACAATTTTTTTTGGTGGTTAATAAATTCTGAAACCTCCCTTAACCGGACGCGAACCTCTGACACCGAGACGGAGCTCTGCACAACATGAGCATAAATATTAGATAGTTTAAGTTGTGCTACGTATTTTTACGTAAGCATGAGATTTGACAGTTACGCAAGCGCACTTCGTCACACCGTCGTCGAGTTCACGTTAGGAGCTTACGTATTTACGTTAGCTTACGGCAGTCTGCGGGCACCGTAACGTTACCAAAGAATAGAATTGGTTGATTGACCGATCGAAAAATGAGGCCTAGACGATAATATCCGCTTTCAGTACAAACGATTCTTTGCAAATATTTTCCTACTGTAGTTGAAAAGACAAAAAACAAAATTGTAAGATTGTAACACCAAAAAAACACAGTGCCGAATTCCATATTCTCTGCTATTAGTAGACTTGTTATGGTAACGTAAAAACATTCAACTTAAACTCAAATTTGGAATAAAACGTAGAGCGCTTAACGTGCAGTTTTAACTATCTATTATGTAGTATGTTGGAAGACCTTGGAAAAATAAAAAAGTAGGGGAAGACCATAAATGAGATGGCCGGATGATTTAAAGAAACATGTAAGATCTACGTAGAACGTACTTTAGTGGATGATATAAGAACAAAACAACTGGTGTGGTACGGACATGTACAAAGAATGAATGATGAAAGACTACCTAAACAAATACTACAATGGAAACCAACTGACATTAGGGGAGGCCAATGTGTATGTAAAGATGGATCGCAGAAGGCTAGAAAATAGAAAGAACATGAATCCTGAGTGAAAAAAAATGCCAAAATTTGGAAAAAAAATTACTACTGGAAAATTTATTTGCCTGCTATGAGCCGACGATTTGCTGATCTTCACTAAATCATTCTTTCTTCGGAAGATCTTAAATTTCGATAATTTTAATTGCTCCTCGGAATGGAAATAATTTCAGAAGTCTTTAAAGTTTTTAGAACACCCTGCTGTTTACGAATTAAAAGAAATTACCATAAAATCTTTTTTATGCTTTGTGAAAGGGCCCGCTGTTTTTTTTCGAGTATTTCAAGTGGGAATGGGACAATTCGCCACAGCCGATTGGCCGCGGACGATTCGCCGCCGACCCAACTCGCCGCCGACTAAGTTCGCCGCCGCCGTGGTTAAAGTTTGCAATTTTGTTTATTTCGTATAATAATAATAATAATAAACATTTTCGAAAAAATATTTTAAAAACATTATTATTTCGTGAAGTAAACATTTTTTGAAAAAATATTTTTAAATTATAATTATTTTAAAAATAATAATTTAATTTTTTTTCAAAAAGTACCTAGTTTTTTAAAATAAAACATTTTTTTTTAAAACAATTTTTTTGTGTGGGCACATTTTTTTTTCGGAAAATGGTGGTGTCTGGACAGGTCAAGATATGTTTGCGATCAATTGACCAAAACTGGGTTAAGATCTATTTTTACCTTCCTAACCCGCGTAGCAATAGCTAAAGAAGGTATTTTTTTTTAACGAACGCCAAAAAAGTGTTATTTGGATGTATTTTGACCTATCCTAACAATATCGTCGTGATGTCTGTCTGTGTGTGTGTGTATTATTTCTGTCCGTAACACGATAGCTCCTAAACCGCTGAACCGATTTTCATAAAATGTTCAGGTAAAATAGCGTTCGATAAACTTACGAGCTGATGAGATTTTGGTCAAAATCCAATAATGCTAATGAGTTTTTTGACAATTAAAAACTTTAAAAAATGCTAAAGTAGAGTTTATACAGAAACATGGCATGACATAAGACATAGCATGACATGACATAACATTACAGAAGGAAAAATGGCTGTTTATACAAAAAACATAACATGACATAATATAAAGCTTGGTCCAAATACAGCTTGACTTTTGTTCATGTGATTTTGGAACTTTCAGCTGTCTTCTGTCATTTAGTTTTCTGTTGTTGTTTTGAAAATATGGACGATGGTTAATTTATTGAACAGGTGCAGGGCTTCCCTGCCCTGTATAATAAAAAAGACAAGTGATACAAAGATGAGAATGCCAAAAAAAATGGCTTGGACTTCTTATTCATTGGGCGAATTTTAAAGTGCCTTCTTTTTCACACTCTTGTTATACATATAGCACTAGCTGCAAGGCCAATGAGAACTAGAAGCTGTTCTTCTTCATCCATCTAAAACAAGTATATACATCACTTAAACTAACCAAAGGGCCATCATCACATGTATTAGGGGAGCCCCAATTACCTGCAACAAAAATGAATGAAAAAAGGCTACCTACTTATATGTACTTAAATATCTGACGTTTTGCTTACCTTTTTTGCAAACTTATTTCTTTTTTAAACAAAAAAAACCACATCAAAACTATCCAAACACAATATAAAAGTAGGGTTATGATAAAAAATCGTAAACAAATGACGTCGCGATCATGCGCGTAATGTGATTTCACACAAGACATGACATAAAAAGATAAAAGTTGGGCATCTTTTTATGTCTCATGTTATGTCATGTAATGTTATGTCATGTTATTTTTCTGTATAAACACCAACAGGGTTTGTCATAAGCTCAACTCTTTTATGTTATGTCATGCTATGTCTTATGTCATGCCATGTTGCTGTATAAACTCTACTTAACTTTTCAACGGAGCATCGTACCAATACACTGTTTTCGGAATATAGTACAATGTATTTTGCTGAATAATTCGAAAACTTTGTAGGAGCTTTAGTTTCTGAGGTATTTACAAAAAAACTGTTTTCAAGGTTAATATATTATCATGGCTTCACTTGAAGTGTGATAATAGGCTAGCTAGGAAGGTGTCAGATCCGTCATGGATCCATTTATTTCCAAGTGGACAGAGGAGCTATAATTTAGGAAAAAATAAGTTAGGTTAGAACCCCTAAATAAATAAAATTGCAAACTAAAACCCCATTAACACAGGTGTTAGCTCCCGCTAAATTTCGCGGTTGGACAGAGTGCATTTGCGCATTTTGGACATGCGCACCAACAACCACGGAGATCCTTTGTCAAGCGCCTCGAGAAATGGCGTGTTAATTTCGTTCTCCAACTATTTTCAAATATCTACACCTGAAAGTGCTCGATTTTGGTGTACTGAAGCATAGAAAAGAAACTTCAGCCCTTCAGCTACGTGGTGACATCATTAGATCCAATCAGGGGCCCCTTAGAACGTGGAGAAAGTGGCTGCAAACTGGTGAGTGCATTTGTATCTGATTGCCGTTGTGTGGTTCCAACAATTAACCTATGGACCTTATTAATTATTTCGTAATTCATATCAATATATTTATGTTTGTTCGCGCTCTCATTAATTAAAATATTTACAGTCCATTGCAGTTATCGGTTTTTCTAACCGCGGCTAACACACAGGTACGTTTTAAAAACCTTTAAAACACCTATTTCGTACCTAGGGGACGTTCTAAAATCCCGGTGTTACTAGGGAACCATGGCTACGGCGGCGAGTTGTGTCGGCGGCAAATTGGCCCGACGGTGAGTTCGGTCGTTGCAAGTTGGCCTGATGGCGAATTAGGTCGTCGGCGAATCGGCTGCGGCGAATTGTCCTAGTCTCTTTTAAGTGGTCATCTCGCACGCCGGGGCTACCCCGTCGTTATAAAAGGGAAATATTTTGAATTCTTAATGATTTTCGAGCAGTTTTAATCGATTTTTTGACTACTTAAATCAGTATTCTGTTGAAATATTTTACGACTTTAAATATTTATGCTTTATAGGCCTTGCACAAATCACATAGAATCAATCCACTTGAGAAAAATGCATTTGGGAAAAACGGTCTTGAGAGTAGCAAAAGGTTACATTTTAAAGAGTTATTCTCAGACAGCTTTGACCTAAGGTCACTAGATCACGAAGTTCCTAGAAATATGTGACCTTAGTTTGATCGGCTTTGCTTTAATTTCCGCCATGCCCAAAATTTTGCTTAAATTCATTATTTTTTCACAAATCATAATTCAGATCGATTTCAATGTCATGTAAACAAGGTAACAGAGACAAAGAGATTTGTGACGCCCACTTCTAGCTTTTAGTTTGTTCAGAAGCTATTGTTTAAAAATGAATTTACAATTAGAAACAAACTAATTTTCTTTTTTTTTGACACCCACCCAGGTCTGTCAAATAGTTTATAACATATAATTAAAGATAATAAATTTTGTAGCTTTGTCAAAGATATTTGATGGCCAGGCGCATATTTAGATATCACGATCAGAATGAACCAAGAAAAAATAGAACAAGTAGAGTAATATGCAGGGTGTCTCTAAAAGGTCTGTACAAAATCTGCACATATTCCTGAGGTCAAAATAAGTAGATTTAAACCAACTTACTTTAGTCCGAAATTGCTCCGTTTCAGACAATGTTCAGAAAGCAATGCGTTGAGAAATGTTCATAAATTTTAATAAAATCGATTATTCGTTTTTAAATTCACCACCCTGTATCTCTGAAAAGGAGCAATTTCGGACTAAGGTAAGTTGCTTTAAATCGACTTATTTTGACCTCAGGAATATGTGCTAAGATTTTGTACAGACCTTTTAGAGACACCCTGTATATGGGACAAATTATTAAACTAAAAAAAGGAAACCAAACAGCTGAAATCAAGACGAGTAAGATTGGCCTGGGCAACATTCGGTAAATTAAGGCACATATTAAAAAATAAAAAATATCCTCAGTACCTCAAAACGAAAGTGTATATAACCAATGTATCCTTACAAAATCAAACATGGATAAGGTAAAAAAAGATAAAGATCTATGGAAAAACAAATGTTACATGTGAAGCGAGCAGATAGAAAAAGGAATGAATGGATAAGAAATAAAACAAAAGTGAGGGATGTCAGAGTGGTAGCAAAATTAACATTGAAATTTGCCGGTCATAATATCAGACAGAAAGACGATCGATGGAACAAATGTATTGCAAACTGGAGACCTTGGAAAAATAGAAGGAGTTTGAAGAAATATGCTGGAATTAGATGAATAAACATCGCGACAGACAGGGAAGAGTGGAAGATATTGAGAGAGGCCGATGTCCAAAGATCGATCAAAAAAGTCCAAATAGATAGATAGAATACTGGCCTGTAAAAATGTAACCTCCCCCCCCCCCCCGTTTTTGAAAGTCTGGGACCGCTCGTGCATTTAGTTGCAGGGGTGAAGCAGGAAAAAAAAAGGGTTTATAAGATTCTTTTTTTGGATTGGTATAGTATATGTACAACGGAGTATTTATTTTTAACCCCTTTTCCATTGTTTTTCGAAAAAAATATAATAATTGATCATACTTAAAATATTTCAGACAACTTTTGATCAATTAACTATTGTTTTACGCATATTAAATGGTATTATCAAACTTCATCAAATAATTTTTCTCAAAATTTGGAAATTCCGCATCTAAAAATAGACAAATATTTAGAAAATGTTTTTTTACGTCAGAGGGTGTAATGACATTTTGAAAAGTTGTTTTTTAACGATAAAGTGTATCGGTATGATGTAAATCATTGACACTTACAAATGCGAATGAAAAACAACCAAAAATACAGTCGAACCTCTATAACTCGAACCTGAAGGGACAACCAAAACAGTTCGAGTTATGGAGAGTTCGAGTTATAGAAACTCGAGTTACATAGGTTATAATACATGTACAAAGTGCAGGGACCTCTTAAAAGGTTCGAATTATAGAGGGATTCGAGTTATAGAGGTTCGAGTTAGAGAGGTTCGACTGTATATATATTTTTTTCTTTTCAATAAGAATAATTAACAATTTTGTTTTAACTTAATTTACTCGAAAAGTTAGATTTAAACTTAGGGTTCACTTCACAGTTCTCCCCGCTTTGTTTCGTCTGTAACTCACAATTGTGTTGTGTTTATAGCATTATTTTGTTTTATGTGTAATTCACTTAGTTTACTAGCTCAAACGGCTTCACTCTTTTTAGTCTTCGAACTAACATAGTATTATTTAGATGATTGCTTCCAAATTCACATTGCGTACTTGTGTTATCTTAGCCTCTGCTACAATTTCGTATTTATTTCATTTAGCTCAAATGGGTTCACTCTTTTTAGTCTTTGATTTAGCATAGTATTGTCTAGAACCTCAATTGCTTCCACATTTACATTTCGATGGAGTCTATCTTAATGGCTTTTTGCGTACTTTTTTATAGTCTCTGCTACAGTTTCGATTTTTAGATCTCGATGAAGGTCACTATTTCGAAAGTACCAAGGTGCATTCACAATGTTTCTTAATACTTTATTTTGAAATCTCTGCAAAACTAGAATGTTACTCTCTTTAGCACAACCCCATAGTTGAATACCATATGTCCATACTGGTTTCAGTATTTGTCTATAAAGCAGTAACTTATTAAGAATTGTTAAATTGGACTTCCTTCCAATTAGCCAGTTCATTTTTCTATACCTTATCTGAAGTTCTTCTTTTTTTTTCTTAACATGTGCTTTTCAGCGCAATTCGGCATCAAGTGTTATACCGAGATATTTTGCCTGATTTGAATATGGTACGGGAATGTTGTTAATTGTTATTTGTATGTGATTTACATTTTTGTTTGTAAAATCAACATGAATTGATTTGTTTTTATTTAATTTTATTCGTCACTTTGTGGTCAGACTGTGAACTTCGGTAAGTGCATCCTGAAGTTTTTCTATTCATTCTTCAATAGGCTTTTCTACCGTAAATAAACCAGTATTATCGGCAAATGTTGCTAAGTGACAATTTTCTGGCTTTGGGATATCGCAAGTGAATAATAAGTATAGATAAGGGCCTAGTACGCGACCCTGGGGCACGCCTGCTTGAATTTCTCTTAAATTTGAGTATGAGTCTTCCTCTTTTACTCTAAAATGTCTATCAGATATGCATGATTTCAAAATATCATTATATTGTTTTGGCAGAAAACGTTTTAGTTTAAAATTAAGGCCTTCATGCCACACTTTGTCAAATGCTTGTGCTACATCTAGAAATACTGCAGAACAAATTTTTCCCCTTCTAATGCTTTTTCTATTATAGTAATTCTGTGTATTTGGTCAATCGTGGAATGCTTATCTCGAAAGCCAAATTAATGAGATGGAATAAAAAAATCAGGGGTTGTAATTTCACTTGAATACGACGAAGGTGTATCTTGATCAATTACAACAGTGATTTTTTTAAAAATAATTAATAATCTGGATAAATACTACTTACATACTTAATGAGTAAAAAATTCAAAAATGGGCAATTAAAATTATTCTATGATTATTAGGTTATTAAACTTTCTAAAACGTGCCTCTGTGTAGGTAAAGTAAAATTGAAATGACTAAGTAAAGAAACATGCATTTAATTTTTTTTTAAACTAAAACGGTTTCTGCCAAAACAATATTCGGATATTTTGGAATCATACATATCTGACAGACATTTCAGAGTAAAACAGGAAGACTCATACTCCAATCTAAGAGAAATTAACGTAGGCGTGCCCCAGGGTAGCGTACTAGGCTTTTATCTGTACTTATTATTCACTTGCGATATCCCAAAGCCAGAAAATTGTCACTTAGCAACATTTGCCTATGGTACTGGTTTATTGACGGTAGAAAAATCTATTGAAAAATGCATAGAAAAACTTCAGCATGCAGCCACTGAAGTTTACAGTTGGACCACAAAGTGGCGAATAAAATTAAATGAAACCAAACCAATTCATGTTGATTTTAAAAACAAAAATATAAATCACATACAAATAACAATTAACAACATTCCCGTACCATATTCAAATCAGGCTAAATATCTCGGTATGACAATTGATGCCAAATTGCGCTGGAAAGCACATGTTACCAAAAAAAATTAAGAACTTGTGATAAGGTACAGAAAAATTAACTGGCTAATTGGAAGGCAGTAAAGTATTAAGAAACATTGTTAATGCACCTTGATACGTTCGAAAAAGTGACCTTCATCGGGATCTAAAAATCGAAACTGTAGCAGAGGCTATAAAAAAGTACGCAAAAAGCCATGAAGATAGACTTCATCGACATGTAAATGTGGAAGCAATTCAGCTTCTAGACAGAGACAAAAAGAGTGAAGACGTTTGAGCTAGTAAACTAAGTGAATTACATAAAACAAAATAATGCTATAAACACAACACAATTGTGAGTTACAGAACCCTAGTAAATTAAGTAAAAACAAAATGGCTAATTAGTCTTACTGACTAGATTGTAATACAATAAACACAGTGTGTTTGACAAAAAAAATCAAAAAATTATTTTTTAATATTTATGTTAAAAAAATGTACAATTTTATTAACGTTAAATAATTCTTTAATCAAAAAAGTTATTAGCTATATGCAATTTTTTAATTAAAATCTTGCATGTCTAATGCCATTTTTCAAGCTCAAAAATTTTTTGATTATAGAAACTATTAATTTTTATTATGACATCAAAATTTCTTAATTTGGTATAACCAGTTTCGTCTTTTGCTTTTTTATTAATTTTTAAACACGAAAAAATGCTAATTCTTTTAATGTGTTATTTGATTTAAGACAACTAACACCGGATTTTTTAATTTTTTCAATTTTACGGCTCTTACCAACTCGTTTAACACTGTTTGGAATTAATTTCTGACGAATTTTTGAATTTTTAATAAATTGTCTTGCTGTTTGAACATTTTTTTTAAAGCGTTTCAGACATAGGTATATACTGCCGTCCTTAGTAAGACCCACCTATCTGCATTTTCACTTATTTCGGAAAAGCAAGTTTAAAGTTTAAATGCTTGCTAAGAGTTACATAGTAATAATTTTTTTTTGTTGGTAAATGTTGATGGGTTTCTAGTAGCATTACTAAGTAATAAAACAAAAAAAAAGTTACAAATTATTACCTATTTAAAGCCATTTTCGGTCCTAACTCATTTTTTATTTTTTTGCAGATAGGTGGGTCTTACTTAGGACGGCAGTATAGGTATATGCTGTTTTACATAGCCACAGCCAGTAGGTTACAAATATTACTACAAATGTTCTCACATTCTTTACTTTAGCTTTAACTCTAATTCTCATTTTGAAAATTTTCAAAATTATAAAAAAAAATAAAATGTAAAATCAGTATCCAAAAAATTTTTTTGAGTTTTCAAAAATTCTAGGCATAATTTTAGAAAAATTTCAAAATCTAAAAAATTTTCAAAATTCTAAAAAACAATTAAAAATTCAACCATCTTAAAGAATTTTTAAATTTTAAAAAAACCAGAAAACTTATTTTAAAAAGAAAATTTTAATTTTAAACTTTTATATTTCCTTCTCTTTCTATCTACAATCTAAAACGCGCCCCCTTTTTTGTAACTCTGGGACCGCCCCTGTTATAGGTAGTCTGCAACAAAGTGTGATATATAATAAAAATGAACATCAGCAGAACCTTGGCAAAACAGGACTACCTGTGTAAAATTATTAATATTAAGGGAGTCGGCCCTATTTCACGCCATGTTATTTGACAGTTTTATAGTTGAAATTTTGCATATTACAACCAATAAAATTAATGAGCTTTTGGCGGCCGCAAGTAAAAAACCTTATACATATTTTTGTCATTTTGAAAAGTCTTGCAATCGTTAATTTTCCGTTGAACATTAAAATGTTTTTTAATGAGCAAGTAGTAAGCTACTGAGTAAAAAGTTTATAAGCTTAAACAAATTCAAATAAAATCAGTGGCAGATTCAGGTGGGGGGGGGGCATAACTACTACTATGTGAGTTTAGAACGTTTTTCTAGGTTGTTTGATTTCTATTCTTCACCTCCTTCGATCCTGACAATCATCTTTTTGACTCATTGATCTTTGGATTGATTGTTGTCATTCTAGTTTAGGACGCCCTCTTTTCTGGTCTAGGACCTGCTTTGGTAATCTTTCGTCGTTCATCAGTTGTACATAGCCGTACCATATCAGTTGTCTTTGAGTGATGTCATCCGTTATGCTTCCCTCGATTGCCATTCTTTCTTTTATGATCTCATTTCTTATGTGATCTATTCTAGATATTCTCATTGATCTTCTTATTGCATCCATTTCGACACTTTCCATTTTTGTTTTGTATTTTTCTGTTACGCGACAAGTCTCTATTCCATACAACGGCGTGCTTTTCACCATTGTTTCAAATATGTTACATTTTACATTCTTTTTTATCTCTCTGCTCCATAAAATACTGTTAAGACATCCAATAACCTTTTTTGCTTTTACTATTCTTTTTTCCAGTTCTTTACAGTCTGTTCCTGTCCTATCAAATGTGATATCCAAGTATACATACTCATTGCTTGGAGATATTGTTTGTCCATTGTCTAGTTCTAACTTACTGGATTCGTTACCAATACATAGGTACTGTGTCTTGTCCACGTTCACTATTGATCCCCATTTTTGGTATTCTTCCGTTAACTTTCTTATCATATACTCCATGTCTTCTTTATCATAAGCTACAATTATTTGGTCGTCAGCAAACTGTAGTGTGTATATGTTAGATCGGTCGTTAAGTTGTATCCCCATGCCGTGCACTTTACGTTTCCAGTTTTTTAGAGCTACTGCGATATATATTTTAAAAAGAGTTGGAGTAGGTACTTTGTATATTTGTTTTTAGTGAAAACAAAAAACAATAAAAAGCTTCTAGCAAAATAAAATCGAAATCCGACACTTTGGTTACTGGATTTTCATGGCACATTTGAAATTGTATGGTATTATATCGCGACTAGTCATGCTTTATCGAGCTTAAGGTTCCGCTATTAAGGTTTCTTTGGCATATCAAATGTTTTTCTGCGGTGAAAACGTAATAGGAAATCCACTATCGCCCTTTTTGTTTTATTTTTTTTTATTGACACGTGCGCCAACATTGCCCTTATAGACCAGAGACATTAGAGGGGCATAGCACAACCTCTAAATTATTTTCCGATACCAGCTTACCACAAACGTATCTTGAGTCTCTATATTTCTGGCACTCCTTTTCTCAATTACTTGTTTAAGACAAAAAAGTTATCAATACAAGATCTGCCTGCACGAAACCTACTTTGCTCTTCTTCTTCTTGTTCATGAAATTCATTCTCTATTAAATCTCTAAGAATCCTACCGTACAATCTACTTAGAGTACTGGTAACTGAAATTCCTCTGTAATTGTTGCAATCCAGCTTGTTTCCTTTTCTATGTATTGAGGATATAAATACTATTTTCCAATCATCAGGTACTGAATGTCCGTTTATGCATTGATTGATAAATATATGTGAGATATTCTGGTAGTTTCTCTGATCCATATTTGAGCATTTTAGCGTATATTCCTCCAGGACCGCTAGCTTTTCCGGATTTAAGCTTTTTAATTTCTTTTTGGATCATTACTTCCTCTCCATGTACTTCTATATCTCTCCTGGGAGAGGCTGTCAGATATTCGGGTCTCATTTCCTGCAGCAGTGTCTTGTAGTGTCCTGTCCATTGTTCTGATTTGATGATCTGAATGATTATTTTTTCTTGGGTTTTTTACCGTAGGAATTAATTTCCATACTTCAGAACTCTGCCTTACTCCTACATTTATATCGTGGCATTTGCGCTCGAACATTTAATTTTTTTCCGTGCGTATCAAATTTCTTAGTTGTCTTCTGGTTATCCTGTAGATCTACATAAATGATCTCACTTCTGTATATAAACGTAGCTTGTAACTATTGCATAATTACTAATTGTCATAATGAGTTACTTGTTAAGGCCGCAACCCGTTCGCACTATTTATACTGTTCGTAAGCACAGCTTAACTAACTAACCGTTACTAAATGAATGAATTAATTAACTATAAGGATTGTGCAAATGGGCGTAACTATTTATCTAATAAAAGGCTCTAAATCTCGGTATTAATTTAATTTTAAATAAAACAGGTAGTAGGTATTTGCACTAAGATGATTTATCTACATGTTTTATATAAAATTTGGAGTACAGTATCTACTACTACTTTCGATCTTGACAATCATTTTCTTTTAGGTTTTGTTGACTCATTGCTCTTTGGATTGACTGTTGCCATTCCAGTTTAGGACGCCCTCTTTTTCTGCGTCCTATTCGTTGCCATTCTAGGGCCTCTTTGGTAATCTTTCGTCGTTTATCCGTTGCACATGGTCGTACCCTATCAGTTGTCTTTTAGTCATATCAACCGTTATGCTTCCCTTGATTTCCATGCCTTTTTTATGATCTCATTTCTTACATGATCTGTTCTAGATATAACAGCGTGATTTTCACCATTGTTTCAAATATGTTAAATTTTACATTTTTTTTATCTCTCTGCTTCATAAAATACTGTTAAGACATCCAATAACCTTTTCTGCTTTTACTAATTTTTTTCCAATTCTTTACAGTCTGTTCCTGTCTTATCAAATGTGACACCCAAGTATACATACTCATTGCATGGAGATATTGTTTATCCATTGTCTAGTTCTAAGTCACTTAACTCGTTTCGAATACATAAGGACTGTGTTTTGTCCACGTTCACTGGTAATCCCCACTTTTGGTATTCTTCGACAGTACAACAACAGTTTGAATTCTCCTAAATAGATTCATTTTATCAAGAGGGCTAACATTTTCCTTTTCCCAGAAAGGAAATCTTAACAGAGTACACAGGCGCAGCCATCTTTTGAGCTTCGGGCTGACTAAAC
The DNA here is from genome assembly GCA_963576565.1 of Aspidapion aeneum. NCBI lineage: Eukaryota > Metazoa > Arthropoda > Insecta > Coleoptera > Brentidae > Aspidapion > Aspidapion aeneum. Next base: position 232,473 of record CAUYVT010000106.1, read on the forward strand.
CAAGCATACGATTGGTATAGGATAATGTTGCCATTTACTTTCAAACACATTTTATCAGCCACAGAAAAAAAAATTGCCAGTTACAAATCGCTTTTTTATCTCGTTATTATGACATGTTTGGAGTGGGGGATATGGTCGTCAAAGCATCTATTTGTATTTTAATTTTAAACAAAAGTTTCCCTTGGAATTTGCCTCCAAAAATAAAAAAAAGATTAATGTTTTTTATTAGTTTTCCATAGAATAAATTTTGTTTAAAGCCAAATTTTCTTTCCAATGACGTGACTGTATACCGGGTGTCCCATTTAAGCAAAACGTGTTTTTACCATAACTCACCTACCCGCAAAGAAATTCAAGGAACCCGTTGAATGTTTTTGCCTACCCGTAATTGGATTTTCTTTCTGTTTATTATATTCAGCGGAAAAAATACCACATATATATATATATATATATATATATATATATATATATATATATATTTATCGGTTTCACAACGTTCTACGTCTTCCGATACCCAATCTCCACTCGTTTCTGTTTGCCCATAATTCATCATCTAGGCCTCTTATTCTTATTTCACTATCTATTCCTTCTCTCCAGCTTCTCCTCGGCCTTCCTCGTTTTCTTCGGCCAGTTGGTTTCCATTGTAATATTTGTTTAGGTAGTCTTCCATCATCCATTCTTTGTACATGTCCGTACCACACCAGTTGTTTTGTTCTTATATCATCCACTAGAGTACGTTCACCCACTGTCATAAATTCTCTTATTCTTTGATTGGTAACTCTTTCTCTTTTTGATTTCCCTGCTGCTCTTCTCCAATAGTCCATCTCCGTAGCGGAAAGCATTTTTTCTGTTCTATCTTTGATTGGCCATACTTCTGAGCCGTATGTAATAATACTTTTAACAATGGTGTTATATATAAGCTTTTTGATATGTTTTGATATACTCTGGTCCCAAATTATTCCATTTAATAAAGTTATTGCTTTTCTTCCGTGTACGTTTCTATTTTTTATAGCTTTGTCTAGTGTTCCGTCAGCTGTGATTTTTAAGTATTTATACTCATCACAGGACTGAATTCGCTGCCCAGTATTTAAGATTAGATCCTGTTTCGTTCCACCAATACACATATACTCTGTCTTATTGATATTAACCTCTAGTCCCCACTTATTGTACTCTTCTATTAGTTTTCGTGTCATATATTCGAGGTCGTCATAATCCTGAGCCACCACTATCTGATCATCGGCGAAACATAAAGTATACAAGGTGGTTTCATCCAACGGAATTCCCATGTTTTGGCATTTTCTCTTCCAGACTTTAAGGACCTAAAAATACCACAACTTTGTCTATTTAACCGACCCTGTAGTTCTAATATGGTCGCAGCCAGGGGCAACCCCAACCCTGAGATTTTTAAAAATATTTTCCACATATTCTATAAATGAAAACAAAAAAAAGCATGAGCCCTTAAGATAAATTTTTGGGCGTGCTACTGGCTCTAATATTAACGTTGTTAGTAATAGTGCCATAACACAAAACAAAAATGGAAAGTGTCGAAATGGATGCAATAAGAAGATCAATGAGAATATCTAGAACAGATCATATAAGAAATGAGACAATAAAAGAAAAAATGGGAAGCGAGGAAAGCATAACGGATGACATCACTAAAAGACAAGTCATATAGTACGGCCATGTACACCGGATGAACGACGAAAGATTACCAAGGCAGGTTCTAGAATGGCAACCAATAGGGCACAGAAAAAGAGGGCGTCCTAAACTGGAATGGCAACAGTCAATCCAAAGATCAATGAGTCAAAAAACCCTGACAGAAGATTATTGTCAGGATCGAAGGAGGTGGAGAATAGGCTTCGGACAACGTAGTCTAAACCGACATAGTAGTAGTAATAGTGCCGATTTTTTTTTTGTTATGGTGAACACTCTGTATACACCTACATTTAAAATAAAATCTTAGGACACCCAGAAATGAAGACTTCAAGACCTTTATTAAAAAACCAACGTAAACATCAGTAACAGTTTCAAAAAGCAATTATACAGTCTGTCCGTTCTGAAAGCGCTCAAGTTTTTTCTTCACAAAAACTTTAATTAGCAAAAACTTAAGTTGATGTCTTCATTTTATTTCGAGCCTTCTTCACTTTGGTTTTGCGTTTCTTTTTGTGCCGCCTTTTAATTTTTTTATCCAGTTTTTTTCGGTGTTTTATTTATTTAAAACATTTTTGAGCAATTTTTATAATAAAATCAATTTGAAAAAGCAACATTAGGAAACTTTTTGTCTCGATTTGTTGCTTCTTCTTGCCGTAAGCTTAAAACCTACAGAAACATTTATAAACTTTTTGTTTCCAATGAAGCAACCAAATTTTTAAATGGCCATGCGTGTGTTTTGGCATGTAGACACACACAGCTGCTCTGTGGCTGGACGCCATATTTACATTTTGCGGTGTAATGCGTTTGTCGTCTAAAATTGTGTTTTTTTCTGTGAAAAATGGGAAATAGTTCACGCATGCGCAAAACATATGCGGTTTGTAGAAAAATATTCGGGAGAAGTAAGGGAGTGCCATTAACCACTCATCGTCAAGCAAGCTCTTGCTCGACGATTAGTGTCCTTAAGTGCCATTCCATAAGTAAATTCGCGGATTTGAGGGGGGATGGGGGGTAACGGGGTAATTACCCCCCCCTAGAAGAAAAAATATGCACTTTTTCCTAATAAAATATGGGAAAACAGGATAATTACCCCCCCATAGAAAAAAAAATTATATTGCAAAAAAAAATTTCGTTTACTATTACCCCCCCTAGATTTTAACCCAGATCCGCGCTTGGTAATGCAGTGGCGGCTGCTACAGGGAGGGCAACGGGGCAGTGCCCTCCCAAAACTAGACAACAAACAGAATTTTTAATTGATTTATTTAAAAAAAGTTAAATCTTCCCTTACGATATGATGTGTGTTTTAGTTGAAGTCGGCCGTCATCATTGTGCCGAAACGTCCGTTGCCTTTCTACACGGTGCCGGTTCTATCCTTGGTGAAGACGTATAAGTTTTAATTAACTATGCAAATTTAAATACGTTGACATATGAACTTTGATTAGAAATAAAATCTTTAGGTCCACGTAGACCGGACCTAAAAATCCTAAAAATTAACCAAAACTTTAGTGCAAGTAATAAAAAGTTATACGATGCTGATAACTGGTTGTGCGGTTGTGAAAAACGAAATGCTTTTTTTTGCTTTATTTCTCTTATTATGAACAATCCACGAAGTGATCCTGCATGGGCAACAAAAGCATATAGTGCACTTTTACGCACGCATTTGCGTGCGGAAAGTTGAACTTTCCGCACGCCGTGAATTTTAAGCCTAATTAGACTTATTGACCCATTTATAAACTCAATTAAATTAAAAATGAGGCCTAATTAGACTTATTGACCCATTTATAAACTCAATTAAATTAAAAATGAAAACAGAATTTGTTTTTTGCTGTTTTAATGTAAAAAATACCAAATATATTAAAATGTAAAACCAAGCTTTTTATGCAACTAGGAAAAATTTTGTACCTAACTCTTGCGGAAAGTGCCTTTTCTGCCCTTGACGGCGTGCCCGAACTCCGCAAAGCGTCGTTCGGGCAACTGCCGTCGCGTGCGTAAAAGTATCACTTTCCGCACTAGTTAGGTAAATAACTATTTCCACCCTTTTAGACCATTAATAATTGATGTAGGAATATAAAAGAATTTGTTTTCGAATTCGCGAAATTTTTACTTTTAAATTGCATCTTGACTTTATTCCTGATGTTTACCGTATTTGACAGGCGCTCAAATTTATAGTTTTTGTACATTGGGTGCTCCTTATATTATTTAATTAATAGATTAGGCTTGGAATATACTTTCCAAAAATACCCCATATGTGGCAGTTTTGATAAATAGTTTCTGAAATATTAGCGATACATTTTTAAATGATAAAAAAATAATAATACCACTTTTGTGTTAATTTCAGTGTCCTTATTTCGAACTATGTTAGTCCCCATGTATAAACAGTGACAATGACAACTATTTTTTCTAAATGACGCTCAAAATGACAACCGGTAACAACAAAAGTTGTGTCATTGTCACTGTTGATACATGGGGACTAACCAAGGCTCTAACTAATTTGGAATAAGGATACTAAAACTAACACAAGAGCGGTACTGTTATAATTGCTAATATCTCAGAAACTATGGCTCTAAACTACGGCATATCGGGTTTTTTTGGAAAATATGTTCCAAGCCTAATCTATTAATTAAATAATATAAGGAGCATCCAATTTAGAAAAACTATAAATTTGGGCGCCTGTCAAATATGGTAAGCATAAAGTCAAGATGCAATTTAAAAGTAAAAATTTCGCGAATTCGAACACAATTTCTTGTATATTCCTATATTAATTATTAATGGTGTAAAAGGGTGGGAAAAAATATAATGAGACACCCTGTACAATTTATTTATTTGTAATAAATCCAATTATATAATGCTTTCGCTTCAATAAAATTCTGAATCCTTTTATCATAAGAGCCCATTGGAAAAGCTGCTCTATAGAAATAGAGAGGAAAAATAGAGCTGCATATATTTATTAAGCGAATAGAGCGCCCGGCAACCCTTTGAATCTCGAATAATCCTTTTCGAGTTGACTCTAAGTGGATTAGAATACAAGGCGACCCAGATTTATCATCCAGAATTTGAAATATAGATTATATTCAACATTGGCGCAGTTTTAAAAAATGGTGGGAGTTCTTTAAGCAAAATTAAATCTGGGAGCACCGCTAAGTTCGCGTAAACTGCTGCACAATTTTTTCTTGAAACATTTCTGCCCATATTTGACCTATGTAAAACTCTACTTCGGAATGAGCTACGAAACTCAAACTTTGCTCAGTCGTAGATTTTCATAGATTTAAAAACCCCTTCAAGTTTCAAGGATTTCCATAAAGTAGTAAGGTAGTTAAGAAATTTAAAAAAAAAAGCGAAATTGCCACTCACTCATTCATGTCTGGATCATCAAAATTCTACTGTACTTCCAGACATGCTACAAATCTGAAATTTGGCACACTGATAGAAATTAAGAACAAACCCTTGGAAAAAATCAAAAAACCCCATAATGCTCATTTACTCTCGCCCCCTATACATGTAAAGTTATGTAAAAGTAACATTGCCCACTTCCGGAAACGCTAGAGAGCTGAGCCTTGGCAGACTTATAGGAAATATGATAAAACCAGTGGCGGAACCAGGGGGGGGGCACTAGGAGCACTTGCCCCCCCCCGAGAATTTTTTCAATATACAAAAAATGAGTAAAAAGTAAGGTTTTTGCTAATAAAAATTCATAATTTTTGCTTGCGGCGCATGAAAGTGTCTATTGGATATTGTACTTTTAAGTTCTGACTAATTTAATAAAATGCTGCTTAAAAAATATATACCGTTTTTTTAGAATGTCACCTAAAGTGCCCCCCCCCCCCGAGAAGCACCACTGGATGCGCCCTTGGATAAAACTATAAGGAAAAATTTTAAAGCCTCAAAAGTTTAATTTGCTTCCCTCCCCTATGAATGTAAAATTATGTAAAATGAACATTCCTCACTTCCAGAAACACTAGAAAGCTGAACTTTGGAAGACCGATAGGAACTATAACAAAACTATAGAAAAAAAAATTAAAAACCCCAAAATTTTAAATAACTTACCTCCTAGAGAGCTAAGCTTTGGAAGGGCGATAGAAATTATGATAAAAAATTTAAAAACCCAAAATTTTAATTATTTTCCTTTCCCTATAAATGTAAAGTTATGTAAAACTAACGTTGCCAACTTCCAGAAACGCTAGAGAGCTGACCTTTAGAAGGCTGATTAAAACTATGATAAAACCATAGGAAAAAAATAAAAAAACCTAAAAATTGTTAATAATGCATTGCAAAAGTTTGAAAGTTTCCAAATCCCTTAAAAAAGGAGTGAAATCATAACAAAAAACATTTCATGTAAAAAAGCTAAGTACGCGAAAATGGTATTCCGTAAAAAGAATTGAGATAAAAGTAAAGCCAAGTTTTCCAATACAAATTTCAAAATGAAAGATTGTTACTAGTTTGGAAATATTTATTTAAACTTGGCTCGTGTTTTGGTTTAGGGAATTTTGTCACTCTGTATAATCCTTGTTTACTTTCCGTTAGAATAAATAAAGGTCTTACAATAAGGTGTGAAGTCGGGACTTTAAGCTTCCAAAGCCAAAGAAGGTTAATTTGTTACAGTTAAATGGAGCTTAGAGGCTCTAACGTGCTTTAACCGACAGATTGAGCTCGGGTTAAACCGATTAGAGTGATTTTAGAGACAGTTAAATGGTTAACAAAGGTTAGTTTAGATCTTTTTGTTTGCTGCTTTTAAATTATATCAGTAAGTTTAACATCTTTGTTTGTGTCTGTTTTTAATTCGATTTATTTTTCTTTTTGTTAGTTTGTTATTCAGAGCGGTAGAAACCATGTAGCTATAAGAAGTATGTTTGAATATTTATTGTCGTCAGCTTTACAACTAAAGGAAAAATGGTCTATCTATCTATCTAGCCTTCTTCGATCCATCTTTCTACCTCTACTCTAACCTACTTTTGTTTAATTTCTTACCCATTCATTTTTCTATCTGTTAGCTTTACATGTAACATTTGTCTTTCCATTAATCTTTGGGGTTTTTTTTACCTTATCCATGTTTGATTTTGTAAGTGTCCAGGTCTGGGATCCAAAGGTAAGTGCAGTACAGGAAGGATACATTATTTATACACTTTTGTTTTGAGGAACTGAGGATATTTTTTAATTTTTAATATGATGCTTAATTTACCCAAGCGCTGGTAGTTACCACGTTACCCCCCCCCCCCTAGAACAAAAAATATGCACTTTTTGCTATAGATTAAAGGGAAAATAGGCGAATTACCCCCCCTAGAAAAAACATTATGTAACAAGTCATTTTTTCGCCGATTATTACCCCCCCTCCCCCTAGATTTTCACCAAGATCCGCGCTTGAATTTACCGAATGCTGCCCAGGTCAATCTTACTCGTCTCTTGGTTGCAGATGTTTGGTTTTCTTTTTTAGTTTAATAATAATTTGTCCAAGATATGCTACTTGTTTTATCTTTTCTTGGTTTATTCTGGTCTTCATCTGTGTTGTAATTTTAGTTTAGTTTAGCTGCTGAATCCAGGTCTTCCAACATTTTTATCAGTTCTTAATTCTTATCTGTTATTATAATGATATTGTTAGCTTAGTATAGTAGCTACTTTTAATAAAATATCTGAGCATTCTTTCAAACAATCAAGATTTTTTCTTATTAAAAATTTTACAAAATATAAACCGAACCGAACCGAACACAAATTATTATTGTTTAATTGTCAAAAAACTGTCATTAGCATTAATGGATTTTGATCAAAATCTAATCAGCTCGTAAGAGTGTCGAACACTACTCTACCTGAAAATCGGTTTAGCAGTTTAGGAGCTATCGTGTTACGGACAGAAATAATATACACACAGAAAGACACATCCCGAGGATATTGCTAAGATAGGTCAAAATACACCCAAATAACACATTTTCGGCGATATCTCAAAAAAACTTTTTCGTCAAAACTAATACCTAGGAAGGTAAAAATTTGTTATAAAATCCTGGAATCAAGTTCAGGAAACGCCAATTTATTCATTTGATTAAATTTTAAATACACATTTGTGGTTTTGCTGCAACCATATCACTTGATATCTGGTATTAATTCAGACGCTTAAGTAGGCTAAATAATAATTTTATATGTTTTTTTGAAATGAAAACCAAGGTCAAAAATTGTAAAAATGTTACCTATTTTATAAAGAATTTTAAAAAAATTTAAGATAATAAAAAAATCATAAAATCATTATTACAATGGCAAATATTTGAAGTTAATACCTATAAACCTTAAGAGGTCAGGATTTATTTAGCAAATGTGACTGTGACCTATTTTTTTGCACAAATATGTATTTTGCTGAAATTACATCCTTTTTAGCAATTTATAACCATATGAACAAGTTCTTAGTCATCTGTTAAAACAAATAATGAAGAAAAATTGACAAGCAGCTTCTCAATTTATTTGTAACAGAAATTTTTTTCTAAATAATAATTTGCAACTTTGGTTTTTTAAAGAAATTTTTGTTTACTATACATACATAAGCTATATTAAAATTATTAAACTAAAAAAGAAAATCAAACAGCTGAAATCAAGAGAGAAGTAAGGCTGAGCAGCATACGGTAAGTTAAGCTATATAATAAAAAAAATCATCAGAACCACAAAACGAAATTGTATAACCAAAGAATCCTTCCTGTACTTACCTATGAATCCCAGACCTGGACACTTACAATATCAAATATGAGTAAGCTAACAAAAGCCCAAAGATCAATAGAAAGACAAATGTAACATTTAAAGCTAACAGATGGAAAAAGGAATGAATGGATAAGAAATAAAACAAAATTAAGGGATGCTAGAGGAGAGGTAGCTGGAAATTTCTCGGTCATAATATCAGAGAAACAACAAAAATCAATGGAACAAATGTATTGTAAACTGGAGACCTTGGGAAAATAAAAGAAGCAGGGGACGGCCCAAAATGAGATGCGCGGACGATTTGGAAAAACATTCGGGAACTAGATGGATGAATACGGCGACAGAGAAGAGTGGAAGATATTGGGAGAGGCCTATGTCCAAAAATGGATTAAAAAAGGCTTAATAGATAGATAGATATATATATTTATCGGTTTCACAACGTTCTACGTCTTCCGATACCCAATCTCCACTCGTTTCTGTTTGCCCATAATTCATCATCTAGGCCTCTTATTCTTATTTCACTATCTATTCCTTCTCTCCAGCTTTCTCCTTGGTCTTCCTCGTTTTCTTCGGCCAGTTGGTTTCCATTGTAATATTTGTTTAGGTAGTCTTCCATCATCCATTCTTTGTACATGTCCGTACCACACCAGTTGTTTTGTTCTTATATCATCCACTAGAGTACGTTCACCCACTGTCATAATTTCTCTTATTCTGTGATTGGTAACTCTTTCTCTTTTTGATTTCCCTGCTGCTCTTCTCCAATAGTCCATCTCCGTAGCGGAAAGCATTTTTTCTGTTCTATCTTTGATTGGCCATACTTCTGAGCCGTATGTAATAATACTTTTTACAATGGTGTTATATATAAGCTTTTTGTTATGTTTTGATATACTTTGGTCCCAAATTATTCCATTTAATAAAGTTATTGCTTTTCTTCCTTGTACGTTTCTATCTTTTATAGCTTTGTCTAGTGTTCCGTCAGCTGTAATTTTTAGACCCAAGTATTTATACTCATCACAGGACTGAATTCGCTGCCCAGTATTTAAGATTAGATCCTGTTTCGTTCCACCAATACACATATACTCTGTCTTATTGATATTAACCTCTAGTCCCCACTTATTGTACTCGTCTATTAGTTTTCGTGTCATATATTCGAGGTCGTCATAATCCTGAGCCACCACTATCTGATTATCGGCGAAACATAAAGTATACAAGGTGGTTTCATTCAACGGAATTCCCATGTTTTGGCATTTTCTCTTCCAGACTTTAAGGACCTGTTCCAAATATATCTTGAAGAGCGTAGGCGAGATACAGCAACCTTGTTTAAGACCTTTATTTACTTGAAAGCCTTTGGTTAGTTTTGCTTTTATTTTAACTTTTGCCTTACTATTGCGGTATAACTCTTTGATGGCCTTAATTAGTTGTACGCTTATGTTTGTCTTTTCCAACGCTTTCCAAAGTAGATTTAGTGGTATACTATCATATGCCTTCTGCAAATCTACGTAAAGCAGATGGAGCTCTTGTCCGTATGCCATTTTCTTTTCAATAACTTGGGTTATACAAAAGAGATGATCTGAAGTCGATCTACCCGCCCTGAAACCAGCTTGTTCTTCTGCCTCCATATCTTTATATTCGCTCTCCACTTTATTTCTTATTATTTTGCCATATATTCTGCTTAGCGTACTAGTTACAGATATACCTCTATAATTGTCACATATATCTTTCCTTCCTTTTTTGTGTATTGTGGATATATATGACGTTTTCCACTCAGTTGGTACTACAGCTCCATTTAAATATCTTTGGAAAAGATTCCGTAATCTACAAAACAATTCTTCAGTGCCATATTTAATAAGTTCCGCTGGGATATTTCCGGGTCCGGCAGATTTACCGCTTTTTAAGGTTTTGCACACGTTTTTGACCTCAGATATTGTGAGGGGTACTGGAGATCCCATCGTTCTAATGATATTGTCTCTTTCGTCTTCCTTGAATTCTGCTCTATCTTCAGTTAAAAGTTTTTTAAAATGCTCATCCCATTCTTTGTCTGGTATTGGTGAAATAATATCTCTGCATGTTTCTTTCTAGATAGATATAAAAACCTAAATAAAAACTTGATAAACAAATTATGTAAAAACAAAAAAAATCCCATATCTAAAAAAAAGAAGGTGTCAATCAAATAAAATTTCATTAAAGTGTTCTCCAGAAATAGAATCACAAAAAAAAACTGATTAAAGTTTTGTTTTGATGTTGTTTAAAAAAAAATACATAGTTTTTAACTTCTCTTTGCCCTTTCATTATTATATTATGGTATAGTTATTTCAAGAAATTTTAGAGCGGTTTTTTTTTGTCCAAACTCTGTAACTTAAATTTTAGTTCCACTTCACCTGCCGAGATATATATTACGTCTTCTTTTTCGAAAAAGTTTCAAATTGAACAAGTCAAAGAAACAATACCTGTCTTGTATACGCCCCCCAAGGTGCAATTTATGACTTTTTTTTTCTTCCTTCCCCTTTTTTTTCGAAAGGTAGTAACCAAAGTATATACGGGTGGGCTTTCTATGAAATTTTACATCTAAAGAAAGATATTTATCTATCTATCTATTTAGCTTTCTTCGATCCATCTTCAGACATAGGCATCCCCCAATATCTTCCACTCTTCTCTCTCTGACGACGTGTTCATCCATCTAGTCCCCAAATTATTTTTCAAATTGTTCGTCCATTTTATTTGGGGTCTTCCCCTACTTCTTTTCTTTTCCCAAGGTCTCCAGTTTACAATACATTTGATCCATTAATCGGTTTTTTGTCTGATATTGTGACCAGTAAATTTCCATTTTAATTTAGCTACCTCGCCTCTGACATCCCTTACTTTTGTTTTATTTCTTATCCATTCGTTCCTTTCTCTTTCTGTTAGCTTCACATATAACATTGGTCTTTCCGTTGATCTTTGGGCTTTTGTTACTTTATCCATGTTTGATTTTGTAAGTGTCCAGGTCTCAGATCCATAGGTGAGTACAGGCAGGATACACTACACAGGTTACACTTTTCTTTTGAGGTACTGAGGATATTTTTTGTTTTTTAATATGTAGCCTAATTTACCGAATGCTGCCCAGGACCACAGCCTACCTAGGTAGGCTGTGTCAGGACAATCTTACTCGTATCTTGATTTCAGTTGTTTGGTTTTCTTTTTTCAGTTTAATAAAATTTGTCCCAGATATATGTATTCCTCTACTTTTTCCATTTTTTCTTGGTTTATTTTAATAGTGATATTTTTATCTGTTTTTGTTATGATTTTAGTTTTAGTGTAGTTCATCTTGTTCTTTTGATTGATATCCGTCAAATTTTGTTGTTTATCTATCTGTTAATATTTTCGTGAAAAGCTTATAAATTACAAAGATAGATCTAGGAAGATTAAAATGGGCCGGGGTTATAAGCCCAAGCCACTAATTCGAACCCCGCCTCTGTGTTTTTGGGAGGCAATTTTAATTTAAATAAATGACCATATAGCGTGCGAACGAATGTAAATATCGCGCCAAGCCACGCAAATTTGGCGCCCTATTACGGTGCCTTGCGGGACGCCACTTGTTATTATTTTATTGAGTCTTTTATTGGTACGGCCGACGACAAAATACACTTTAACATGAGCAGTTTTTGATGAGCGTTATTTATTTCCGTTTGTTATTTCCTCTTTAATAGAGTTTCTTTTGTTTATATTAGCTTTTATGAATGTAAACTTTTTTATTTGCTGGAAACTTAAACCATTTAGCTGAAAATTATGAGCATTTCTTTCGTTATTTTTTAAAATGATAATGTTTTTAGTGTTTTACTGTTAGTTTCAATCAAAGATATTTCGCCTCTACGATCAACACCAAAATCATCTGCATAGCCAGCTATTTGAGTTGATTTGGTGCCAATATATTCGCTTGTGTGTCTCAGAATTATTTATTTCCGTTTGTTATTTCCTCTTTAATGGAGTTTCCTTTGTTTATATTATCTTTAAAGATTGCAAACTTTTTCATTTGCTGAAAACTATAATCATGTAGCTGAAAATTATTTCTCTCGTTATTTTTTAAGATGTTAATGTGTTTATTGTTTTACTCATTTATTTTAAGTCCTCGTTTATTGGATTCTATGTCAAGCACTGTTACAGTTTCAATCAAATATATTTCGTCTCTACTATGAACACCAATATCATCTGCGTAGGCTATTTAAGATGATTTGGTGCCAATATATTCGCTTGTGTTTGTCAGAGTTATTTATTTCCGTTTGTTATTTTCTCTTGAATAGAGTTTCCTTTGTTTATATTAGCTTTTAAGTATGTAAACTTTTTCATTTGCTGGAAACTATAATCATGTAGCAGAAAATTATGAGCATTTCTCTCTTTATTTTTTAAGATGATAATGTGTTTCGTCTTTTACTCATTTATTTTAAGTCCTCGTTTTTTGGCTGCTATGTCAATCACTGTTACAGTTTCAATCAAAGATTTTTCTTCTCTAGTTTGAACACCAATATCATATGCGTAGCCAGCTATTTGAGATGATTTAGTGCCAATATATTCGCTTGTGTCTGCCAGAGTTATTTATTTCCGTTTGTTATTTCCTCTTTAGTAGAGTTTCCTTTGGTTATTATTAGCTTTTAAGTATGTAAACTTTTTTATTTGCTGGAAACTATAATCATGTAGCTGAAAATTCTGAGCATTTCTCTCGTTATTTTTTAAGATTTTAATGTGTTTAGTGTTTTACTCATTTATTTTAAGTCCTCGTTTTTTTGCTTCTTTGTCAAGCCTTGTTACAGTTTCAGTCAAACATATTTCGTCTCTACTATGAACTCCAATATCATCTGCGTAGCCAGCTATTTGAATTGATTTGGTGCCAATATATTCGCTTGTGTATGTCTACCAGAATCTTTATGCAACAGATTAAGCATTAATAAAAATAACGCATCATCTTGCTTTTCTTCTGATGAAGTTACATAAAGTGGCTTTTTATTTATTCTGACTACTGCTTTGGATCAATAAATTTAATAAGCTTAATATATTTGTAGGGTATTTCCAAAGTGGCTAATTTCTGGATCATTTTCTCGAAATTATGTATTAGTTAATTTAATAATTAGGTAAATTTGGTTTATTTTGAAGCTGACTACACCATGCAATTTATTGCCACTTGGTCACGCAAGGAATAGTATGGCGTTTTTAATTTTTTAAACGCGCCCAAAAAGTTCATAACTCAGCTATTAATAAGCCGTATATTTGACAAGCTATAGTGTCTTTTTTTTCTCTTTAATACTCTGCGTTTGCAAACGTACAGACAGACACAAAAAAAATTGATTGGTCAAAGACTATATAAATCAATTTTCGGGCTATTCCTCAGAAAGGGGTGGACAGGGAATAAAATGAAGATGATCAAAACTGAAAAGGAAAACATGAAATGTAGATACTCACTTTAGAAAACCAACTGCCAGTTTGCAGTATCAGATAGGGTAGTCTCGGGTTTGAGAAAAAAATCTAACATTACTACGGAGACAGTTAAAGTCAATCGTAGTAGGTATCCTTAGCCCAGGTTTAATATTAAATATAAAAGGAATTTTTCGAAGTGCAGTCAAAGGTTGAGTCGTACTGATGAACCCTAACAAGGCGGAAACATATATCTGCGGATACCATGACCCCTTTCTGAGAATAGCCTAAAAATTGATTTATTTATTCTTTGACTGTTTTGGAGAACTTGGCTTTTATCTCAAGTAAAACGTAGGATGTACGTAGTTTAATACCGTTTCTCGCGTACAATAGATAGTTTAAGTTGTGCCACGTATTTTTACGTAAAACTGCACGTTAAGCGCTCTACGGTTTGTTCCAAATTTGAGTTTAAGTTGAATGTTTTTACGTTACCATAACAAGTCTACTAATAGCAGAGAATATGGAATTCGGCACTGTGTTTTTCTGATGTTACAATTTTGTTTTTGTCTTTTCAACTACAGTAGGAATATATTTGCAAAGAATCGTTTGTACTGGAAGCGGAAATTATCGTCTATGCCTCTTTTTTCGATCGGTCAATCAACCAATTCTATTCTTTGGTATACTCTTTGCAATAAGGCTAGTCCTTTTGTTTAATCACCCCGTAATTCTGGTAACAAAACGCACGTGTATTCTTAATTCAGTTTTAAACCATAGGTTCCTAAGGTAACTGATAATGGACGCTGCAAAACTGATTATCAGTTACCTTAAGGTTAACATAATCGGTCACCACCCTTTATAATAAGGGTGATGGATCGGTGTTTAAACTGTCAATTGTTTTGAAATTTCTGACTTTGAAACATTATCGCTTATTTTATATTTAAATTCTGATTCTGATTTGGAATAGTTTTTTGAGAAAAGTTTCTGTCCCAAAATGATTTTATGTAGTGAAAAATTTATGAACAATTGGGGTGCCCTGCCGCCAAAGTTTCTACATTGGAAGATTTTCAGTGCGACTGACCATAGAACTACAAACCATGAACAAACGATAAATTACTGATTATTTAATTTTTTCAAAAATGTTATTTTCTACAATGTATTTTAAGTTGGATTTGAGCTAAGCTTTGCAATTTGTTTTGGTAAAAATTATTATTTAAAAATAGGATTAGGCCCTGTTTATATTAATAAAGTTTTTAAATTACCTAAGCAAAATGACTTAATAAAAGTTAAATTAATATTATTTGTAGTTTCCACAAATGAACTTTAGCTCGACTCATATTAATGTAGTACATACTCATTTCTTTGCTACAATATATAAGCATTAATATTTTTGAAATTAAAACAGTATTATATTACACTTTTTAATAAAAAAGTTGTTCATATGAAAATCTCACATTTTTTATGGTGGACACATAGATCTTTTAAAAAATATAAAGAAGTTCCTAACTGATTTAACCGCAGAGGCTTTGGGAATTTCAACAAAAACAGTATTAAGACAGACTCTTTGTGAGTGAATTAAAAAATATATTTTAGACACAATATTTAAACTAGAAATAACTATATTGAGGGTATTACTAATTACTAAGTTTAAAATGTTGCAGTAGAACTGGTCATAGGATTAAGTTCAAATCAAAAGATGAAAATTATTATACTAAGCTTTATTTGTATGGTTTTGTAAACTTATTTTCTTAAAATAAAATAAAACCAATCGAAAAACTAAAAATCTAAAATCTAACTAAAAAACTAACTACGCAAAAATAGTTTATTCTCATCGTCAAAAAAACTCCTTCTCGTGAACTGCCATATCTTCAGTTATGACGAGAGGAACGACACCAATTTAGCTCATTTTCTCAGTCTTTTCTTGTTGTATAAATCTTTTTTAACAGTAGTTTTACAAACTTTTTGAATTAGGTTTTTAAATGCGTTGTTTTGAAGGGCATCAAAAAGTCTTCATACTTTTTGTCATTACTGTGTTTCTTTAAATTCTGCTCTATAGTTATCACGGATGGGACTGAAGATCGAAAAAAGCGTGGAATTTTCGAATGAACAGTTTATCTTTGTCGCCAATTTTCTTGACTATTTTTCTGAGAATATCTGAATACTTCTAAATATCTACTTTACAAAATATTTTGACTACTTGACAACAAATTTTTGTTTTGAAAGACTTGCAACTGCCAACTGCAATCTGGGGCCAACAATGATTTTCGAAGCTATTTCCTGTCTTCTTTATAGCAGAAAAATAAAAAAGGGTAGCAAAGGGACTTGGGGTATTGCAAGGACTATAACATTAAGGTGCCCGCAGACTGCCGTAAGCTAACGTAAATACATAAGCTCCTAACGTGACCTTGACGACGGTGTGACGAAGGGCGCTTGCGTAACTGTCAAATCTCATGCTTACGTAAAAATACGTAGAACAACTTAAACTATCTAATAAGTGATAAACGATCGGACCCTCCTATATAAAAATCCATGGGCCGCCACTGTGTGGAAAGTAATAATTTTCTAGGCTGTCGGCGGAGCTCGATTTTTTCTGTGTACAACGCTTTAATAAGCGATGGTTTTTTGTTGAAATGGACATTTTTATTGCAGATTACTGTACATCTTTGGTGTGAAAAAAGTGCGTGGCTGTTGAGATATGAGAAGCTATGGTTTACAAAAAAGGAATATACATTGCAATATGCAAATTTCCAGTTTCAATATGACTGGAGGGATTTCTTAAAAGGCCTATTTAGTTACTTATTTATTGAGTGTTAAAAATTGGGACACTGACGCCTCTTAAAAAAACACACCAGTGGCGTTTCGATTTTTTTGGGGAAGGATTTTTTCTTCTTCCCTTTTTATCGGCTTATGACCTTGTTTAGTTATGGGTAATATATTTATAATTTAGACATTTTTGAGTAACTTTTACTAAAATTGGTTACAATTAAAACAAACGCAATTCTACGTAAAAGCACTGATTTCCAGTCGGGGGATCTAGGCCCTAACTTTTTGCAAATAAAGGTCTAATTCAATATATTAAAAAATCAGGGGGTCTGGCATACAAACCGCCCCCTCGTAGATCAGCCACTATTTTCTGTCAAAAATTAGACCTAGACTCTTTTTAATGGATTTCAAAAGTTTTTACTATAAGATCTCCACACTAAACACATCAACATCTTAAAATTTGCTACTTCTCCTCTGACATCCCTTAATTTTGTTTTATTTCTTATCCATTCATTCCTTTTTCTATCTGATAGCTTTACATGTAACATTTGTCTTTCCATTGATCTTTGAGCTTGTGTTAAATTATCCATGTTTGATTTTGTAAGTGTCCAGGTCTGGGATCTATAGGTAAGTACAGGAAGCATACATTGGTTATACACTTTCTTTTTAAGATACTGAGGATATTTTTATTTTTTAATATGTAACTTGATTTACCGAATGCTACCCACGCCAATGTTACTCGTCTCTTGATTTCAGCTGTTTAGATTTCTTTTTTTAATTTAATAATTTGTGCTATATATACAGGGTGTCCCAAAAGTCCGAGTCCATCGAAAAATCTTCTGAACCAATTTGACAGTAATCGATATCATTAAAAGATCTATTTTATGGACACTTCCCAAGAAACATTTATATGACTTACAACCTAATGTGACCTGAACCGACGTCGGATTTAGTGGAATTCTAAGTTGCAAGATTGATTATGCGTTAAGCGACGTCGCATTCATATCAAAACCGACGTTATCAAATATACGTCCGTTTTTTTAACGATCTCGCGACGTCAAATAATGCAACGCAATATACCATTAATTTCCCAACGTCGGTCTTACGTTCGTTTGTGCGACGTACAAAAACTCTGACCAGCCCAACGACCAACAGACGTCGGCGTCGGGTACGTCCGGTGAAGACCCTAACCTCAGACCTAAACTAGCGTTTAGTTTGGTTGGTGTATTTTCCGTAACTTTTACTTGACCTATTCCACGTCCGTTCATATGGCCTACGCGTCACATGTACAGCCTACTGTCATTTATAGACGCCCATAACCTAACAACAAGTGCATTTGTTTGGTCAAGAGATATTTTGGACAGGACATGACGCAGTTTTATATCTTTTTTGGATTTTGTAAACCATAATACCCCATCCTCTTCCCACACGTGGGGTATGGGTTTTATTTCCCTTTAGATTTTTGATATTAAAACAAACATTTCTAAAAAATAAAAAAAAACAATGATTTCGGTGGGTAGTTAGCTTTGGGACCGTGGGCTTTACCTATTGTAGTACAAAAAGAGCGGACGTTGAGTTCCAATCCCTTGGTAGGCCGACGCAAAATCATGCGAACGTCTGAATTTAATGGGACGAAATACGTTTGCCGGACGTCGGACTTCGACTCTTTGGTTATCTTTCACAACCAAAAGTGGAGACCCGGTCCGAATTGGTATATTATTAGTTCACATTAAGTCAGACACAGTAATCCGCCATTCTAGAAAGGTTAGCGTCTGTCGGCCATTATAAAATATTTTTTCTTTTTCTAATTTTAAGTAGAAATGAAAGAATAATTGCAAAATTATTAACAAATTTGAATTTAGTGAGGCAGCAAAATATTTTTTTTACAAAAATAAAAATAATAATAAAAATTAGATCTATTTACCAAATATATATTTTAGTAAATCTTGCATATTTCAGGAGCGCTTGCTTTTTTTGAAAGTATTTTAATCACATTTATCAATAAACATGTCTTCGTTGTAAAATTTTTGTTGGATTCCTGCTTTAAAATATAAATTATTAATATTGTAATACCCCCTTTCATGCATGACTATAATTGTCATTTGTAAAATGCACCCATTTTTATGAGACTTGTTATAATAAGTGTAAAATATTTACTTAGCAGGTCTAATTTTAGTTACTCGACAGGAATTCTTTTTAGCAAAACTATATGTATTCTAGGCAATGGAAACGAAACCAAACGCAACTTACCTGTTTGCGACTAAATTTAAGTGACGGAAATCCAACGTACAATTACGTTGTTAATTGGTAAACTCTATTACCTATAAGGTCAGATGCTGACGTCGTAGCGACCCGAGTTTGTATTCCCCATTTAGGTGCAAACGAGGCTCGTCAGGCGGTCGAAACGACGTCGGCACCCGACGTCTCGTTTATCGCAAGCAACGTATGTGTAACATAATATGACGTCCAAATGCTGCTTGGGTTACCACTTCATAAAACACATCTCTTAATACTATCAATCACTGCCAATTTGAAACCATCTTTAATAGATCAGAAGATATTTGGGTGGACTCAGACTTTTGGGACACCCTGTACATCTGTACCCCAGAGCCAGACTATATAACCAAAAAAAGTCAAAAATGGACTTAACATAGTCTGGCTCTGGGGTACAGATATATAACCAAGTTCATGAAAATTATGAGCATATCTCTCTTTATTTTTTGAGAAATGAAAGTATTTAATTTTTGACTATAGTCGAGGATAATAATTTAAAAAAATTTCAACCTGGGCAGTTAATAAACAATAAAATATTTTATCTACGTTTGTTATCTTATTAGGTAGGTATTATAGTACCCGAGATTACACAATTTTGATAGCAATTAAAATACATATTGTGACACCTTTTCTAGACATGAACTAGAAAATCATTAGTGTACTTACCCAAGTGTGACAGATCTTTCTAATTAAGAGGGAGCTTTACGTATGGAGTATAATGAGCGTGTAAAGGTTTTGAAATAACAGTTTTATGAGGAGACTATTTAATATTTTTTAATAAAACATTTGGCAATTAGTAAAGAAGGGAATTCCTTAGGGCGCATTGAAATCCTCAATAAAAAAAATAAACCTCAACCCTCAAAAAATGTGCCTAGATTACCTAATTTTTAGTTATTTTTTGATACATTATTTTGTCTAGAACAGTTTCACTTATCGCAATGGCGTTTTAAATGCGTGGTGCATTTAAGTCCCTTCTTAAAAGTGCAAAAACAGATTTTTTCGAAATTTGCAAAACTCTGCCCAAAAAACCATTACAATCAGAATTTTTTCTTAAATCAGAGTGTGGCTTTTTCGCATCACTATGACCCCACTATACTGCAACTCGGTACCCTAAAATTCACTAAATGGCGTTTTTTCGAATCTTAACTCAGGGTGTGGTTTTTTCGCATCTCTATGACCCCACCATACTGCAATTTGTAGCTTTTGTTAATAAACTGTATAGTTTTTGAAATATGAATTTTCAAAGTTTGGCCATTTTGGTCTTATGGGATTCCCTACTCTAACATTCGCTAAATGATGTTTTTCTGAATCTTAACTCAGGATGTGGTTTTTTCGCATCTTTATTACCCCATCATACTACAACTCGGTGCTTTTGTTGATAAGCTGTATAGTTTTTAAAATATGAATTTTCAAAATTTCGTCATTTTGGTCTTATGGGATTCCTTACCCTAAAATTCACTAAATTACTTTTTTCGTAATCTTGTGCGGTCCATGTAAACAAGAAAAGCGTTGTTTCCCTTAAGACATCAGACATAATAAAAATGAACGTTAATAGTTCACTATAAAACTTGGCCTAATTAGCGCCAGTCCTGTAGGAGTGGTAAAACTGTATCAGAAGCAATATATTTTGTACAGTCGGGGACTTTTTAAATTGCCGCCCTGGAAAATAAAAGTAGTTTGAACCAAAACAAAAAAGTTGTGAACCTTACCTCTGTGTGTATACATTTAGCTCGAATTTCCTGGAATTTGTAAAAAATTTTCAGTTTTGTAAAGCTAAAACCAACCAAGTCAATTCTTAACAAACTGCCAAACTGCTTTGAATTTATACTGAATTTATTTTTTTTGCTTTCTTTAATTGATTCATTTTGTCAGAAAAAAATAAAACGGCAATTTAAAAAGTCCCCGACTGTACATACCTATGTACTAGAAAAGCGGCATCTTGAAGAAAAGCAACCATGTAGGCAGTTGTCTTTGTCGTACGTAATGGGCTAGGAAGGTATCAGATCCATTAATTTTTTCTGAGTAACGTATTATTAGGACAACAATATCTGTCAACACCTGTTTAAATATTTTGGAAATTTTTCGTAAAAAAACTTGAATAATACACAACAGCATGCATACATCCTTTTATTGTGTGCGTTACAAGTGCGCATTGTGGCACTCCAACATCGTGATAAACTCGGTAAACACTGTCTAAGCACACTTTTAGTATGTTTCCATTAAAGCATTTCTTTTTAAACATCTTTATATAAATGATTTTAACAAATAAAAAAAAAATATTTTTTTTTTATTTTTTTTTAGCAAACGCTCTTTTTAATAGCGTATCCCAATGGCGTTCAGTAGTAATCAAAGCAAAGTAGGCAAGAATTATATTATATTATAATATTATATTATTATTAAAACGGCGAAGGGAGAAGGAGGTAAGAATTGAGTTTATATATTTATATATATATATATATATATATATATATATATATATATATATATATATATATATATATATATATATATATATATATATATATCGGTTTCACAACGTTCTACGTCTTCCGATACCCAATCTCCACTCGTTTCTGTTTGCCCATAATTCATCATCTAGGCCTCTTATTCTTATTTCACTGTCTATTCCTCCTCTCCCGCTTCTCCTTGGCCGTCCTGGATTTCTTCGGCCAGTTGGTTTCCATTGTAGTATTTGTTTAGGTAGTCTTTCATCATTCATTCCTTGTATATGTTCGTACCACACCAGTTGTTTTGTTCTTATATCATCCACTAAAGTACGTTCACCCACTGTCATAATTTATCTTATTCTTTGATTTGTAACTATTTCTCTTTTTGATTTCCCTGCTGCTCTTCTCCAATAGTCCATTTCCGTAGCGGAAAGCATTTTTTTCTGTTCTATCCTTGATTGGCCATACTTCTGAGCCGTATGTAATAATACTTTTTACAATGGTGTTATATATAAGCTTTTTGTTATGTTTTGATATACTTTGGTCCCAAATTATTCCATTTAATAAAGTTATTGCTTTTCTTTCTTGTACGTTTCGATCTTTTATAGCTTTGTCTAGTGCTCCGTCAGCTGTAATTTTTAGACCTAAGTATTTATACTCATCACAGGACTGAATTCGCTGCCCGGTATTTAAGATTAGATCCTGTTTCATTCCACCGATACACATATACTCTGTCGTATTGAGATTAACCTCTAGTCCCCACTTATTGTACTCTTCTATAAACATAATGTATACAAGGTGGTTTCGTCCAAGGCAAATATTGACATTGTTTTTCTTACTTCTTACACGTCCTAGACTACTACAAGTTCAAAAATTCCAAAGAAAACTCCCTCAAAAACTCTGTTATGAAATATCAAAGCCTTTAAAAAAATAACAAATTTTTATAGCTAATATAAAATCGAGATTATTTTGCCCAAATATGGAAAAAGGACATTTATAGACTTTGAAAAAACTTTCGATAGTATTGATCACAGATACGCAGACTTAATATCCAATATACAGGGTGTCTCTAAAAGGTGTACAAAATCTTAGCACATATTCCTGAGGTGAAAATAAGTCGATTTAAAGCAACTTACCTTAGTCCGAAATTGCTCTGTTTCAGAGATACAGGGTGGTGAATTTAAAAATTAATTAAAAAATTTCATGAGCAAAACTGCAGAAAAGCAACAAACTTGAATAAAGCTTTGAGAACAATGGTCAGTAAAACTGGCCATTGCTATGACATTTTGCCAGTGTAAAACACTCTAGTAAAATTCATTCAAAATAATTTCAGTATTCCGTTGCGGCATCGAACATTAAAAACGGAAATATCTCGAAAACAACTTACTTTAGTGCATGTTAACAAAAGTACCTTTTTGGCTAGAAAGTTTCAGGAAAATATTTTCTTAACAAAAAAAGTTAAAAGTTATACTGAGAAAAAAGTTATAGTCATATTAAACTATAAAAAGGGCATTGTGAAGAGCCCTCTAACGGCCACAGTGAAAAATTATTCATATTTAGGTTTCGCATCCCAAAAAACCCCCGAGTACCAATTTTTAAAGTAATGCGTTAAGAAATGTTTATAAATTTTAAGACAATCGATTTCTAATTTTTAAATTTACCACCCTGTCGGACTAAGGTAAGTTGCTTTAGATTGACTTATTTTGACCTCAGGAATATGTGCTAAGATTTTGTACAGACCTTTTAGAGACACCCTATATATAGCAAAGCAACATCATCAATCAAAATCCACGAAGGAACCAAGCCAATCCGCATAATAAAAGGTGTGACAGAGTGACACAATATCCCCTAAACTATTTCACCAGGCACTAGACATTAAAGTAAGAGGACCATACTTGAACCACGTAAGGTATGCTGATGAGATTGGCTTAATAACAGATTAGAAAGAAGAACTGATAAGAATGCTGAAAAAACACGATACAGCAGCTAAAAATATAGGCTTGAGTATGAACTACACTAAAACTAAAATCAGAACAAACACAGATAAAGGTAGAACGATCAGAATAAACCAAGAGAAAAGAGTACATGTAGGGGACAAATTATTAAACTAAAAAAAGAAAACCAAACAGCTGAAATCAAGAGACGAGTAAAATTGGCCTGGGCAGCATTCGGTAAATTAAGCTACAATTTCTGTACTTACCTAGGGATCCCAGACCTGGACACTTAGAAAATCAAACATGGAAAAGGTAACACAAGCCCACAGATCAATGGAAAAGCAGATGTTACATGTAAAGCTAACAGATAGAAAAAGGAATGAATGCATAAGAAATAAAACAATAGTAAGAGATGTCAGAGGAGAAGTAGCAAAATTAAAATGGAAACTTGCCGGTCATAATATCGGACAGAACGACAATCGATGGAAAAAATGTATTGTAAACTGGAGACCTTGAGAA
Source organism: Aspidapion aeneum (assembly GCA_963576565.1). NCBI lineage: Eukaryota > Metazoa > Arthropoda > Insecta > Coleoptera > Brentidae > Aspidapion > Aspidapion aeneum. Next base: position 256,105 of record CAUYVT010000106.1, read on the forward strand.
AACAAAAGAAGTAGGGAAAGACCCCAAATAACATGGACGGCAGATTTGAAGAAATACGCGGGAATTAGATGGATGAACACAGCGACAGACAGAGAAGAGTAGAAGATATTGGGGAGGATATTTTACTGATTTTTCACAATTTTGCATAAGGAGCCTATACATAAGGAGCAGTAGCGTGTCGTGGATAAAAGTGGACCATTTGTTTTTGCGTTATAGTGTGTTTACACATGCATGAATTTAGTGGCGCCAGTGTTCGCGCCAGTTCTATTGGCACGCCAGTAAAGGTTTACACTATTGTGCGAAAATTAAAAAGACTGGCACGCCAGTTTCATTTTTAAAGTGTACACGATACGCGATATGTCGGCTGAACTCTCGGAAGCCTGCAAAATAGTCGCTAAAGTTTTATTGAAAAAAAGAGATTCAGGAAAAGGAACAACGAAAAGGCCGTATCTGCATGGGTTAAAGCATGGATTGCTAGTCGATCTACTTTGGGTGCTTCCGAAAAACTTTTAGGAGAACTTGCAGCAGAAGATCCTGCGAGCTATAAAAACCATCTTCGAATGACAAAGCAACATTTTGATATTCTTCCAGAGTTTCTCTTATTTAAACAACATTCTTTAAAACTCGGTCTGCTACTTTAAACCATGGTACTTTTGGGGTGTATACTTCATTTGCACCGGCTCCGGAACGTTGGCTTTTTTTAATTTTTGTCAATTCCAAAGCATATGTGTTTCTTATGGATCATATTTTTGCTTTTACTTCTGCAACTTCAAAGCCTTCAATAGTCATTATTTTACTAATTTTTTGGAAAGCATTATCTCGACTATCTTTGTTTTTATACGAACTACTGTGTACATCCAATAAACAAGGAAAACATTCATAGCCTTCAAGAAACTGTATGGTCAGTTCTGCTGACCACTTTTTTTAGCCATATTAAGCTATAAAAACAAAAATAAACAAAATTTTTAAGCTCAAACACAATGAAAATAAAAAATAATGTAAAATAATGAACTTAAAACTGGCGAGCCGACGTGCAAGCACTTGTTTACACATGAAAATTTTCCTTTTCTGCGCGCATGCGTCACCACTGGCGCCAGCAAATTCAGTCAGCTGCAGACTTTTTTGATACATGCATGCAAAAAAATAACTTGTGTGCAAGTCGGTGTTTACACTTGCAAATTTAACTTACTGGCGCGCCAGTTTTTATTGGCGCCAGCAAATCCATGCATGTGTAAACTCTCCTTTAAATTTAGTTTTTCTATTTTTTTCTCAAAGGACGCCAGAGGCGCCAAGCGCATAGGGGCCTATACGACACGCCACTGATAAGGAGAAGATTCCACCTTTCTCTACGTTATGTTATCTGGGAAAGATTGACGAATAAGAACACTTATATATTTCACAAAAGAAGCAACTGAATAATTTTAGGTAGTACCGTCGATGCATGACTGAGCACCAATAAACAATGATGGTACCATATTCGCGGTCACGATTGGTTGAAGTCAATTATTGTAACAACAGCTTTTACCAAATGCGTTTTAACAATACCTCAATTACTTTAAATTACTATACACGTATAACGTTTTATTGGTAGCCATCCTAACCAATAACACGAATCCAGTTTATAAATGACTCAGTAATCTTTCAGGGTGTCCCGGATAAAAGGATAAAAGCACATTGTATACAGGGTGTTCGCCAAATTTTAGAGTATTATTCTTTGAGTGATTTTATGAAATACTACTACTATTTGCTACAATGTCGGTTTTGAACGTTTTTCTACGTGGTCCGACGCCTATTCTTCACCTCCTTCAATCCTGATTATCATCTTCTGTCAGGTTTTTTTGACTTACTGACCTTTGGATTGACTGTTGCCATTCTAGTTTAGGACGCCCTCTTTTTCTGCGCCCTATTGGTTACCATTCTAGGACCTGCTTTGGTAATCTTTCGTAGTTCATCCGTTGTACATGGCCGTACCATATCAGTTGTCTTTTAGTGATGTCATCCGTATGCTTCCCTCGATTCCATTCTTTCTTTTATGATCTCATTTCTTATGTGATGTGTTCTAGATATTCTCATTGATCTTATTGCATCCATTACGACACTTTCCATTTTTGTTGACAAGTCTCTATTCCATAAAACAGCCTGTTTTTCACCATTGTTTTATATATGTTAAATTTTACATTCTTTTTTATCTCTCTGCTCTATAAAATACTGTTAAGACATCCAATAACCTTTTTTGCTTTTACTATTCTTTTTTCCAGTTCTTGACAGTTTGTTCCTGTCTTATCAAATGTGACACCCAAGTATACATACTCATTGCATGGAGATATTGTGTGTCCATTGTCTAGTTCTAACTCACTGGATTCGTTTCCAAAACATAAGTACACTTTTGGTATTCTTCCATTAACTTTCTCATCATATACTCCATGTATTTTTTATAATTACCTATAATTACTTGGTCGTCAACAAACTGTAGTGTGTATATGATAAATCGGTTGTCAAGTTGTATTCCGATGCCGTGCAATTTACGCATCCAGTTTTTTAGAGCTACTGCGATATATATTTTAAAAAGAGTTGGAGAGATATAACATCCCTGTCTTAAGCCTTTCGTTATCAGGAATTCTTTTGAAGGTCGATTTCCAATTTTAATTTTAGATTTAGACCCTTTGTATAGTTCTTTTATCGCTTTTATGTATGTATGATTGATATTAGTTTGCTTTAACACTGTCCATAATTTTTCATCTGGAACTTTTTGTAGATCCACAAAGGTAACATGAGTCTCTATATTTCTGACGCTCCTCTTCTCAATTACTAGTTTAAGACAAATAACATTATCACTCCAAGATCTTATTTAATAAATAACCGTGCAGTTTTTGAGATATTTAACTCAAATCTTGAACGTGTATTTAACTATAAGGCATACATCATTAAGCATGCCAAATATTAGGAAAAAACTTTTTTCCATTTCTGAATAGCAATCGAAGATACAAATTATCTTTTTTTGTCTTTTTTCTCGAAAACGGTGAGAGATATAAAAAAATGTTCAGACATAAATACGATCTAAACAAGATATCTTTAAGATGTCTTTTGCTAGCTAGGTGTGTGCTGACCAGGAAATAAAACACTAAACTATCCATGTTATGATTGGTATTTTCTTATTGAATATAATTAAAAACATCTGTTTATTTAAACATTATAAACTATATGATTATGCAAAAAAGCTCTAGATCATTTACTGAGTATTTTGTTTACGATGCGCTGTAGACATAATTTCTACAAACATAACCGTTAAAAAAAGTTTTTTAAATCAGGACCGCACTATACTACCGGGGCTACCAAAATCTAAATACTTCGATAACTCGAACAACCATGTGTCACATAAAAATTTCGACTTGAGACTTCGACTTATCAAATAATAAAGAAAAATTTTTGCAACGTTTTCGTATTTTATGTATATCAAAATTTACGTTTTTTTTTGTAAAGAAAAAATTGGTATACTTGCAACAATTCTGATACAGTCAAGTCTATATTAAAAACGTTCACCTCTAATCAGGGTTCGAAAATATCATGATATTTATATAAATATCATATGACATGATATACAGGGTGTTCGGCACATGAACCGTCAAAATTTTTTGGGATATTGTTGGGGTCATTTGCTACCTTTTCAACATTGGAACTTGGGTCCTTAGAGTCACGGTTAAAGAGATATGAATTTTTTAATTTTTTTTTCTCAAATTACCCAAAATCCCACCTTTAAACCCTCGTAAGCTTTTTATTAATGTCTGGAAAAGCATTTTTTATAATTCTGTAATCTTATGCTACTTCAACTAATTAATAGATTTGTTAAAATTTATGTACCGCAGGGACATACGAAGTTTTTTATTAAAGAACATTAGTGATTTTGTGAAAGAAAATCGATTTCAAAATTAAAAATTAAAAAAAGTATCGACAATTGAGAACTTCATTTTCTTTTAAAAACTTCTCTAGTTGATTACCTTTCTAACGGTATGCTACACATTTAATAAAAAAACAATTCTGCTTTAAAATACGGATATTCTATGAGACGGGCAATAATCGTTCGGACTTGATAAGAAAAACAATTTGATGTTTATGATCGTTTCGAACAAAATTTATAAATAAAGAACACAATACATTATGTTAAAAGTTTAACTTTTGTTTAAGTAGGTAAACGATACAAGACGCTAGCGCTACCAAGTCCACTTCCAATCCCTGGCTTCGCATGCGTAGATCTACCAATATTATTTACCTCATGTATTAGAATCGATGTACAGGGTGATTTTCACTTGAATGATTCTAACCACATGAAAATAGAAAGTTTCAAAAACCTAACCTAACGAAACCTAATCAGATCTAACCGAACCGAACCAAAGCAAACTAAACCAATATTTTTTTTCAAAAAAAAACTTTCCTGACTTCCTACCTGGGATGCTAGAGGATGTGAATCCGAACCGGACCGTACCGAACCGAACCTATCCAAACCTAACCCTACCCAACTAAACCTAATTAGCAGTACGTGTTGTAGTTTAGTTTGGTTAGGTTAGGTTTGGTTCAGTTTAGTTAGGTTCGGTTTGGTTCGGTTCGGATTCACATCCTCTAGGATCCCGGGCAGGAAGTCAGGAAAGTTTTTTTTTTTTTAATTATTGGTTCAGTTTCCTTCGGTTCGGTTAGATTTGATTAGGTTTTGTTAGGTTAGGTTTTTGAAACTTTCTATTTTCATGTGGTTAGAATCATTCAAGTGAAAATCACCCTGTATGCATCTATTCTAAGACATGAGGTAAATAATATTGGTAGATCTGCGCTTGCGAAGCCAGGGATTGAAAGTGGACTTGGTAGCGCTAGCGTCTTGTGGTAAACGATAAACATCAAATTGTTTTTCTTACCAATTCCGAACGAGTCTCGCCCTTCTGACGGAATTTCCGTATTTTAAAGCAGAAATGTTTTTTTTATCAATGTGTAGCATACCGTTAGAAAGGTAATCAACTAGAGAAGTTTTTACAAGAAAATGAAGTTCTCAATTGTCGATACTTTTTAAAATTTTTAATTTTGAATGTGATTGTTTCACAAAATCACTAATGTTCTTCAATTAAAAACCTCGTCACAAGTCAAGTAATAATTCTCGCACTAAAAAAATGTTTCAGATTGTCCGCCCCTTGACGAGTGCGATCGCGTGCGCCTGTAGTAATTTATCAAGGTTACCTTTGACAACGCTGCAAAGCTTTCTAGGGGATTCGGGCGTATCGCGGTCTCTTTTTAATAAATGCTATACTCTGTCTATTTTTATCCTCTTATAGAAATGAATACCCTTAGATGTGTGCTTGTTCACGCAAGGCCAACACAAAAATAGAGGCCACGACCCTGAAAAAATCAGCTGTTCTCCCGGGGCTGAATTTTACATTGGGTCTTATGGGAGGTCAGAGGTTTTTTTATGGTATTTTCAAAATGGCACTACAGATTTCCGCAAAATTTCAGTAAAATATTCTCAGACACCATCCCGATATTCCACCAAAGATTTGTAAGGAAGCAACATGATTAAAAGGTTAAAATCTTCAAGATTTAGCATTCCTTATTTTGAATTCAAATTACCCGCCATGTACCACATGCCAACTGTTATATTTGACATGTATTTGACTTTGTCATATGTGATTGTCACATTTGCTTCTGCTTTAAATTTAATTTTTGTGTGAGCTAATGAAGCGGCTATGAAAAATTAAGGATTACTATACATTTAAAAAAAATTGTTCTGCCAGAATAAAGTAAAAACAATCTCAAAAATAACTTTATTTAAAAAAAAAATCAAATATTCATGAACCGTCATTCCAACTTCAATTTTTTAAAGACAATCAGCTGTGTCGTAACGTGACCATCAAAAAAAAATCAGCCCCGGATGTGACGTCAAGAAAGTGGAGGATCGTGGCCCGTCCGTTTTTATAGCCTTGGTTCACGTGATATATCGACATGGGAGGGCAATTAGTAGCTTTTCGACAACTGCGCAAACGAATTTTATGAGAACACCATGGGGTTATCTTCCCCTAAATTCTTTTCTGATACCGTCTTATTAAATAAATAATTTTTCCACAACTAATTAACGACTAATTAACGGCACACTATGCACCTAGTCGCGATTCGAGTTAGCGAAGCACCGCTAACTTCATTCTCATGCTGAATAAATATGACGTTTGCCCGAAATTTCGAAGAAGCCTTGTCAGGACCTGTCGTATCAAGCTCAGATTTCGAAAAAACTTGTTATAATTGAATAGTTTGGTTTAGTGATACAAAATATCAATAAATAACAAATTTAAAATAATCAGATGTGCTAATCAGTTTGAAATTTAAATATTAACTATGTTAAAGCTTAAATTTACAGCGTTTTAACATTCTGCCTTGAGCTTTAATTTAATATACCATACAAATTATATTAATACCTACAAACTTGTCTAAATTTGTATTTAATTATTTCGAATTTTAGATGGAATTTTCGAATAAAATGAATAGTTACACGTTTTTTACCCAACTGAATCACGGCGAAAGAAAGGGTAATGTTTTTCGATTATTGTATGTATGTAAGTCTGTTTGTGTCTCGCTAGACACTAAACGGCTGAACCGATTTTGACGAAAAAGGTTTTGTTGAATTGCTACTGATCCCGAAGGTGCTAAGGCCATAATTTTTTAAACAGGAATCAACATGGCGGTCTTCAGACGCCATTTTGTCACATGATGTAGGCTTTAAAGCATACAAATTATCTAAATTTTAGGCGATTTTATTGAAATTCACTTGATTACCCATTGCAAATGTCCTCTTATTTGCTGTAGTTTTTTTTGAGTCCTCCGTGCTCCCATCTATCTCCCCTCCTGTCATTCCCCCCACTCTATGCAAAATTCTTTCTGCATACGCTTTCAGATTTTTTTCCAACACCATTTTACTAGTTCCCCCCGCCTTTCCCTGTCTCCTCCCGCCATCCTTATTAGTAATAGTTATAGCTATAACTTTCACAAATATAAAGCAATTTCAAAAGTTCTTTCTGCACACACTTTAAGACTTTTTTCCAACATCATTTTACTAGTTTTCCCCTCCCTCGCTTCCCCCATCCCTCCTTATTAGTAATAGTTGTAGCTATACCTATCACAAATATAGAGCGATTTCAAAAATTCTTTCTGCACACGCTTTCAGACTTTTTTCCAACATCATTTTACTAGTTTCCCACCCCCTCTTCTCCCCACCCTCCTTATTAGTAATAGTTGTAGCTATACCTTTCACAAATTTAGAGCGATTTCAAAAATTCTTTCGGCACACTCTTTAAGATTTTTTTCGACACCATTTTACTAGTTCCCTCCTCCCTCTCTCCTCCCCCACCTTCACTCAATGCAAGGTAACACTGTTCGTGTCCGTAGAAAGTCTACACGTACTCTTTAGGTAAAGCTAAATAAATTGTAAATGCATAGTGCTTTTTATAAGGCTGAATAAGAATTAAACCTAAAAGTTGAAAATATTTTTTTTTTATTTATAAACAAAAATATCTAAAACAGGATGATTCTACAAAAATGGTGATGTGGAGTGGGAATGCATATTTTTCAAACAGAGACTGCAAATGAAGCATAGTTTTAGTTATAAGATTTAAAACGAAATGTTTTCTTTATGGAGCATTTGAGTTTAATGTATAAAAAAAATTGCAAGTTTATAATTTTTTTTATTTCAATTACCTCATTCCTCTGGTGTAGTCCCAAACCAAATATTAAAAACTCAGATTGAAAAAAATATCCTAATAAATAATATTTAACCAAGTCTTAACTATTTATCAAAAAATTGATAAAACTTAAGTTTGCAGTCATATTTTTGAAAATCCGAATTTACATTTTCTCCGGAAAATTTTACAATTTTCAACGTGCTCCATTTTTAATAACACAATATTTTTGAATACCACCGGTTAATTTCTAGAGAAAGAGACGGCCCTGGATATCTAATTTACTTGTGAGGGTGACATATTGTGACAGATAATGTCAACTTTAGTTTGGTTTAAGTTATAGATCTTTTTATTTTTGGCAGAAAATTAGTTTTTTTCAGAGAAATCCAAAAGCAACGCTTCAATTATCATTCCTCTGGTAAGTAAATATTCGCCTGATATCAACAGTATAATTTTTTTTTGATTGTTTTAAAATTATAAGTATAGGAACTTTGTTTATATAAAACTTAAGTTAAGTAGTCTAAATAGATTTTGATTTAAATTGGAAAACCATTAAAAAACTCATTCCTCTGGTACTCATCCCTCTGGAATTTTTATGCAATAATTCCTAAAATTCGAGAAAATAAATGTCTCTTAGCTTACACCTAATTAGTTACATAAATTTAAAAAAACAAAATTATTTACTGTGCTGTACTGTTATTTAAAGGCAATGACCAAAAATGATATCCATATAGCCCACTTTTGGTAGAATCATCCAACAATCAGAGTCAATTCTGTCTAAAACAATGAGAATCTCTACTACTTATCACTACTAAATATTTTTTATTTTTGAGTGAGTTCTGGGGGGAATTGATCCCCCCTAGGTACGGTCTTGGTTGCTCCCAAGTATGATTTTTTTATTTGCTCGAAACTGTATCCAAGTAGCTGAAAATTATAAGCATATCTCTCGTTGTTTCTTAAAAACTTTTTTAGATACCTACCTACCTAAATAATTTTATTTCAATTCATTTCTATCTATCTATATTTTGTTTTTGTTTTTAATTTTTTACAGTTTGAGGTCTGTGTATATACATGTTTTTTACCATGGCACACCGTCACATATACATGTGTGTTTACAGATAAAAAATCAAAATATTGACTTTTTTGTATAAAAACATTTTCTGATGTTTGAATTATAAATTTGTTTGGGTCGAAATTTGAATGTCGAATATGATAACCCAGTTTTCGTTATTAGCATTTATAGTTTTTTTTTGTCCAATTTTTTTTCCACCCTTTTCTTCTGCAGGGGCTTTGGAAATATAGAGTTAGACAGCTAATAAAAGAATTGTTGTACACCACTATTGTACACTATCAAAAACCGATATGCTTTTTAAAACCCTAAATTAGAAGGGTTGAGTCAAAGTATGTATCATATTTAGAAAAGTATGCTATCTTTAGGGTGATTATACGTTGAATACCGCGGCGTCTGCCTCTACGTAACACACCTGGATTTATTTTAGGGTGGATAAGAAAATTTAATAGAAAATATGGCTAACTCTCCCGAAGCGTCCGTAAATTGGGGTTACTTTGAAAAACTACCAAAAAAAACATTTTAGTCAAATTTTTTTAAAAACTAACGTCAGTAGGATAAAATAAAGTAAAATATCAATTTTTTTCCTAAGAAACTTATTTTTTTTTTAAAAGAGCTGTAAAAAAATTGATTATTTTGGTTATTTTTTTAAATGTATTTAAATAAGTACGCCCCTGGAGACTTAAATGTGACATATACTCCACATTATATTGCAGCGTTTAAAATAAAACTTTATTGTCTACAATAAAGTATAGTACACATTTTTTTCTATGAAGTGAAGTTTTTAGAAATTCTCTCTCTCTCCCCAAAAAACCGATCTTTGCGATTTTTCATAAAAAGGTTAGTTTTCGATAAAATTGAATAAAACTTAAAAAAAAAACAGGTTTTTTGGATATTGTGGAGGATTTTTTCGGGCCCTGTCAGCATTCTTAATAATTTGGCAGTAGCATAGGCATAGAATGTCTTGTAGGGATAGGTGCAACGTTTATCCTGCGCATAGACTGGAAAAAAAATTGTTTTTGAAAAAATTATTAAATTGAGTTGATAACACCGTCTTCTGATCATCAAGTAGCTTTTATTTTGTAATCAGAGCAAAATTGTTACGAAACATTTTATACTTTGATTTTAAAAAAATGTACCTACTTACTTATCTGCCAGATTTAGATCTATTGTCTAGTGTAGTCACCCCTTGCATTGTGTTTTTAATAATTTATGCTAACTGAAGGGGTGGGTAAAGAACAGAGACATTATAGGGGAATAGATTAAAATAATGCAATAAGTTAAAAAAATCACCACGAAAAAATATTAAACAATGCGCCCAACAAAAATAAAACAACTGTTTCAACCCATGCGTGTTGGCTGCCTACTATATAACCGGATGTAACTATGGTTCGATTTTAATAGGCTAGGTCATGCAGTGTGATTTTAATAAACAGAAATGATTCGTATCAATGAAATACTATTTTATTTTAAATTAAAAAAAAGGTTATGTTAAGAATATTTTTGTAATTCTTTTATAACCAAAAATTCAAGAATTTGTCCCTCTACAATATCATGGTCGGCAAAAAAAAGTTAATCATTTTTGCTTTCTTCTTTTGACTAGTCTATTTAGTAGGCTGGTATATAGGAGAAGAATTTAGGGGCAGTTACCATAAAATGGCCGACTGACAGATCCCCATTTGATAAAATTCATTTGCGCACTCTATTTCCCTTCCCTTGTCTGTGATAAAGACATGGTGTATTTTATGAATTTTTTTTGCGGTATACAAGGGTGGATATTTTGATACCAATGTTTGAGAGATCAGGGATCACTCGTTTAATTTTTATGACTATATTTTAAGTTAGATTTATACTACTATGTCGGTTTAGAACGTTTTTCTACGTTGTCCGACGCCTATTCTCCATCTTTTTCGGTCCTGACAATCATATTCTGTCAGGTTTTTTTGACTCATTGTTGAATTGACTGTTGCCATTCCAGTTTGGGACGGCCCCTTTTAGTGATTTCATCTGTTATGCTTCCCTCGATTCCCAATCTTTTTTTATAATCTCATTTCTTATATGATTTCTTCGAGATATTCTCACTGATCTTCCTATTTCATCCATTTCGACACTTTCCATTTTTGTTTTGTATTTTTCTGTAACGCGACAAGTCTCTATTCTATACAATTGCGTGCTTTTCACCATTTTTTCATATATGATAAATTTTACATTCTTTTTTATCTCTCTGTTAATACATCCAATAACCTTTTTTGCTTTTACTATTCTTTTTTCCAGTTCTTTACAATCTGTGCATGTATTATCAAATCTGACACCCTATACTCAGTTCATGGAGATATTGTTTAGTTCTAATTCACTTCATTCGTGTCCAATACATAAGTACTGTGCCTGTCCACGTTCACTGTTAACCCCCACTTTTGGTATTCTTCCGTTAACTTTCTCATCATATACTCATGTCTTCTTTATCATTAGCTACAATTACTTGGTCGTCACCAAATTGTAGTGTGTATATGGTAAATCTGGCGTTAAGTTGTATTAAATTTGTACTTTACGTTTCCAGTAGAGCTACTGCGATATATATTTTAAAAAGAGTGGGAGAGATACAACATCCCTGTCTTAAGCTTTTCGTTACCAGGGATTCTTTTGAAAGTCTATTTCCAATTTTAATTTTAGATTTTGACCCTTTGTATAGTTTTTTTTTAATCGCTTTTATGTATATATCATTGATATTAGTTTGCTCTAACACTGTCCATAATTTTTTTAAAGGAATGGTATCATATGCTTTTGTAGGTCCACAAAGGTAACATGAGTCTATATTTCTGGCACTCCTTTTCCCAATTAAATGTTTAAGACAATAACATTATCAGTACAAGATCTGCCTCACAAAATCCACTTTGCTCTTCTTCTTCTGGTTCATGAAAATCATTCTCTATTAGATCTCTAAGAATCCTACCGTACAATCTACTTAGAGTACTGCCAGAGAACATATATACAGTTCATAACATTATTTTTGAGACAACTTTTTTCAACTTTTTTTCATTGGCCTATGCTATCTTTTATGGTAAACAGCTGATAACTGTCAAAAAGTTATCTCAAAAATTACATGGACGCACCCGAAACGAACCCCCCCCAAGACTTAGATTTTTTTACATATTTTTTACATATTTCATGATAAAACACAAAAAATAGCTTAAAATTTGACATCATGAGGCTTCGGGCCCCCCCTTGAGGCCTCGCCCCCCCCCCTCAAGACACATTCCTGGGTGCGCCACTGAAAATTATGATATAGAGTGTATGTTGTTTCAATCAGCTAGATTTTTAATTTCATTATTTTTATCTTCTGTGTCCCAGACTGAGAGACAGAGATGAAGATTTCGCTCTGAAACGGTAAGAGTTACAATTTTGGTTAACTGAGTAAAAAGTTGCGCAATTCTGAGCCCAATCAGATTTTGTATCGAAATTTAATAATATAAAATATTCTACATGCGTTTTCAAAATATCGAGCAAAAACTAGATTTTTTTTTAGAAAAATTAAAATATCGTGGCAATCTTGTAAACAAATTTACTAAAAATGTTTCTAGACCTTTTACTTTTTTTAGAAATCGTTTCTGAAACAACCATATAATTACTTATTTCTAAGACATCCTGTATAAAGTTGCAGTACGTGTCGTTTTGTAAGATAGTACCTATAAATAATGTAAATTGTTTATAAAACCTGCAATAAACTCTAATAAATCTTTTATAAATCTAGCCTGCGTAGGTCTGTTAGTCCCTTTAATCGATATTATAAAAAAAATATTATGTCAAATATATTTTTACTAATGACGACGACCGTATAATATAGGTAGTTTGGGGGGTTTTAAAAAAATAATCTTAAAATTATTCCATAAAAAATAGCCAACGAATTTTATGTAAGATCAGGGACAGATAACTTTTTTTTAAATTATCACATTTTAAATCATTTACCTCATGGAATATTCAGCAAAAATATTCATAATAAACATTTTTCCATTAATTTTTATTCTAAGGATTACGTAAGACATATTTCGATTAAATGCATGTACTGCATTATCGCGCATTTCTCATCAAATATTAGGGACATTTTGGATCAGCTAAAACAACGGAAAATTTGACAGCTGTTACCGTTATTGTTACTAAGAATAACGGTAATATTCAGGACAAAAAATATAGATTTTGGAACACTTAAGATAAGTATAACACAAACGTTAATTTAGTAATATAACGAGGAGATTACCTCAGGCTGGATTTGAACCAGCAACCTTCCGCTAATGAAGCCTGGTTCATCGCGCTTAAATACCGACTTTTCAAAAACTCCCATAGGTTAACGGCAAGCTTGCGATATAACAGGGACTTATTATAATAAAGCCAGGCAGTAATAGTTCCGGGCCCCAATCTGACAGTTTTCCATTGATCTTTCAAAATTGACATACCAAAGTCGAATTTCCAAATCTAGTCTAGTCACAAAGGCCTAATTTAAAAAAAAAAGATAGCTGTTCTAATAATGCCCGGCACTATTACTGCCTGACTTAACTGCAATAAGTTTGAGATGCGGTCAAGTGAATAGTAGAATAAGACACCACTAATCCACCATTCTGTATACAATCAATAAAATTGTCAGGCAAACAAACTACCGAGGTTGCTACCTATATCCTATTTGTTTACAGATAAATAAATTCTAGTTACATTTTTTTAAACTTTATTTTTAGTCTGGTTGTCTAGGGCAGATAATTAATTGGTGGTACTTACACACAGGTACTCAAACTAGAAACAATTATGGAATTCTTGATGATATTAGGGACTTATTGCAATAAAGCTAGGCAGTAATTGTGCCGGGCACTGTTGACAGTTTCGCATTATAAGAACAGCTGTCTTCTTTCACAATTAGGCTTTTGTGTATTATAAGAGCCGGAATTAATAATGCCATTATTATTGGAAAATACACGACTGGATTTATAAGTTCGACTTTGGTATGTTAATTTTGAAAAATCAACTGTCAGTTGTCAATGGAAAACTCTCACAATAGTGCCCGGCACAATTACTGCCTGGCTTTATTGCAGTAAGTCCCTAATACTACAAGGAACAGTATTTTGACAGTTTTAAATTTTAAAATGACAGCTGATCTTTCAATATAAAGCCTCTGTTTACTATATAAGAACCGGAATAAATAGTACCTTTATATTACAAACAAATTAACCACTAATTTTTAAATTCGACTTTGTTATGTGAATTTTGAAAGATCAACTGTTAGTTTACAATGTAAAACTGTCAAAATACTTCCTGGCTTTATTGCAAGAAGTTTCTAATATCTCTTTGTTTTTCAAAGTTAATAAAATACTCTGCCAATATATGGGCCCCTAAGCTCACACTAGGTACTATAGTTATAGTGTACGTGTGAGCTAATATAACTAAAAACTGAAATATATTTTATTCAACTCCAGACTAAATTACCTTTTGTTTGATACCACACAAGCCATGTTTTGACTTAAACTCAAGTTTTTGAAATCTACCCCCACCCTTAAAAAAAACAAAAAATATAATGTATTTTGTTAAACTCCGGACTCAATTACCTTTCGTTTGATATCACACACGCCATATTTTCATTTAAACTCTAATTTTTGAAATATACCCCCACCCTTTTTTTAAAATAAATTAAAATGTATTTTGTTTAACTCCAGACTCAATTACCTTTCGTTTGATATCACACACACCATATTTTCACATAAACTCTAATTTTTGAAATCTACCCCCACCCTTTTATTTGGTTTGTGTTCGGTGGATTTTGTTCATTTTTAAATGGGACCATCTCGACCCAAGATCCAGCCTAGGTATCAAATTTCATTAAAATCGGCCAAGCGGTTTTTGAGTTATGCGCGTTGGTCGTTACAGACAGACATACAGACAGACAGACAGACAGACAGACAGACAGACAGACAGACAGACAGACAGACAGACAGACAGACAGACAGACAGACAGACATACATACAGACAGACAGACAGACAGACGGCGCAACAAAAAAGTTTCAAAATCATCTGAAACGCAAAGATATATAAAAATTTTTGAAATCGGAGCAACTTTTTTTTTTCGAAAAAATTAGGATCACCATAGCTCACACTCCTATAGTATAGTATATGTGTGAGCTAAAATATCTGATTATTAAAAAATACTGAAAGTTATACCGGTGGTGTGATGTGAGAGTCCGCTTTACAGTTTTTTTTAACCTTCCTAGCCCGCGCAGCAATGGCTAGAGCCGGTATTGTTTTTCAGGAAAAACATTTCTTTTTTTAGAAAATGTTTTATTTGGGTGTCTTAGCAAAATTGTCGTGATGTCTGTGTGTGTGTGTGTATATTATTTATGTCCTTCACACGATAGATCCCAAACCGCTGAACCGATCTTCATAAAATTTTAAGGTAAGATAGTGTTTGACACTCTGACGAGCTGATTAAATTTTGGTCAAAATCCACTGTGTTAATGACAGTTTTTTGACAATTAAAAATTTTTAAAATGCTAACTTTTTAACGGAGCATGGGTTTTCGGAATATAGTAGACTACAGTCTGCTCAATAATTTGTGTAATAACTAAAAACTTCGTAAGAGCTTTAGTTTCTGAGATATTTACAAAAAAACTGTTTTCAAGGCTGATAAATGATCATGAGTCAATCGTCTTCCTCAGAGGACGTCAAAGGCTGTAATAGTTATTTAAAAAACAAGGTTTGAAAACGACTTTTTGCACACGATCGAGCCGAAGGCGAGGTCTACAAGTCGAGGGAGTGTGCAAAGAGGTTTTCAAACGAGTTTTTTACAATATTTTTTATACGACTGCTAATAAAGAAAGAAAAATCAAATTTTAATTTAACTTGTTTCTATTTCCGACATTTTTACAACAAAACTTTAAAAATTCAACAATTTTTTGACGTATCTAATCAACAAAACATACGAGCAGTGACGGTTGCTACGGAACTAAGCCAACTTATATTAATGGGTGACAACAACAAAAATCACAATGACGGGAGACCCGTATGCAGAAATGACATAGGCGTGCGCAAAAATGACATAAGCGTGTGCAAAACGTTTTGCACACAGCGTGCGCAAAATGCCATTTTCAGATCGTGTTCTCCGTGCGCAAAACCCCCTTTTACAAGACAGTCGTATAAAAAACTTTTTACGCATTAAAAATGATGCTGTTTGTTGCCATTCCAGGAAAGAATTCCTAACCACTTAGAGGTTTCATTGTGTATTGTATAAATACTTGTCCTGTAGTATTTTGAAATTTGTTTTTAGATTATTTTTGCAATTAGCAGTGTTATCAATTCAATTCGCAATAAAATAAATAAAATACATAAGTCTTGGGGACAACTTGGAGACCGGAAAACGGTTCGTCGACCAAATAAGAGCTTAAACTTATTATACAAATTTTTTGAAAAAAAATGAGTTGGTTTAAAGTGAATACAGTGAAACCTCTCCATTCGGACACCTCTATTAAGCGGACACTTCCTTTAGGCGGACAAATTTGTTGGAACCAAGCTTTTCCTTATTTCTTTACATGTAAAATTCACTCCTATTTTGGTTAAATAATTCTGAAAACCCCCGCAAACTTCTGACAACGGGACGGAGCGCTCCACGACTTGGGCATAAATATTATGTAGTATGTTTGCAACAACGCACTCTGCAGCCGGGGAATTACCTCTTTCCGTTTTAATGCGGAGACTAAATACTTCTGTCGTATTTAAAAACTTCTTGGTTTATGTAAAAAAATGGCACTTGTTAACGTTTCGGAGAAGGAACATCATTCAGCATTAAAGATCGCTGAAAAATTTAATATCGGAAAAACTCAAGCAGCGGAAATTGTTAATAAATAAATCTCTCACTGTATTGTGCAAAATGAGGAATATTTTTCCTTTTTTGCTTTTTTTTATTGCTCAAAAAGAGTTGATAAGAGTTTAGCTATCCCTATAAAAAAGGAAGACAAAGTTCATATAATAAATGGGTTTTTCCAAAAAGAAGGAATTTTATATAAGTATCTAAGCACTTTAAAAACAGCCAGGAACGCACTAGCCGGATAAGTTTGGGGAGGGGGGCTTGATCACCAGGCTTAATACCTATAAAATCCAAAAATACTACGACCGAGGCGGCGAGGTGTGAAATGGCTTAACATTGCAATACAAAAAACGACTGGAAAGTTGAAAAACTTGAAATGTGATTTCATTTTCATAAGATTTAAAAAAACGAAGAAACGCCAAAAATTTACAAAAATTGAGTACTTTTCGGAAAAAATCGCTTCGCGGAGCGAATTTTATAAGTCTAAACAAAAAAATGGCGAAAATAAATTAGAATAATTAAGTACTTTGCTTTTAGGAAAAAATTTGATAAAAACCACAAAAAATTCCCACAGATTTTTTTTTTTAAATATTTTATTTATTTATTTTTTTGGGTTAAAAAGAACATAAATGACGGAATCTAAACGGATCTGATACCTTCCTAGCAAGCGCGGATTTGAGGGGGGGTAACGGGGTAATTACCCCCACTAGAAAAAAAAATGTACTTTTTCCTAATAAAATAACGAAAAACAGGAAAATTACCCCTACAAAAAAAAATCATCGACTATTACCCCTCCCCCTAGATTTTGTCCCAGATGCGCGCTTGCTTTCTAGCTAGACTGTTAGCACACTTCAAGTGAAGCCATGATATATCACCTTTGAAAACAGTTTTGTATAATATCTCAGAAACTAAAGCTTTTACGAAGTTTTTGGTTATAACACAAATTATTGCGCAAAATGTAGTCTGCTATATTCCGAAAACTTCATATTGATAAGACGCTTCATTAAAAAGCATTTTTTCAATTTTTTAATTGTCATAATGTCAAAATCTAATCAGCTCGCTAGAGTGTCGAGCACTATTTGACCTGAAAATTTTATAAAAATCGGTTTAGCGACTTAGGAGCTATCGTGTTACGGACAAATATACACATACACACACAGACATCACGACGATGTTGCTAAGATAGGTCAAAATACACTGAAATACCACATTTTCGGCGTTTTCTCAAAAAAAAATATCACTTCGCCCCTAAGAAATTTTGCTCATTTTATTTGGGAGGGCCAAGCCCCCCTATCCCCCGCTAACTGCGCTCCTGAAAACATTTCAAATGCTTGGTTGCTCTTGAAACTCATTAGTACACTACTACATACTTAAAAGATTATAATACTACATAATATTTTGATATTTCATATGAATTTTTTTAAACTTCTGTTTTAAAATTAAGATATTACACGTTTTAGTTCACAAAAATATTAACTAGGTAGGTATAAAGAGAATTATCTACATTTATATTGCTTAAATTAGTGAAAATTTAGCTAATTTGAACAAAAATAAAATCATGATTTTTTTTTAAATTTGTTTAAAATTAAATTTAAATAATTTTATACTTTATTTTCCGCATTAGGATAAAGAGAATCCACACCTTTATTTAAATCTTTTTAAATATTATTATTAGATATCGCTAGTTTGTTATCAAAATTTAATTAAAATAATGAATACCCATACGGGTTTTTTATCAGTCCTTTGCAAATAATATAAAATTAGGTTATATTTTTAAAAAAATTTGATACATTAAGGATTACAGGTTTTTTGATGAATTGAATAGATACCACCTAAAACCCAAACAAAACTCTTATTGCAAAATCTATTTTTAACTAAATTAAAATATCCCTTAATTAATAAAATCTAGAATATCATGATTGTGTTTTTGTATTTTAATTTTAGTGAAAAACTTTGAAAATTATCACAAGTAATTTTTTTTGTATTTTCTGTTTTGTTACAAGCGCAAATCTGTTAAGAAAATCGACCAAGAAAAAATTAAAAAACTCAAATTCAAAAAAAACACGTTCTTTTCTTAAATAAATTGTTTTACCTTAAAACAATTTGTTTTGAAATAAAATATTTTTTTTAGTTCAACTCAGGGTTTAATCTTGAAATGAGACTTTTTTTTTCTTCTTTAAATGTTTTGATTTAGTGTACTCCATTTTGTAACAAACCAAATTGTCTTCATATAAGTAATATTTTGTTTCCAGAGAAGACGGTGCCTTAGACTAATTCAGTTTTAATTTAAAATAAAACAATTTCAGTTTCATATTAAAATAAAAGGCAAGACATTTTTTGTGTTATATCAAGAAAATATTCTCTTGGTGAATAGGAAAGCACAAATTATTTTACTTCAAAGCAATTTGCTTTGATTTAAGACAATTTTTTTATCCTGTAGGTATCACAAAAAAAATTTCAAAACTTTAAAATTTTTTCAAAAATTGTTAAATTAAAAAAATACCCAAAAATTCTTAATCTACAACCTTGATTTAGTATAGAAAGACACCCCACAAGACTCAAAAATTTTTAAAAAAATTTTTCAAAAAAAACACAAAAAAAATTAAAAATTTTCTACTTACTTACACATCAGTCGATGGCATCCAGAGCGCTATACCAGAGCAATGAGTCCTGCCTCATCACTCGGTTCAAGCATCGCCAAAAAATAATAAAATTATATCCAAAAAAAAACAGCCAGGACACTTTTTTTCACACCACTATTATTATTCCTCAGATCACTTAAACAATATCTCTTAAAAATATCATTAATTTAATTTTTTTTTAATTGGAAATTCAGAAAAACACTTTATTTTATTTTTGTTTGATCATTATTATTTTTCAAAAATATTTAAAAATCACTATTTGTTGAAAAATATTTCCGGTAGACTCAACAAAAGTCGAAAAATTTTTAGGTTCAGTTCCGCGCACATCAGTGACGGATTTTTCTTTTTTCAAAAAAAACTGCGCGGTTTTTTTTTTAAATACGAAAAACTTTGGAACCGCGCGCGGTTTCTCGCCGTGATCAGTTCAGAACACCGTTCAGACACGGAATAAAGTCAACAGGCCAACCGTGTGCGTTTATCACCCTATTCTGTGACTGCACGATACAAGGATATTTTCGATCCTCACTTCATACTTTGGCTGTGAACTATGATGAAGCCTCACACCTTTTTGCCTGACTTCACAGTTTAGTTTGATGTTGTGCTGTGTACAGGGTGGGTAGGGTTGCCAGGCGTCTAGATTTTCCCGCATTCGGACCTCTCTATTCCAGAGACACGATAGATTAGATTACCCAGGGCTATCAAAATGGACGGGCCACGATCCTCCACTTTGTTGACGTCATATCAGGGGCTGATTTTTTTTTGATGGTCACGTTACGACACAGCTGATTGTCTTTAAAATATTGAAGTTGAAATGACGGTTCATGGATATTTGATTTTTTTTAAATAAAGCCGTTTTTGAGATTGTTTTTACTTTATTCTGGCAGAACAATTTTTTTTAAATGTATAGTAAGCCCTAATTTTTCATAGCCGCTTCAATAGCTCACACAAAAATTAAGTTTAAGGCAGAAGCGAATGTGACAATCACATATGACAAAGTCAAATACATGTCAAATATAACAGTTGGCATGTGGTACATGGCGGGTAATTTGAATTCAAAATAAGGAATGTTAAATCTTGAAGATTTTAACCTTTTAATCATGTTGCTTCCTTACAAACCTTTGGTGGAATATCGGGATGGTGTCTAAGAATATTTCAGTGAAATTTTGCGAAAATCTGTAGTGCCATTTTGAAAATATCATAAAAAAACTTCTGACCTCCCATAAGACCCAATGTAAAATTCAGCCCCGGGAGAACAGCTGATTTTTTCAGGGTCGTGGCCTCTATTTTTGTGTTGGCCTTGGATTACCCTTCTAGTTGAGTGGCCTGTGGATAGTTGTGGAAGATTTTTTTAAACTAAGAGAGAGGGGGGCACTTGGGAACAATTTTAATATTTTTATTTCTTGGTGCAAGATAAAACAAGCTACAATTAAGACAAATATGTTAAATGTCTTATTAGGTTGTTGTAAAACAATTTTGAGGAATAAATGTTAATTATTTTTATTTTGAGACATTATATTTATTAAATTGTAAACGCGTGCATAATGTTTACATCTGTAAACGCCTATAAGGGGCACATGTGGACAGACGAAAAAATCAGTGGGGCACATGTGGAAAATAAAAAAATTATAATAATAACTGTAAATATTTTGTAAACGGAATACTTTTATTTTATTCATAAAAATACTTAAAAGAAACTAAAAATAATGTCAATTTTTACATTTATTAACTCATATTGTAGCCCTCAAAACTGTAGCTGACCGTGAAAAACAAACTGAATCTGGTCGTTCCGGCCGACTTATCTGGAAACAAAAGTTTAAATACTATATTTTCTATCGATACTTCCGAGATGTCATCATTCTCAGGGAATAGATACAAACTTTTGTCCCGGAACAAGTTTTAAGAATTTTATAAGATATTCTGACTTCGATAATTTCGAAATGATTTGACCGACAAAGTGTTTTATTTTACACACAGAATTTTAAACAAATAAAATTTATTTTAGAGTAAATAAACTACACACAGACTTAAAAAACAATAAAAAGGGCACCAATAACTATTTATACGAAAACGGAGAGCTTGTGGACAGTCTGGGGGCACATGTGGATATGTCGAGGGGTCATCAGCTTTCAACAGTACTGTACAAATTTCACAACAGTACCCGACAGTACCACGACAGGATCCAACAGTACTCGACAGTACACGACAGTACTCAACAGTACTCGACAGTACACGACAGTACCCAACAGTACTCGACAGTACACGACAGTACCCAACAGTACTCGACAGTACACGACAGTACACGACAGGACCCAACAGTACTCGACAGTACACGACAGGACCCAACAGTACTCGACAGTACACGACAGGACTCAACAGTACTCGACAGTACTACGACAGGACCCAACAGTACTCGACAGTACACGACAGGACCCAACAGTACACGACAGTACCCAATAGTACACGACAGTACGTAATAGGACTTAACAGTACACGATAGAATCCAACAGTACTCGACACA
The DNA here is from genome assembly GCA_963576565.1 of Aspidapion aeneum. Lineage (NCBI taxonomy): Eukaryota > Metazoa > Arthropoda > Insecta > Coleoptera > Brentidae > Aspidapion > Aspidapion aeneum. The sequence goes on from CAUYVT010000106.1 coordinate 277,869, forward strand.
ACCCTCTTAGTGGCGTTGATGCAAAACGACAGGATGACCTTTTTTTTTTTTTTGGAGACGGCGCGGTTCAAATTTCTACGTCGCGGTTCGGTTCATTCATTCACATATGAAACGCGCGAAGGCCCTATCGGCCTTCCCTAGGATGACCTTTTTTTTTGGTCGCAAGATTTGTGAGCGCGGCGCGGTTCCCCAAAGATGATGACCTTTTTTTTTTTTTTTTTTTTTTTTTTTGCTCGCATGTTTTTTGAGGGCGAGGCACGACGACAGTACTCAACAGGACCCAACAGTACACCGCCAGGACCCAACATTACTCGACAGTACACGACAGTACTCAACAGTACACCGACAGGACCCAACAGTACTCGACAATACCCAACAGTACTCGACAGTACACGACAGTACCCAAGTCCTGTTGGACGCTGTACAAAATTTTAGGGTGCCGATGACCCCTCGGGATATGTCCATATTATGTGCTCTAACATTGCTGTCCACATTTGCCCCTGAGGTACTTAGGTTAGAATCTGAGCTTCTAAAAAAGTTAGATTATGCTTAGGTAAAATATAATGCAATCCGACAGGGTGACACAATATCCCCAAAAATATTTAACCAGGCCCTGGAAGATGTTTTTGAAAACTTAGATTGGGAAGAAATAGGCCTCAAAGTAAACGGACAATACTTGAATCTTGAAACATTATCAAGATATGCTGATGATATCGCCTTAATAACAGATAAGAATGACGAACTGATAAAAATGCTGGAAGAACTGGATACAGCAGCTAAAAATATAGGCTCCCGTATGAACTACACTAAAACTAAAATGATAACAAACACAGATGAAGATATCACGATTAGAATAAACCAAGAGAAAATAGAACGAGTAAGATTGGCCTGGGCAGCATTCGGTAAATTAAGCTACATATTAAAAAATAAAAATTATCCTCAGTACCTCAAAACGAAAGTGAATAACCAATGTATCCTTCTTGTACTTGGATCCTATGGATTTTAGACCTGGACACTTACAAAATTATGGATAAATAAGGTAACAAAAGCCCAAAGATCAATGGAAAGACAGCTAGAAAAAGGAATGAATGGATAAAAAATAAAACAAGAGTAAGGGATGTCAAAGGAAAAGTAGCAAAATTAAAATGGAAATTTATCGTTTATAATATTAGAGAGAAAGATGATCAATGGAACAAATGTATTGTAAACTGGAGACCTGGGGAAAATAAAAGAAGTAGGGGAAGACCCCAAATGAAATGGCGGACGATCTGAGAAGAGGGGAAGATATTGGGGTAGGTCTATGTCCAAAGATGGATCGAAGAAGGCTAAATAGATAGATAGAATAGATGGAAATAAAAAGGTTATAGTTCCCCTTTCTAAATGTAGATGGGGTTGGAAAACATTATTACCCAAAACAGCGTGACCGATTTATTACATAATTATTTTTTTATTATTATTTTTTTAATTTTAATTATTTGGAAGAATCACGACAATTTTTATTTCGAAAAGTAAACTCCAGTCCGGATTTAACTTTTTTACAATAAATGAGATATTTCAAAAACTACACTTTATCTCAAAAGATTGACAGTGTAATTTAAAAAAATTCTCTGCCAATATATGGGCCCCTAAGCTCACACTAGGTACTATAGTTATAGTGTACGTGTGAGCTAATATAACTAAAAACTGAAAAATGTTTTATTCAACTCCGGACTAAATTACCTTTTGTTTGATACCACACAAGCCATGTTTTGACTTAAACTCAAATTTTTGAAATCTACCCCCACCCTTAAAAAAATAAAAACTAAAATGTATTTTGTTAAACTCCGGACTCAATTACCTTTCGTTTGATATCACACACGCCATATTTTCACTTAAACTCTAATTTTTAAAATATACCCCACCCTTTTTTTTAAATAAATTAAAATGTATTTGGTTTAACTGCAGACTTAATTGCCTTTCGTTTGATATCACACACGCCATATTTTCACATAAACTCTAATTTTTGAAATCTACCCTTTTATTTGGTTTGTGTTCCGTGGATTTTGTTCATTTTTAAATGGGACCATCTCGACCCAAGACCCAGCCTAGGTACCAAATTTCATTAAAATCGGCCAAGCGGTTTTTGAGTTATGCGCGTTGGTCGTTACAGACAGACATACAGACAGACAGACAGACAGACATACGGCGCAACAAAAAAGTTTCAAAATCATCTGAAACGCAAAGATATATAAAAATTTTTGAAATCGAAGCAACTTTTTTTTTCTCGAAAAAATTAGGATCACCATAGCTCACACTACTATAGTATAGTATATGTGTGAGCCAGTGGCGTATATATGGGGGGCCTGGGGGGCCCGGCCCCCCCCCGAAGCTAAGATTTTTTTGAATATTTTCCACAAATTTCATGAATACAAACATAAAATAGCATAAAATACAGCCTCATGAGGTCTCGGCCCCCCCCAAAACTGTCTCGGGCCCACCCCGAAACTTTTTTCTATATACGCCACTGGTGTGAGCTAAAAACGAGTTGTAAAGGTTTGAAAAAATTACAATATTTGAAAAAATCAGTTGTGTGAGGCAAAAATTATACCATTTTTATGAGCTCAAAAAATATCACTTTTATTCGATATCTTACTCCCGTATAAAACTATATAGCACTCGTATAGCTTACTTATTTTAAAATTAATATTAAATCCATATAAAATTTTCGCGTTGTAAACTTAATATGAGTTGTTCGGGAATTTGTAAGTCCTTTAAGTACCAATTTATAGATAACATCCTTTTAAAGGATTTTAGAAATTTTAGATTACTTATAAATAATATAGTGATATCGATTGCAAAAAGGTAAAAATAGAAAAAAAAATTGTTTATCAGAAAAGATAAAAAAGGGCGGAACCTGGAAAAAGAAAGTAAATAAAACTGTAAGAAAAATGATAAAAGAAAATAAAAGAAAGAGCTAAAAAATAAAAGTTCATAACAAACTGTCTAATACCGACTCTAGGTACATATGAAATAATTAAAATAAATTGGTAAAAAATTTTTTTTAATTCACAAGCTTTTATAAAATGCACTAAAAATTAAAAAATAATTTTCTAACATTCTAATATTATCATAATAATAAAAGCGATGGCCGACTGATGGAAATTTTGACGATGTTAGCACGATAAGATATCCGTATCAATTAAATATTACTATTTGCGAGAATCAATCTAGCAGAAAAATGCAGAGGTATCAAAACCACCCAACCCGACCCAAGATACCCCAGCATTTCTCTAACATAGGTATGGCAATGCCATAACATTGCGGCACATCAAACATATCTTTGATGACCTGCTATGTTGAATATTCTTTAAGTGTTTAGATCACAAATCTAGATTAACTTATGCTTTGATTTGCGGCCATCGCTTTTATTATTATGATAATATTAGAATGTTAGAAAATTATTTTTTAATTTTTAGTGCATTTTATAAAAGCTTGTGACTTAAAAAAAAATTTTTACCAATTTATTTTCTATTTTTTAGTCTCAGCTATCTACTCTGTTAAATAAAAATATTTGTTCAATAAGAGAACAGAAGAGTTTATTCTAGATTATAATGAAATCGCTGATCGTGAGTTGTTTGGAAACTCATTTTTCTATTGGGGGAAGGAGAGGGTGGGGGTAGAGGTAGAAATATATTTTTTGTTTGGGCTGTATTGCCATCGAACCTTTATGCATATACCAAATATTATAAAAGTCATTTGAAGTGAAGTGTGTCAAAAACGCATTTTTTATGGAAGGGGGTGGGGGGTGGGGTGGGATGACATTTTTTCATTATTGTTGTATTGTCATCGGACCACTATATGTATACCAAATTTCATCCAAATTGGAAAATGGGAAGTGTGTCAAAAACGCATTTTTCTATAGATGGGGGTGGGGGTAGGAGTGGTAGGATTTTTTTTTCAATGTTGTGTTGTCTTCGGACCACTATATGTATACTAAATTTCATCCAAATCGGATAATGGGAAGGGTGCCAAAAACGCATTTTCTATGGAAGGGGGTGGGGGTAGAGGTGGGAGGATATTTCTTTTTAATGTTGTATTGTCATCGGATCACTATGTCAATACCAAATTTCATCCAAATCGGATAATGGGAAGTGTGTCAAAAACTCATTTTTCTATGAAAGGGGGTAGCGGTGGGAGGATATTTTTTTCTTAATATTGTTTTGTCATCGGATCACTATATGTATACCAAATTTCATCCAAATCGGATAACAAGAAGTGTGTCAAAAACAAATTTTTCTATGGAAGGGGTGGGGGTAGGGGTGGGAGGATATTTATTTCTTATTTTTGTATTATCATCGGACCACTATGTTTATACCAAATTTTATCCAAATCGGATAACGGGAAGTGTGTCAAAAACACATTTTTCTGTAGAAGGGGTGGGGGTAGGGGTGGTAGGATATTTTTTTCTTAGTGTTGTATTGTCATGGGACCACTATGTGTGTACCAAATTTCATCCAAATCGGATAATGGGAAGTGTGTCAAAAACACTTCACAAGATTTGATAGATAGTTAGATAGGTAGTTAGACAGAACATCTAAAGCTAAATAAAAGCTTGTAATAATAAATTATATGAACGGCATGAAAACTAACGTTAAATAGAATGAAATAAATATCACACAGCTATTTTATACAAAATTATACCAAACCAAAAGGGAACAATGGCGAGAAAGCATAAAGAAACTCCAAACAAAAATAAAGAGCATAAACTCAAAACCACAACACGAAACAAGCACAACGGAAATAAACAGAGCATTAAAGAAAATGAAACAGATCTCCTGGAAGAGACGGAGCAACGGCAGAAATTCTAAAGTACGGTGGTAAAGCTGTAGTCAATACTTTCCATATTCTCCGGAATGAAATACTAAGAGAAAAAAATAATCCCAAACAACTAGAAAGAATCAGTAACCATTATTCTACACAAGAAAGGCGATATCATCATATGTGTCAATGTAATTTATAAGCTTTTCACGAAAATATTAACAGATAGACTAACAAAAAAAATTGACAGATATCAATCAAAGGAGCAAGCAGGCTACAGGAAAGGTTTCAGTACAGTTGACCACCTATTAACTATGAAAATCCTAATAAAACGAGTCAACGAATACAACATTCCACTATATATTGCGTTTATAGACAACGAAAAAGCTTTCGATAGCATTGTGCACTGGGCAGTAAAAGCAGTTTAGAAAAAAAAAGAAAAAAACTAGCACCCAAATTCGACAATCTTTCTATAAAATTAAAAATAAATAAATAATTACTTATAAAAATACCTAAAATATTATCCTTGTTAGTTGTGTGTACCTATTTTTACAACTTGTCGTTCAAGTACCTATATTGCGCAAGTCGTCAGTTTTTCGTCTAAAAATGATTTTTGCGGTATTTTGTAAAGTTTCTTTTTTGGACTTTGAGCATGGCGCCGCACTGGTGTATCCATTGCTGTACAATTGTGGATTTGAGGGGGAATAACAAGGTTTATTACCTCCTAGAAACAATATCCACTTTAGTTAATAATTGAAGGGCTAACCACATAATTATCCCTTCCGCCTCCCTAGAAAATAAATAAGATTACCAATAGTTTTTCCTTGGACCATTAATACCAAGCACGAACATACCAATCATGTAGAAACCTCTACTACTACGTCGGTTTACGTTGCTCGACGCCTATTCTCCATCTCCTTCGATCCTGACAATCATCTTGTGTAAGGTTTTTTTGACTCATTGATCTTTCGATTGACTGTTGCCATTCCAGTTTAGAACGCCCCCTTTTTCTTGGCCCTATTGATTGCCATTCTAGGACCTGTTTTGGTAATCTTTCGTCGTTCATCCGTTGTACATGACCGTACCATATCAGTTGTCTTTTAGTGATGTCATCCGTTATGCTTCCCTCGATTCTCATTCGTCCTTTTATGATCTCATTTCTTATATGATCTGTTTTAGATATTCTTATTAATCTTCTTATGGCATCCTTTTCGACACGTTCCATTTTTGTTTTAAATTTTTATGTTACGCGACAAGTCTCTATTCCATACAACAGCATTCTTTTTATCATTGTTCCATATATGTTAAATTTTACATTCTTGTTTATCTCTCTGCTCCATAAAATACTATTGAGAAATCCGATAACCTTTTTTGCTTTTACTTTTTTTTTTCCAGTTCTTTACAGTCTGTTCTTATCTTATCAAATGTAAAGCCCAAGCATACATACTCATTGCAAGGAGACAGTGTTTGTTCATTGTCTAGTTCTAACTCACTTAACCCCCACTTTTGGTATTCTTTGTCATTAGCTACAATTATTTGGTCGTCAGCAAACTGTAGTGTGTATATAATAAATCGGTCATTAAGTTGTATTCTGATGTCGTGTGCTTTACGTTTCCAGTTTTTTAGAGCTACTGCGGTATATATTTTAAAAAGAGTTGGAGAGATACAACATCCCTGTCTTAAGCCTTCCGTTAACAAGAATTCTTTTGAAAGTGGATTTTTAAATTTAATTTTAGATTTTGACCTTTTGTATGGTCCTTTTATCGCTTTTATGTGTGTATGATTGATATTAGTTTGTTCTAACACTGTCCATAATTTATCTACTGGAACGGTATCAAATGCTTTTTGTAGGTCCACAAAGGTAACATGAGTTTCTATATTTCTGGCACTCCTTTTCTCAATTACTAAGACGAAAAACATTATCACTACAAGATCTGTCTGTAGAAACCACTCGTTTTTTAAAACAAGCGTCTCAGGATCAAAGAGGGCGGGTCGTCACATCTGACTGCACACCAAATAATATAAGTATTAGTCTGTAGACTAGATAGATGTTTGCATGGGCGCACCCAGGCCCCCCCCCCAAGCCTTAGATTTTTTTAGATATTTTCCACGTATTTCATGAAAAAACACAAAAAATAGCTTAAAATTCGACATCATGAGGCTTCCGCTCCCCCCCCCCCCAAGAGGCCACGGGTCCACCCAAGACATACTCCTGGGTACGCCACTGTTGTTTGCTCTACACTTTACCTAAAGGTCACGTTGTGTTTAAAATAAAGATAATGAAAATCCGATTGAGTGTTAATCGTCATTTAAAAAACCGACTGGTGTACTGTGGACTAATAATTAAACGAAACATGACAAAAGAGAGCACGGCATCCTTTTCTGATTTTTATAGTAACTTATTGAGCATTTTACTTAAAGGAATTGGGTAAGTATCCCCAATTCTCTCCCCCTTATGGTCCGCTCTGTTGTGTTTCAGATTTAAGTGAGATTAGTGAATTTTTGATTGATTTTGATGAATTGTACTATTTTTTTTTTCGAAAATAAAACACACATATGAGGTACGTAAATAATCCTATAAAACGAATAAAACAAAACCGAAAATATCTTATGCATAACTAAGATGAAATATCGGAGAAGATCCGTAATTTTTTTTTTGAAAGTTACTTTTCAAATTTGACAATTTTGGCACATTAATTTTTTATTTTAAGGTGTCGGGTAAATTTTCAAAAACACTTGTTTGGAAAAATCGATTTTCAAAAAATACTACTATTACTATTATGTCGGTTTAGAACGTTTTTCTACGTTGTCCGACGTCTATTCTCCACCTCCTTCGATCCTGACAATCACCTTCTGCCATGTTTTTTTGACTCATTGATCTTTGGATTGACTATTGCCATTCTAGTTTAGGACGCCCTCTTTTTCTGCGCGCTATTGGTTGTCATTCTAGGACCTGTTTTGGTAATCTTTCGTTGTTCATCCGTTGTACATGGCCGTACCATATCAGTTGTCTTTTGGTGATGTCATCCGTTATGCTTCTCTCGATTGCCCTTTTTTCTTGTATGATCTCATTTCTTATATGATCTGTTCTGTATATTCTTATTGATCTTCTTATTGCATCCATTTCGCCATTTCGCCACTTTCCATTTTTGTTTTGTATTTTTCTATTACGCGACAAGTCTCTATTCCATAAAACAGCGTGCTTTTCACCATCGTTTTATATATGTTAAATTTTACATTTTTATGCTGCTCGATAAAATACTGTTAAGACATCCAATAACCTTTTTTGCTTTTACTATTCTTTTTTCTAGTTCTTTACAGTCTGTTTCTGTCTTATCAAATGTGACACCCAAGTATACATACTCATTGCATGGAGATATTGTTTGTCCATTGTCTAGTTCTCTCACTCACTTGATTCATTTCCAATACATAAGTACTGTGTCTTGTTCAGTGTTAACCCAGAAACAACTTTTTCGAAAAAGATTTTTTTTAAACGGAACTTAAGAAAAAAAATCCAAACAATTCTGCCAAAATGCCATTAAAAAAAATTTTAAATGTTTTTCGAAAAAGTTGAGTTCTAAAAATATTGAAAAAAAAAGTTTTTCAAAATATTTTAAAAAAAGAAGTGTAGTTCGAAAAATAGGTAATTTAATTTTTTTTACGAAAACTTAGAATGCTGGAGAAATTGGGGGGGGGAGGGTGACGCTAGTCGATTTTCTGCGAAAGTCCCTGCGCTTGTTTTATTATTATTCGATAAAACTTAAACTTTGTTTTTTTTTAAATAATATTTGCTTGATTTTTCATAAAAATTCACATGCCTTCCCATCCGGTGTAATATGTAGTTTTCAGAAAATATCAAAATATAAACATTACTAGAAAATCCTTGTAAAAAATGTGTGTCCAAGAACACTCGGACTTTTTAAGATTTTGTTAAAAATATGCGCAATATAGTTCTTCTTAGCCTTACTTAGCAAAATCTTGTAGAAAAATAGTATTATGTCCAAAAAGAAAATATATATATATATATATATATATATATATATATATATATGTATATATATATATATATATATATAATAATTATCCACCATATTCGATTTTGATAAAAGCCATTTTTACGAGGGTGCTTCGTTAACTTCATATGAAGTTAGCGAAGCACCCTCAAAAACGGTCAAAAATAAGAGCGACAAAATTAATTTTTCCACAACTAATTCACGACTAATTAGCGGCAAATTATCCACCATATTCGATTTTGATAAAAGCCATTTTTACGAGGGTGCTTCGTTAACTTCATATGAAGTTAGCGAAGCACCCTCAAAAACGGTCAAAAATAAGAGCGACAAAATTAATTTTTCCACAACTAATTCACGACTAATTAACGGCAAATTATCCACCTAGTAGCGATTCGATTTGCGATGGGTGCCAAAATATGAAGTTAGCGAAGCACCCAAAAAAAGGGTCAAAAATAAGAGCGACAAAATTAATTTTTCCACAACTAATTCACGACTAATTAGCGGCAAATTATCCACCATATTCGATTTTGATAAAAGCCATTTTTACGAGGGTGCTTCGTTAACTTCATATGAAGTTAGCAAAGCACCCTCAAAAACGGTCAAAAATAAGAGCGACAAAATTAATTTTTCCACAACTAATTCACGACTAATTAACGGCAAATTATCCACCTAGTCCCGATTCGATCTGCGATGGGTGCTTCGCTAACTTCATGCTCATATGAATAAGCACACTTACACAATTACAACAGCACAATCAATCGATTAAAAAGTTGGAACAAAACTACTTACAAAAAAAATAAATAAATGTTAACCTAAAATTAAAATTCAAGTTACATAAAAAAAATATAATCAAAATATAAGACATATAATCACAGTTACTCAAATTATGTATCAAGCCCATCTGTGTAATACTCATTGCAGCTATAGTAAGCTTTTGTTTCAAAGCAATCACGTACTAACCTTCTGAATACTTTTAAATCTTAAGTTTGTATAAATGCGATGGGTAAATGATTTATACTTTCATAATTTTATACTTTCGTAAATCAATGAATGTTTTGTCAAAGCTAGCCTAGAGATAATAAGATATATAGAGAACCTCGTATTACAAATTTATTTTAAAAAATACGTGATTGAGGGGACGTCTGCGTGGCTTATATATATATATATATATATATATATATATATATATATATATATATATATATATATATATATATATATATATATATACCGTATGTCCCTCTAAGTTGGAATCATATGGAAAACTTTTTTATTTTTAATTTTAGGAAAAAAAGTTATTCTTCATAATGAGTTCTGCATTATCTAAAACCTAGAATGCAGTAATCAAATATCAAATTTTTTCAGTGGTATACGAGGTTTATCAAAAAATATGAATTTTGCTCAAGAGTAAAGTACCTTTAAATTTGACAATATCAAAAAATGTTACTAAATGCTACCGTTATTCTTAGTAATAATAACGGTAACAACTGTCAAATTTTCTGTTATTTTAACTGACCCAAAATGTCTCTAATAGTTTAGATCGTAGTTAAGTATATCTGAACCTCTAGTTCCCCACCATCTGTATAAGATATACACAAAATAAAATAAAAAATATTATTAGTTTTTAGATATCTTAAAGAGACAGTTCATTTCATGATTTTTGAGATAACTTTTTGACACTTATCAGCTGGTCAGCTGGTTACTTTAACCAGGGCTATCAAAATGGACGGGCCACGATCCTCCACTTTGTTGACGTCACATCCGGGGCTGATTTTTTTTTGATGGTCACGTTACGACACAGTTGATTGTCTTTAAAATTTTGAAGTTGGAATGACGGTTCATGGATATTTGATTTTTTGTTAAATAAAGCCGTTTTTGAGATTGTTTTTACTTTATTCTGGCAGAACAATTTTTTTAAAATGTATAGTAAGCCCTAATTTTTCATAGCCGCTTCATTAGCTCACACAAAAATTAAGTTTAAAGCAAAAGCGAATGTGACAATCACATATGACAAAGTTAAATACATGTCAAATATAACAGTTGGCATATGGTACATGGCGGGTAATTTGAATTCAAAATAAGGAATGCTAAATCTTGAAGATTTTAACCTTTTAATCATGTTGCTTCCTTACAAACCTTTGGTGGAATATCGGGATGGTGTCTGAGAATATTTCACTGAAATTTTGCGGAAATCTGTAGTGCCATTTTGAAAATATCATAAAAAAACGTCTGACCTCCCATAAGACCCAATGTAAAATTCAGCCCCGGGAGAACAGCTGATTTTTTCAGGGTCGTGGCCTCTATTTTTGTGTTGGCCTTGCTTTAACAATAACATAGGCCAACGAAAAAAAGTTGACTCAAAAATTATGAAATCAACTGTACTTTGGGTGTATCTTTAGAAACGTATAATTTAATATCTAAATAATGATTTAAGACAAACTTTTGGTTGTAGCCACTAGTAGAAACCCTGTATGTATGACATATTTTTTATACATACATACAGGGTCTCTAGCCACTAGTTGGCATGCCTCGTCAACTTCTGATCGGCATTGTAATAAAAGCAGAGCTTTAAAATTTGTTAATTTCTTTTTCGATTCAAATTAGGCCTAAGAAAAAAAATGGAGGCGTACAGGAAGGAGTAAGAAGAGTAAGAGGTAGGCCTCGAAACAGGTGGACATGCAAGGGTGCCAAAAAATCGCAACACAGAGGGCAGAGCTAGGGTAAGTAAATTTGAGTGTATAATAAAACTAATTAGGACTTAGATGGTTTTTTCCTTGCGAAGAAAAATACGCGTAAAAAGAGGATGAACATCTGTGTAGTGTGTTTTACGTTGAAGGTCATTAAAGAAAAAAAATCAAAATATTTTGATTAGTAATGACATTTTTCATTTCATTATACATAATCTAGTTAGTAGAAGTGACCTACAATTCTTTTTTGTAGGAGTAAGCGTGAGTAAAGCCACGCAGACGTCCCCTCAATCACGTATTTTTTAAAATAAATTTGTAATACGAGGTTCTCTATCTATCTTATTATCTTTAGGCTAGCTTTGACAAAACATTCATTGATTTACGAAAGTATAAAATTATACAATCATTTACCCATCGCATTTAGACAAACTCAAGATTTAAAAGTATTCAGAAGGTTAGTACGTGATTGCTTTGAAACAAAAGCTTACTATAGCTGCAATGAGTATTACACAGATGGGCTTGAGACATAATTTGAGTAACTGTGATTATATGTCTTATATTTTGATTATATTTTTTTATGTAACTTGAATTTTAATTTTAGATTAACATTTATTTATTTTTTTTGTAAGTAGTTTTGTTCCAACTTTTTAATCGATTGATTGTGCTGTTGTAATTGTGTATGTGTGCATATTCATAGTTGTCCATATTTTACAGAAATTTTAAAATAGTTGGGTACAATTTTAATTTATACCCAAGTAACATTATTACCACTCAAGGTTTTATTAATTTGGTTCCTAGGTTATTTAGAGGGTGCTGTTATGGGTTTTAGGATCAATTTGGCTACATAAAAGTAATTTATATTGCCAATTACCTAAAGGGGTGTTATACAACCAAAAAGTGATTTATAAAGGGAGTATAATAAAACTGATATTCCTTCTGTTCCTTTTAAATACTTTTGGTTTTATTGATTTCTGATTTATAAAGATGGTCTTATAAAACCATTTTACCTAAAATTTTTAAAAAGAAATAAATATAAACTTTGGTCATTTAGTTTTTTTCATTAATTTAGGTCATTACAAAAGTGTTTTATAATAGAGCTAAAAGGTTATCTTAAATCCTTTTGTTTTTATAGTTACCAGTAGTTTAAAAGTAAATATGATTAGATAGGCGGCCATATAGAACCTAGTTTCCTTAAGGTTTTTAAGAGTGGTAAATATAAACTTTAGACTTTTGGTTTTTGCCAATACTTTTAGGCAGTTTAAAAAGGTTTTATAGGAAGGCTTAAGGTAAACTTAATTCTTTTGTATTTATAGTTACCCATAGCTGTATATTAAATATTATTTAAATAGGCGGCCATATAAAACCTTGTTTCCTTAAGGGTTCTAACAGAAGTAAGTAAATACTTTCGTGTTTTATTTCTATTTCTTGTAAAAATAATAGATATACCAAGGTACAGATTGATATATACCTATTGCAAGATTGATTATTTAAAGCCCAATAATTGTTGAGTTTCCGTCCTCCTGGGTAAGACACCCAGGCCTAGATAAGGCCTGTTTAGACGGGCAATATAAGAGGATGCCCTCCAACCTGTAGGCACAACGAATATCATTGCACTGGCCCACTCGATTGTGTCGAAATTGCACGATAAAAAACATTTAAAAGTGTTGAATTATACGCTTTTAAACACTTTAAAAACAAATATAAAAAATTTAAGTGAGGTTATCTTGACTATGTTTACATTGTTTTTTTTGTTGGTTTCATAAGGGCACTCAAAAATCCTTGTTGCGATACAGTAACAAATAATACCAATAAAACCAATTGACCACTATAAAAACATAATGGCGTATATAAATTTATTTAAAAAATATTGTAAAGAGAAAATATTTATCTAGTCGTTTTAGCAGTGTTTTTTAACAATAATTTTACTTTAATTTTAATTTATGTAAACCAAACAGACTTTTTTAATGGTGAATAGTGTAAATGAGTTTTTTTTTAATTTTCATTATTTGTTATTTTGTTATCAAAAAACTATTAAAAAACATTCTTGAGCTGGCGCGCTAGTTTTGAGAGCTTTTCAGATACGATTTTAACAGAAAAATAAATCTGGCAGGCAATTTGATCATCAACAAAACGACAAACCCGGTATATTTTTATGTGATAAAATAATTTTGGGACTCTGACATTTTTTGGCAATTTTGTGACCTAAATTATTTTATATAGCCATTGTGAATCTAAAATATCGCCATAGCTTTTATAGGAAAACTTCTTTACTCTGAAGGTATTATGGTATTCAACAGAATCGCCAGGATACCAAATTACCAAATCTAGTTTTATAATAGGATAGAGGACGTTTCTGAGTTGCTTTTAGAACCTGGCATAATAGCTTTAGGCTCTAAAAGGTTCTATACTGGTGGAACCGCTAGAGGGCGAAGCTGGAGTTTATTTCTTATGGTTTTATAGTGAGTTTAATACACAGGTTGCCACCACCAATTGGGGAGTCCCCTTTGGAGGTCTAAGGGGTATATAAGGGTAATGGGAACGTGCTAGCGACCAAACATTGAAACTAATGGTTTTAAGGAAAGGCGCTGGCAACCTTTTAGCTTCTGCTATAAATAAAGAAATGTTACTTGGGTATTGACTTAAACATGCTCGTTCGAATTTTACTAGAATTGCGCTTAACTTCAAACATTCTCAATGGCCTAAAAGGGGGCTACTCTTAATTATAGATTGTGTGTGATTATGCGACTAGACAATGTTGTTTTTATTAGTGCTGATTTATTACTATTTACTTAGTTCTTGCTTTGTCAATAAGAATGAATTCTTCAAACATTAAAACGAATATCTATTTATTTAACCTTCTTCGATCCATCATTGGACATAGGCCTCCCCCAATATCTTCGAGGTTCTACTACGTTATACCTCGCTCGTCAAAACGCCCTATAGAACGATTTTTTTGTATGAAAATGATTCTTTGGACTATTTTTAGTCGATTTGGATACGGGAAATTAAAAAAAAAGTATGTTTTTTTTTAAATACAGTCGAACCTCTCTAACTCGAACCTCTATAACTCGAACCCCTCTATAACTCGAACCTTTTAAGCGGTCCCTGCACTTTTTACATGTATTTTAACCTATGTAACTCGAGTTTCTATAACTCGAACTCTCCATAACTCGAACTGTTTTGGTTGTCCCTTCAGGGTCAAGTTATAGAGGTTCGACTGTAATTTTTTAAAAAACGTTGCATAGTGTTTTTCTTTAACTTGTTTTGGTTGAAAAAAATCAATTTCTATCACTGCATCGTCAAATTTTCGACATAAATTTATAAATTAGCTTAGGATTAATAATTTAACAATTTTAAATTAATTACATACCTAGTTTTTCGTGTTTTTTCGCGGTTTTTTCACATAATTTAATATAAATAAATAATATATAATTTTGAAAATTTGTACAGTTGACCTTCCCACAGATGTTTTGACACATTGATAGAAAGTTTTTGCTTGGCCGACACTTTCCAGGTCATTCGGCCATATCTTATTTCCCAATTGGATTTGCTTACGCTGACTTACCTTCAGATGCACCGTAAGCACTGAAGCGCGATCATGGATTTAATCGCGATTAAGTCCTTGTTGCTCACATACAAAACAACAAAGTTGGAGAATGGATTAGCAAAGCCTTGTTACAGTGCATCTGAGGGTTAAAGGCCCAAATTATAGGAAATTATTTATTTAGAACTATTCACCAAGAATCGGCGCAGCCGATTCTTGCTGATTGCTTGTGCGGTACGGTTCGGTTCGGTTCCGTTCAGTCCGGTTCGGTTTGGTTCGGTTCCGTTCAGTCCGGTTCGGTTTGGTTCGGTTCCGTTCGTTTTGGTTTAGTTCGGTTCGGTTTGGTTCAGTTTGATTCAGTTAAGTTCCGTTCGGTTTGGTTTTAGGTTAGGTTTGTTGGGTCTTAAAGTAATTCAGCAGGAGTCGACTGCGCCGACTCCTGCTGAATTACTTTAAGACACAACCAACCTAATCTAAGATCGACCCGAACTGCTGAATTTCTGTAAATCATCATTATCATAATTGTTTCTGCATCATTTTTTTCATTATAAATGCTCAATAGACGATTTTGGACGATTTTACGGAGTCAAAAATGCGTTGTTGGAGCAAGATGTCAGGTCGAACGTTAGATTTCAAAAATATGGTGTAACCATTTTTCTAGGCGCAAATACATTTCTAAAAAACTTTTTATCGCCTCTTGCCAGGCAGTTGGTCACCTTATTTTTAGCTAAATTACCATTTATTTAAAGCTCCGTCGATTGTGAGCCGTCCCTCTCTTTCTCGAAATAACAAACGTAAAAATAAATTCTTTCTATAGCAATTTGTATGAGTTTTTACTAACTTTTTAATTTTAAAATTTAAAAAAAAAAGCGAAAAATCCGCATTTTTTTTTCTTGAAAACAGTATAAAACGACCTCAACTTATCATTAAAAAAAGAAACACCCATTTTCAAGCATCGAGGTAAAACGTAGTAGACCCCTCATTTGGAGTCTTCCCCTACTTCTTTTATTTACCCATGGTCTCCAATTTACAATAAATTTTCGATGTATACCATCGTTTTTCCTTCTTTCTCCAGGTTCCGCCAGTTTATTTATTTCTTCTGTTATACAATTTTCTCTCTTTTTACCCAACTGCAGCACGGCGAAAGGAAGGGTAATGTTTTTCGATTGTTGTATGGTATGTATGTAAGTAAATATGTATGTTTGTGTCGCGCTATAGGCTAAACGGCTGAACTGATTTTGAATTCTTATTCAGCCTTATAAAAAGAAAAATATGCATTTACAATTCATTTATCTTTTGCCCAAAAAAGTACGTGTAGATTTTTTACGGACGCAAACAGTGTTACCTTCCATTGAGCAGTGGCGGATTCAGGAGGGGGGGGCACTAGGGGCACTTGCCCCCCTCGAGAATTTTTTGAATATACAAAAAATGAGTAAAAAGTAAGGTTTTTGCTAATAAAAATTTAAAATTTCTGCTTGCGGCTCATGAAAGTGTCTATTGTTATTAACATCGAAATTACAACCACTTGTATTAATAAATTATCCTGAATTTGTAGCCTAAACTTGCAAAATATTTTGTAAAGATATATGTAAGATATTGTACTTTTTGGTTCTGACTAATTTAATAAAATGCTGCTTAAAAAAGTATATACCGTTTTTTACCAACAGAGAATGTCACCTAAAGTGCTCCCCCCGAGAATCACCTCTGGATCCGCCCTTGCCATTGAGTGAAGGTAGGGATGAGAGAGGGAGGAGGGAACTAGAAAATGTTAAAGCGTGTGCCGAAAGAATTTTTGAAATCGCTCTAAATTAGTGAAAGGTATAGGTACAACTATTACTAATAAGGATTGTGGGGTGAAAAGAGGGAGAGGAGGGGGAAAACTAGTAAAATGATGTTGGAACAAAAGTCTTAAAGCGTGTGCAGAAATAATTTTTGAAATCGCTCTATATCGAGGCATTCGAATTGAATTGAATTGAATTGAATTGAATTGAATTGAATTGAATTGAATTGAATGAATCTTTATTAGCAAATTTATGCTATTTCATAATACAAACATTATTATAAAAAAATACATTTAAATGTTAATGTTAATAAAACATAATAATTCCAAACATGATATTAATAACTATTTACTTAAAATCTAAAAACAAAAATACAATTTAATCTTAGTCTAAGAAAATAACAATACTAGACTAAAACACACCAAAATAATATGTAGACTAAAATAATACTATAATATAATATATGATATATGGTACCAAGGGTTTACCTAAACAATCAGGCTTACAAACTGACTAGGCAACAAGTATAAGGGTAATTTGTTATACAATCTGATTCCTTTATAAAACAATGATTTATATCCTAACTGAGTATTTATACTATTTAAATAAAAATTGCAGTTATTCCTTGTTGCATAGGCATGAACATTTGTGACATTTATCAATCTGTTGTCCAAATAATTAGGTAGTTGATTATTCTTTAATTTGTGAATAAAAAGAATTACATTAAACTTTGAAAATTTCCTTACATTTAACCATTGAAGCTCATTTAACATATGTTCTATTCTAGTATATCGGTTTTTTCTTAAAGTTGTTCGCATGCCAATATTTTGTAATTTTTGGAACCTATTAAGATCTTCGTTATTCATTAAATTAAAGATTGTAGAGCAATATGTAAAATGTGGTAGGATTATCGTATTGTAAACTATTAATGCTGTTTGTTTGCTAATAAATTTGTTTACTCTTCTTAACACCCCCAATTTTTTCCCAATTTTTTTCGCAAGATAATCAGCATGCTTTTTAAAATTTAATTTTTTGTCAATAATGACTCCCAAATACTTCAAAAGGAATTTCAATAAAATTGCCTGAAACTTAGATAATTTGTATGCCTTAAAGCCTACAACACGTGACAAAATGACGTCTGAAGACCGCCATGTTGATTCCTGTTTAAAATAATATAGCCTATAGCATCTTCGGGATCAATAGCAATTCAACGACACCTTCTTTTTTTGTTAAAATCGGTTCAGTTGTTTAGACGACAATCGAAAAACATAACCATTTCTTTTGCCGTGCTGCAGTTGGGTAAAAAACAGAAGAAGGTAGGTACTACTATTTAAATTTAATCGTATGTGTTAGTACTTGGTTTTCTAAGTATTATTAATTTTACTATACAAAATTGTTCAATGAAATTACTATATTCCGCAGAAGTTTATAAACAAAATACTTTTAGTAAGTAATGTTTGGGTTTTGAGAATTATAAAATGGTTCTTTGTTCACCGGGTGGATAAGTACCTACGGGTACTTCCTGTCTAGGAAAAACTGCGCATTTATTCACACGCTATAAATTTCTGTATAAATTCAAGAAACTCTATGTTATTGTTTTCACCCATTTTCGAAGTTTTCCCATAATTTTTCCTCTTTACTTTATTCTTTTTACTTTGTTCTTAATGCAAAAACCTTGTAATTCTTGCAAAGAAAATTTTTATTTCAAATATTTTTATTTGCTTTGGTAAGTGTTCATGATTGACACCCATCTGGACTACCGGTCTAGTTATTGTAGTTTAAATTTTTTGTTTGAGATGTCGCTAGAATCCTTGACTAAATTATTAATAATCAAATTAAGTATTTACAAAAATTATAAAGAATTACAGCGAACTAGTCATCTAATCTCTAAAGAAAACATAAAAAACAAGTTTCGGTAAAGGTACAAAAAAAAAATTGGGCCAAAATGGGGTATGACAAGGTATAACAAGGTACCCCGTTCTGCCCCCAAGAAAACACCCCGTTTTGCCCCAAACTACCAGTTAAATTCAATCAAAAATCATACACACTAAAAGGCTTACTTACGGGCAACGCATATCTAATTATGAATAATACATAAACCCACAAATTGGTCAATGTAAACAAAATTTTGAAAAGTCTGTAAAAAATATACTTACCGTTACAAAATGCGCAAGTAATTCTTACAATAAACAGCGCACAATACCACATGTTGAGCAAAAACCAACTTAAGCTCAGCCGACCGGCACCAATCATATTGCAGAGAGTTGAACCAGTCATGGGGATAAAATATCTGATATCAGTGGCGGCTTGTGACAGTAAAGTTTGTGAGTTCTGCCGATAGGGTATAAAAAATGCTACAAACACGACCATATCCTCCCGCTCATGCGTTTGGCGTCTTCTAAATAAATAAATGCGCCCGCAAACACGCCACGCTGGGCCCGCCCGCCCGGAATTGTACTGGAACTGCAAGTTTTGCAGCTCTATTTTTGCCTAGATTTCGCTATCTAAACCTATGAGCAAGTGCGGTACGGCGCGAAGGAAGGGGTTCCTAGCCGGGCACAGATCTCGTTAGCCGCCCAGCTACGTTGTGTTGCAATTTTGCAATTTAGCAGCGCAGCAATGCCAGTAACTTCATTTGACCGACTGTGAAATGCGGCCTTCGGCGACGGCGCGCAGCGTCATACTCAACACACGTACGTGATTTGAAGGCCTACTATACCAACACCAGACCGAAAATATACTGCTATTCCAATAATTTTAGAAATAAAATAATTATATTAGAAAAATAGCAGCGGCTGAAAAATAGTCAAATAATGTGAAAATTTTGGGGGTTCTGCAGCTCTGTAGCCCTTATGCACTAGCCGCCCCTGTCTGATACAAAGGGGTTTTATTATTGCGCAGTTTAGTTAAAACTGCGGAATCCCGTTTTACCCCCGTCTTATTTTGACCCACTTTCCCCTACCTGAAAATTATGAGTATATTTTCGTTTTGAATTTTAAAATTTACAGTTATTCTAAATAGCTCAAAACTCAAAAAGGTATACTGATATTATACAATGTGTATCTACCTATTTTGGGTGACTGTGCAAAAACTTTACGAAAAGTCAAATTTCAAAGTAGACCGATCGTTTTTGTAACATTCTGGCAAATAATGGAATTAATACCTATAGCTTTGTTAAAATAAATGATTTCTCTAAAAAATTAAATACTTAAATTCAAAATAGTTACCTATTAGGCAGTGGCGTAGCCAGGGTGGTGGGTTTTGGGGTGAAACTCCCTTCTTTTATTTTCCCAAGGTCTCCAGTTTACAATACATTTGTTGCATCAATCGTCTTTCTGTCTAATATTATGAAATATCCATTTTATTTTCGCTACTTATCCTCTGCCATCCCTTACTTTTGTTTTATTTCTTATCTATTTATTCCTGTTTCTATCTGTTAGCTTTACATTTAACATTTGTCTTTCCATTGATCTTTGGGCTTTTGTTGCCTTATCCATGTTTGATTTTGTAAGTGTCCAGGTCTGGGATCCATAGGTAAGTACAGGAAGGATACATTGGTTATACACTTTCGTTTTGAGGTACTGAGGATATTTTAGCTCACACATATACTATACTATAGTAGTGTGAGCTATGGTGATCCTAATTTTTTCGAGAAAAAAAAAGTTGCTCCGATTTCAAAAATTTTTATATATCTTTGCGTTTCAGATGATTTTGAAACTTTTTTGTTGCGCCGTCTGTCTGTCTGTCTGTCGGTCTGTCTGTCTGTCTGTCTGTCTGTATGTCTGTATGTCTGTCTGTCTGTCTGTCTATCTGTATGTCTGTCTGTAACGACCAACGCGCATAACTCAAAAACCGCTTGGCCGATTTTAATAAAATTTGGTACCTAGGCTGGGTCTTGGGTCGAGATGGTCCCATTTAAAAATGAACAAAATCCACCGAACACAAACCAAATAAAAGGGTGGGGGTAGATTTCAAAAATTAGAGTTTATGTGAAAATATGGCGTGTGTGATATCAAACGAAAGGTAATTGAGTCTGAAGTTAAACAAAATACATTTTAATTTATTTAAAAAAAGGGTGGGGGTATATTTCAAAAATTAGAGTTTAAGTGAAAATATGGCGTGTGTGATATCAAACGAAAGGTAATTGAGTCCGGAGTTTAACAAAATACATTATAGTTTTTGTTTTTTTTTAAGGGTGGGGGTAGATTTCAAAAATTTGAGTTTAAGTCAAAACATGGCTTGTGTGGTATCAAACAAAAGGTAATTTAGTCTGGAGTTGAATAAAATACATTTCAGTTTTTAGTTATATTAGCTCACACGTACACTATAACTATAGTACCTAGTGTGAGCTTAGGGGCCCATATATTGGCAGAGTATTTTTATATGTAGCTTAATTTACCGAATGCTGCCCAGGCCAATCTTACTCGTCTCTTGCGTGATATCTTCATCTGTGTTTATTATCATTTTAGTTTTAGTGTAGTTTATACTCAAGCCTATATTTTTGGCTGTTGTATCCATTTCTTCCATGCATGCTGGAAATACTTATATTTAGTTTTATTATTGTTAAAAATTAATTTTTATACTAATTCACTAGGTAAGGATTTTTTTGAGAACCATTAAAAGATAATATTTTTCCTTTGTATTTAGGTTAAACAAATAAACATTGATAAAACTAAACTACCAAATTTTTACCTAAAAGGCAAAAATATATATATTTTTATTGTCAGATAAATAATACTTATATTTTTAAAAAAAAAGTTTTTTACCTTGAATATGTTATACGTTAAATTAAACATAGTTTTTCCCAGGGTTTATAGGTATACACTCCCTTTAGGCGGACAAATTTGTTGGAACCACAAAGTATATAGGTTGGAACAAAGCTTTTCCTTATTTCTTTACATGTAAAATTAATAACCGGTTGCTGACAATTTTTTTTGGTTAAAAAAATCTGAAACCTTCCTTAACCGAACGCGAACCTCTGACAACGGAACGGAGCGCTGCACGACATGGGCATAAATATTACGTAGTATGTTGGCAACAAAGCACTCTGCAGCCGAGGAATTACCTCTTTCCGTTTTAATGCGGAGACTAAATACTTCTGTCGAATTTACATCATATTTTATTCGGCGGGACAGCTGTGTCTTATTGTTCAGTTGGGTTCACAACGTTCTACGTCTTCCGATACCCAATCTCCACTCGTTTCTGTTTGCCCATAATTCATCATCTAGGCCTCTTATTCTTATTTCACTGTCTATTCCTTCTTTCCAGCTTCTCCTTGGCCGTCCTCGTTTTCTTCCACCAATTGGTTTCCATTGTAGTATTTGTTTAGGTAGTCTTTCATCATTCATTCTTTGTACATGTCCGTACCACACCAGTTGTTTTGTTCTTATATCATCCACTAAAGTACGTTCACCCACTGTCATAATTTATCTTATTCTTTGATTTGTAACTCTTTCTCTTTTTGATTTCCCTGCTGCTCTTCACCAATAGTCCATCTCCGTAGCGGAAAGCATTTTTTCCTGTTCTATCCTTGATTGACCATACTTCTGAGCCGTATGTAATAATACTTTTTACAATGGTGTTATATATAAGCTTTTTGTTATGTTTTGATACACTTTGGTCCCAAACTATTCCATTTAATAAAGTTATTGCTTTTCTTCCTTGTACGTTTCGATCTTTTATAGCTTTGTCTAGTGTTCCGTCAGCTGTAAGTTTTAGACCTAAGTATTTATACTCATCATAGGACTGAATTCGCTGCCCGGTATTTAAGATTAGATCCTGTTTCATTCCACCGATACACATATACTCTGTCTTATTGAGATTAACCTCTAGTCCCCACTTATTGTACTCTTCTATTAGTTTTTGTGTCATATATTCGAGGTCGCCATAATCCTGAGTCACTACTATCTGATCATCGGCGAAACATAAAGTATACAAGGTGGTTTCGTCCAACGGTTTCGTCCCACGGAATTTCCCAGTAGTAATAGATTTCTTTAAAATGGTGCCTAGTAAAAAACTTAGTTTACGTGAAAAAATGGAAGTTGTTAACGTTTTCAAAATTCATTCAAATTTCGCATAGTTCTCTCTCATAAGCGGACACCTCCAATAAGCGGACAAAATCGACGAAACCGTGAGTGTCCGCTTACAGGTGGTTTCACTGTATCGTTTAAAACCCACAAAAGTAATTTTATAGCACTGATGAGATCTTATCATTTCACAATAATAATTTTTGCGCAATTATTTGACAATTTACTTTTTTTAAACATTAAATCAAATAAACTGTAAAATTTTACGATATTTTCCAAGTATGGGCAGACGGGGAATCCTTTTTGAAAATGTTTTGTTTTTTGATTGGCATTCTAGATACTTATACATGTTTAGATAGGTAGAATACAGGGTGAACTTCTAACCTAATAAGTCAATAAATTTTTTAGATTAAATTATATGTATTGTAAAAGATTTTTTAAATGTTTTTATAAAATAAAATAAAAATTTTCAGTTTGAAATCAAAGTTCAAAGAAATGTGCCTATGCTAATAAATTAAAGCTGATCATTTTGAAAAGATGATTTTTTAAACATTGTCAAACTAATTATAAAACAAAATCTATTTATTTTACTTATTTTAAAGTCTTTATTTCAGATTTTATGCGGAAAAAAATTGAATTATCTTGTACAAATAATAATAATTTTACAAACCTAAAGTTTAGAACCCGTGAATAAAGAAACAGCAAGGCTAAGCGGGCATAGAAAGATTTTGTTTCTCTTGTATTTTTCCGTGGGCAGCCTGAAAGCTGTACACCCACGGGGGTCCAAAATCTAATGGACACCTATTAAGTGTTGACAGTTAACTGTTTCATCCTTAAGGAACTCTTCAGAATACTGCATGGTCAATGTGACACTTTTGTAAAGCTTTAGAGACGGTATATGAATCTCATGTTACGATATTGGTAAGAGAAATAAAAAAATAATGCCTGCGATACCGTATGCTTTCATAAAAGTGGCGACATCTACAAAAACAAAAGAAACTACCATGCAACAAATGGCAGGTAGATGAAACGAAAAACAGTACCCATAACCGTGACATAATTTGGCCCTCAAGTCGGGTCAATGCATTTTGCATTTTTACCGCCTTCGCGACGTTTTATGTCGAGTCAGCGGAGTGTGAACCAAAAATAATACAAACATAAAGAGAGAGAAACAAAATCTTTCTATGTCCGCTTAGTCACGAAAAATTGTTAATAATAATTTTAGTTTAATTATTTTTGATCTTTTATGAAATTTGAGCGTAGATTCTTATAGACGCCACGTGTAAAAACTTCGATGCTTGAAAAAGCTGTAAACATGTACGCACATAGCACAATCACGTCTTTAACACGTAAAAAAGGCTTGAGAAAAAAAACGTTGATTTTAAAAGCTGCTAGAAAATAACGTTTATTTCATATATAAAAACAAGCTTAATAAGTCATTCATTAAAAATTGCGTTTTTATAACGCCTTTATCAAATTAAAACAGCAAAGTTTTTACGTTAGTTTCAAGTGATTTTTATCAACGTTAAAATCATATTAGATTCACGCCTTTTCTACACAAATTTTAAAACGCGACTTTTCTACCGAATATTTTTGAGATTTTACTAGCAGCTTCGCGACCTATAGTCGGGATTTTTCACTTTGACGAAATATATCAGGCAGTACTTTGGCCTGTAAACTCCAAAAACCTGTTAAGGGACTGATCCTTGATCCACGATCACGACGCATCTGTTATTAACCTGATAAAGACACATTAATATTCTGTAAAATTGTTTACTGTTCATAAATCTTGATTAGCTTTAAAAAAAAACATAATGTTTATAGATAGATACAAAGATATTTTGTCTTGCCTTGAGCGCCATCTTTAAAATTGTCTTGAAGTGTTGTAGTCTTAAACTAATAAACTTTTATAACTTCCTTTCACGTCTTAAAAAAATGTTATTAAAAAAACGTGACCAAAAAAGACGCAGAAAGTCAGTAGGTTTGAAAAGTCTTAATCTAGTGGCATTTTAGAACATGTTGTGGAGGACTTTTCAAGTGTGAATTTGGTACATGAAAATAACGAGGGTAAAAAACACGTTATATACACAGCACCAGAAACTTCAGCAAAAAGTAGATTTTTATAGCTTGATTTCTCCTTGTTTTTAAGTTATCTTTAAGCATGTAGATTTAACAAAATAAATATTACATGGTATGAGGTTGTTTTCAAGTAAAAAAAACTTTGTTATTTTTATTCACGTGAATTTAACGTTGATGTGATTTTTTTGCCATGTGGGTAGCTTTCAGAAACAATTGTAAACTTTTTGTTTCCATTGAAGCCAACCAAAATTGTTAGTGATTTACTTATGTTTCTAGTTATCTAGCTTTCAGAAACAATTGTAAACTTTTTGTTTCCATTGAAGCCAACCAAAATTGTTAGTGATTTACTTATGTTTCTAGTTATCTAGCTTTCAGAAACAATTGTAAACTTTTTGTTTCCATTGAAGCCAACCAAAATTGTTAGTGATTTACTTATGTTTCCTGTAATCTAGCTTTCAGAAACAATTGTAAACTTTTTGTTTCCATTGAAGCCAACCAAAATTGTTAGTGATTTACTTATGTTTCTAGTTATCTAGCTTTCAGAAACAATTGTAAACTTTTTGTTTCCATTGAAGCCAACCAAAATTGTTAGTGATTTACTTATGTTTCTAGTTATCTAGCTTTCAGAAACAATTGTAAACTTTTTGTTTCCATTGAAGCCAACCAAAATTGTTAGTGATTTACTTATGTTTCCTGTAATCTAGCTTTCAGAAACAATTGTAAACTTTTTGTTTCCATTGAAGCCAACCAAAATTGTTAGTGATTTACTTATGTTTCTAGTTATCTAGCTTTCAGAAACAATTGTAAACTTTTTGTTTCCATTGAAGCCAACCAAAATTGTTAGTGATTTACTTATGTTTCTAGTTATCTAGCTTTCAGAAACAATTGTAAACTTTTTGTTTCCATTGAAGCCAACCAAAATTGTTAGTGATTTACTTATGTTTCTAGTTATCTAGCTTTCAGAAACAATTGTAAACTTTTTGTTTCCATTGAAGCCAACCAAAATTGTTAGTGATTTACTTATGTTTCCTGTAATCTAGCTTTCAGAAACAATTGTAAACTTTTTGTTTCCATTGAAGCCAACCAAAATTGTTAGTGATTTACTTATGTTTCTAGTTATCTAGCTTTCAGAAACAATTGTAAACTTTTTGTTTCCATTGAAGCCAACCAAAATTGTTAGTGATTTACTTATGTTTCCTGTAATCTAGCTTTCAGAAACAATTGTAAACTTTTTGTTTCCATTGAAGCCAACCAAAATTGTTAGTGATTTACTTATGTTTCTAGTTATCTAGCTTTCAGAAACAATTGTAAACTTTTTGTTTCCATTGAAGCCAACCAAAATTGTTAGTGATTTACTTATGTTTCTAGTTATCTAGCTTTCAGAAACAATTGTAAACTTTTTGTTTCCATTGAAGCCAACCAAAATTGTTAGTGATTTACTTATGTTTCCAGTAATCTAGCTTTCAGAAACAATTGTAAACTTTTTGTTTCCATTGAAGCCAACCAAAATTGTTAGTGATTTACTTATGTTTCCAGTAATCTAGCTTTCAGAAACAATTGTAAACTTTTTGTTTCCATTGAAGCCAACCAAAATTGTTAGTGATTTACTTATGTTTCCTGTAATCTAGCTTTCAGAAACAATTGTAAACTTTTTGTTTCCATTGAAGCCAACCAAAATTGTTAGTGATTTACTTATGTTTCTAGTTATCTAGCTTTCAGAAACAATTGTAAACTTTTTGTTTCCATTGAAGCCAACCAAAATTGTTAGTGATTTACTTATGTTTCTAGTTATCTAGCTTTCAGAAACAATTGTAAACTTTTTGTTTCCATTGAAGCCAACCAAAATTGTTAGTGATTTACTTATGTTTCCTGTAATCTAGCTTTCAGAAACAATTGTAAACTTTTTGTTTCCATTGAAGCCAACCAAAATTGTTAGTGATTTACTTATGTTTCTAGTTATCTAGCTTTCAGAAACAATTGTAAACTTTTTGTTTCCATTGAAGCCAACCAAAATTGTTAGTGATTTACTTATGTTTCTAGTTATCTAGCTTTCAGAAACAATTGTAAACTTTTTGTTTCCATTGAAGCCAACCAAAATTGTTAGTGATTTACTTATGTTTCTAGTTATCTAGCTTTCAGAAACAATTGTAAACTTTTTGTTTCCATTGAAGCCAACCAAAATTGTTAGTGATTTACTTATGTTTCCTGTAATCTAGCTTTCAGAAACAATTGTAAACTTTTTGTTTCCATTGAAGCCAACCAAAATTGTTAGTGATTTACTTATGTTTCTAGTTATCTAGCTTTCAGAAACAATTGTAAACTTTTTGTTTCCATTGAAGCCAACCAAAATTGTTAGTGATTTACTTATGTTTCCTGTAATCTAGCTTTCAGAAACAATTGTAAACTTTTTGTTTCCATTGAAGCCAACCAAAATTGTTAGTGATTTACTTATGTTTCTAGTTATCTAGCTTTCAGAAACAATTGTAAACTTTTTGTTTCCATTGAAGCCAACCAAAATTGTTAGTGATTTACTTATGTTTCTAGTTATCTAGCTTTCAGAAACAATTGTAAACTTTTTGTTTCCATTGAAGCCAACCAAAATTGTTAGTGATTTACTTATGTTTCCTGTAATCTAGCTTTCAGAAACAATTGTAAACTTTTTGTTTCCATTGAAGCCAACCAAAATTGTTAGTGATTTACTTATGTTTCTAGTTATCTAGCTTTCAGAAACAATTGTAAACTTTTTGTTTCCATTGAAGCCAACCAAAATTGTTAGTGATTTACTTATGTTTCTAGTTATCTAGCTTTCAGAAACAATTGTAAACTTTTTGTTTCCATTGAAGCCAACCAAAATTGTTAGTGATTTACTTATGTTTCCTGTAATCTAGCTTTCAGAAACAATTGTAAACTTTTTGTTTCCATTGAAGCCAACCAAAATTGTTAGTGATTTACTTATGTTTCTAGTTATCTAGCTTTCAGAAACAATTGTAAACTTTTTGTTTCCATTGAAGCCAACCAAAATTGTTAGTGATTTACTTATGTTTCTAGTTATCTAGCTTTCAGAAACAATTGTAAACTTTTTGTTTCCATTGAAGCCAACCAAAATTGTTAGTGATTTACTTATGTTTCCTGTAATCTAGCTTTCAGAAACAATTGTAAACTTTTTGTTTCCATTGAAGCCAACCAAAATTGTTAGTGATTTACTTATGTTTCTAGTTATCTAGCTTTCAGAAACAATTGTAAACTTTTTGTTTCCATTGAAGCCAACCAAAATTGTTAGTGATTTACTTATGTTTCTAGTTATCTAGCTTTCAGAAACAATTGTAAACTTTTTGTTTCCATTGAAGCCAACCAAAATTGTTAGTGATTTACTTATGTTTCTAGTTATCTAGCTTTCAGAAACAATTGTAAACTTTTTGTTTCCATTGAAGCCAACCAAAATTGTTAGTGATTTACTTATGTTTCTAGTTATCTAGCTTTCAGAAACAATTGTAAACTTTTTGTTTCCATTGAAGCCAACCAAAATTGTTAGTGATTTACTTATGTTTCCTGTAATCTAGCTTTCAGAAACAATTGTAAACTTTTTGTTTCCATTGAAGCCAACCAAAATTGTTAGTGATTTACTTATGTTTCTAGTTATCTAGCTTTCAGAAACAATTGTAAACTTTTTGTTTCCATTGAAGCCAACCAAAATTGTTAGTGATTTACTTATGTTTCCTGTAATCTAGCTTTCAGAAACAATTGTAAACTTTTTGTTTCCATTGAAGCCAACCAAAATTGTTAGTGATTTACTTATGTTTCTAGTTATCTAGCTTTCAGAAACAATTGTAAACTTTTTGTTTCCATTGAAGCCAACCAAAATTGTTAGTGATTTACTTATGTTTCCTGTAATCTAGCTTTCAGAAACAATTGTAAACTTTTTGTTTCCATTGAAGCCAACCAAAATTGTTAGTGATTTACTTATGTTTCTAGTTATCTAGCTTTCAGAAACAATTGTAAACTTTTTGTTTCCATTGAAGCCAACCAAAATTGTTAGTGATTTACTTATGTTTCTAGTTATCTAGCTTTCAGAAACAATTGTAAACTTTTTGTTTCCATTGAAGCCAACCAAAATTGTTAGTGATTTACTTATGTTTCCTGTAATCTAGCTTTCAGAAACAATTGTAAACTTTTTGTTTCCATTGAAGCCAACCAAAATTGTTAGTGATTTACTTATGTTTCTAGTTATCTAGCTTTCAGAAACAATTGTAAACTTTTTGTTTCCATTGAAGCCAACCAAAATTGTTAGTGATTTACTTATGTTTCTAGTTATCTAGCTTTCAGAAACAATTGTAAACTTTTTGTTTCCATTGAAGCCAACCAAAATTGTTAGTGATTTACTTATGTTTCCTGTAATCTAGCTTTCAGAAACAATTGTAAACTTTTTGTTTCCATTGAAGCCAACCAAAATTGTTAGTGATTTACTTATGTTTCTAGTTATCTAGCTTTCAGAAACAATTGTAAACTTTTTGTTTCCATTGAAGCCAACCAAAATTGTTAGTGATTTACTTATGTTTCTAGTTATCTAGCTTTCAGAAACAATTGTAAACTTTTTGTTTCCATTGAAGCCAACCAAAATTGTTAGTGATTTACTTATGTTTCTAGTTATCTAGCTTTCAGAAACAATTGTAAACTTTTTGTTTCCATTGAAGCCAACCAAAATTGTTAGTGATTTACTTATGTTTCCTGTAATCTAGCTTTCAGAAACAATTGTAAACTTTTTGTTTCCATTGAAGCCAACCAAAATTGTTAGTGATTTACTTATGTTTCTAGTTATCTAGCTTTCAGAAACAATTGTAAACTTTTTGTTTCCATTGAAGCCAACCAAAATTGTTAGTGATTTACTTATGTTTCTAGTTATCTAGCTTTCAGAAACAATTGTAAACTTTTTGTTTCCATTGAAGCCAACCAAAATTGTTAGTGATTTACTTATGTTTCCTGTAATCTAGCTTTCAGAAACAATTGTAAACTTTTTGTTTCCATTGAAGCCAACCAAAATTGTTAGTGATTTACTTATGTTTCTAGTTATCTAGCTTTCAGAAACAATTGTAAACTTTTTGTTTCCATTGAAGCCAACCAAAATTGTTAGTGATTTACTTATGTTTCCTGTAATCTAGCTTTCAGAAACAATTGTAAACTTTTTGTTTCCATTGAAGCCAACCAAAATTGTTAGTGATTTACTTATGTTTCTAGTTATCTAGCTTTCAGAAACAATTGTAAACTTTTTGTTTCCATTGAAGCCAACCAAAATTGTTAGTGATTTACTTATGTTTCCTGTAATCTAGCTTTCAGAAACAATTGTAAACTTTTTGTTTCCATTGAAGCCAACCAAAATTGTTAGTGATTTACTTATGTTTCTAGTTATCTAGCTTTCAGAAACAATTGTAAACTTTTTGTTTCCATTGAAGCCAACCAAAATTGTTAGTGATTTACTTATGTTTCTAGTTATCTAGCTTTCAGAAACAATTGTAAACTTTTTGTTTCCATTGAAGCCAACCAAAATTGTTAGTGATTTACTTATGTTTCTAGTTATCTAGCTTTCAGAAACAATTGTAAACTTTTTGTTTCCATTGAAGCCAACCAAAATTGTTAGTGATTTACTTATGTTTCCTGTAATCTAGCTTTCAGAAACAATTGTAAACTTTTTGTTTCCATTGAAGCCAACCAAAATTGTTAGTGATTTACTTATGTTTCTAGTTATCTAGCTTTCAGAAACAATTGTAAACTTTTTGTTTCCATTGAAGCCAACCAAAATTGTTAGTGATTTACTTATGTTTCCTGTAATCTAGCTTTCAGAAACAATTGTAAACTTTTTGTTTCCATTGAAGCCAACCAAAATTGTTAGTGATTTACTTATGTTTCCAGTAATCTAGCTTTCAGAAACAATTGTAAACTTTTTGTTTCCATTGAAGCCAACCAAAATTGTTAGTGATTTACTTATGTTTCCAGTAATCTAGCTTTCAGAAACAATTGTAAACTTTTTGTTTCCATTGAAGCCAACCAAAATTGTTAGTGATTTACTTATGTTTCTAGTTATCTAGCTTTCAGAAACAATTGTAAACTTTTTGTTTCCATTGAAGCCAACCAAAATTGTTAGTGATTTACTTATGTTTCCAGTAATCTAGCTTTCAGAAACAATTGTAAACTTTTTGTTTCCATTGAAGCCAACCAAAATTGTTAGTGATTTACTTATGTTTCCAGTAATCTAGCTTTCAGAAACAATTGTAAACTTTTTGTTTCCATTGAAGCCAACCAAAATTGTTAGTGATTTACTTATGTTTCCAGTAATCTAGCTTTCAGAAACAATTGTAAACTTTTTGTTTCCATTGAAGCCAACCAAAATTGTTAGTGATTTACTTATGTTTCTAGTTATCTAGCTTTCAGAAACAATTGTAAACTTTTTGTTTCCATTGAAGCCAACCAAAATTGTTAGTGATTTACTTATGTTTCCTGTAATCTAGCTTTCAGAAACAATTGTAAACTTTTTGTTTCCATTGAAGCCAACCAAAATTGTTAGTGATTTACTTATGTTTCCAGTAATCTAGCTTTCAGAAACAATTGTAAACTTTTTGTTTCCATTGAAGCCAACCAAAATTGTTAGTGATTTACTTATGTTTCCAGTAATCTAGCTTTCAGAAACAATTGTAAACTTTTTGTTTCCATTGAAGCCAACCAAAATTGTTAGTGATTTACTTATGTTTCTAGTTATCTAGCTTTCAGAAACAATTGTAAACTTTTTGTTTCCATTGAAGCCAACCAAAATTGTTAGTGATTTACTTATGTTTCCTGTAATCTAGCTTTCAGAAACAATTGTAAACTTTTTGTTTCCATTGAAGCCAACCAAAATTGTTAGTGATTTACTTATGTTTCTAGTTATCTAGCTTTCAGAAACAATTGTAAACTTTTTGTTTCCATTGAAGCCAACCAAAATTGTTAGTGATTTACTTATGTTTCCTGTAATCTAGCTTTCAGAAACAATTGTAAACTTTTTGTTTCCATTGAAGCCAACCAAAATTGTTAGTGATTTACTTATGTTTCTAGTTATCTAGCTTTCAGAAACAATTGTAAACTTTTTGTTTCCATTGAAGCCAACCAAAATTGTTAGTGATTTACTTATGTTTCTAGTTATCTAGCTTTCAGAAACAATTGTAAACTTTTTGTTTCCATTGAAGCCAACCAAAATTGTTAGTGATTTACTTATGTTTCTAGTTATCTAGCTTTCAGAAACAATTGTAAACTTTTTGTTTCCATTGAAGCCAACCAAAATTGTTAGTGATTTACTTATGTTTCCTGTAATCTAGCTTTCAGAAACAATTGTAAACTTTTTGTTTCCATTGAAGCCAACCAAAATTGTTAGTGATTTACTTATGTTTCTAGTTATCTAGCTTTCAGAAACAATTGTAAACTTTTTGTTTCCATTGAAGCCAACCAAAATTGTTAGTGATTTACTTATGTTTCCTGTAATCTAGCTTTCAGAAACAATTGTAAACTTTTTGTTTCCATTGAAGCCAACCAAAATTGTTAGTGATTTACTTATGTTTCCAGTAATCTAGCTTTCAGAAACAATTGTAAACTTTTTGTTTCCATTGAAGCCAACCAAAATTGTTAGTGATTTACTTATGTTTCCAGTAATCTAGCTTTCAGAAACAATTGTAAACTTTTTGTTTCCATTGAAGCCAACCAAAATTGTTAGTGATTTACTTATGTTTCTAGTTATCTAGCTTTCAGAAACAATTGTAAACTTTTTGTTTCCATTGAAGCCAACCAAAATTGTTAGTGATTTACTTATGTTTCCAGTAATCTAGCTTTCAGAAACAATTGTAAACTTTTTGTTTCCATTGAAGCCAACCAAAATTGTTAGTGATTTACTTATGTTTCCAGTAATCTAGCTTTCAGAAACAATTGTAAACTTTTTGTTTCCATTGAAGCCAACCAAAATTGTTAGTGATTTACTTATGTTTCCAGTAATCTAGCTTTCAGAAACAATTGTAAACTTTTTGTTTCCATTGAAGCCAACCAAAATTGTTAGTGATTTACTTATGTTTCTAGTTATCTAGCTTTCAGAAACAATTGTAAACTTTTTGTTTCCATTGAAGCCAACCAAAATTGTTAGTGATTTACTTATGTTTCCTGTAATCTAGCTTTCAGAAACAATTGTAAACTTTTTGTTTCCATTGAAGCCAACCAAAATTGTTAGTGATTTACTTATGTTTCCAGTAATCTAGCTTTCAGAAACAATTGTAAACTTTTTGTTTCCATTGAAGCCAACCAAAATTGTTAGTGATTTACTTATGTTTCCAGTAATCTAGCTTTCAGAAACAATTGTAAACTTTTTGTTTCCATTGAAGCCAACCAAAATTGTTAGTGATTTACTTATGTTTCTAGTTATCTAGCTTTCAGAAACAATTGTAAACTTTTTGTTTCCATTGAAGCCAACCAAAATTGTTAGTGATTTACTTATGTTTCCAGTAATCTAGCTTTCAGAAACAATTGTAAACTTTTTGTTTCCATTGAAGCCAACCAAAATTGTTAGTGATTTACTTATGTTTCTAGTTATCTAGCTTTCAGAAACAATTGTAAACTTTTTGTTTCCATTGAAGCCAACCAGAATTGTTAGTGATTTACTTATGTTTCCAGTAATCTAGCTTTCAGAAACAATTGTAAACTTTTTGTTTCCATTGAAGCCAACCAAAATTGTTAGTGATTTACTTATGTTTCTAGTTATCTAGCTTTCAGAAACAATTGTAAACTTTTTGTTTCCATTGAAGCCAACCAAAATTGTTAGTGATTTACTTATGTTTCTAGTTATCTAGCTTTCAGAAACAATTGTAAACTTTTTGTTTCCATTGAAGCCAACCAAAATTGTTAGTGATTTACTTATGTTTCCAGTAATCTAGCTTTCAGAAACAATTGTAAACTTTTTGTTTCCATTGAAGCCAACCAAAATTGTTAGTGATTTACTTATGTTTCTAGTTATCTAGCTTTCAGAAACAATTGTAAACTTTTTGTTTCCATTGAAGCCAACCAAAATTGTTAGTGATTTACTTATGTTTCCAGTAATCTAGCTTTCAGAAACAATTGTAAACTTTTTGTTTCCATTGAAGCCAACCAAAATTGTTAGTGATTTACTTATGTTTCCAGTAATCTAGCTTTCAGAAACAATTGTAAACTTTTTGTTTCCATTGAAGCCAACCAAAATTGTTAGTGATTTACTTATGTTTCCTGTAATCTAGCTTTCAGAAACAATTGTAAACTTTTTGTTTCCATTGAAGCCAACCAAAATTGTTAGTGATTTACTTATGTTTCTAGTTATCTAGCTTTCAGAAACAATTGTAAACTTTTTGTTTCCATTGAAGCCAACCAAAATTGTTAGTGATTTACTTATGTTTCCAGTAATCTAGCTTTCAGAAACAATTGTAAACTTTTTGTTTCCATTGAAGCCAACCAAAATTGTTAGTGATTTACTTATGTTTCTAGTTATCTAGCTTTCAGAAACAATTGTAAACCTTTTGTTTCCATTGAAGCCAACCAAAATTGTTAGTGATTTACTTATGTTTCCAGTAATCTAGCTTTCAGAAACAATTGTAAACTTTTTGTTTCCATTGAAGCCAACCAAAATTGTTAGTGATTTACTTATGTTTCCAGTAATCTAGCTTTCAGAAACAATTGTAAACTTTTTGTTTCCATTGAAGCCAACCAAAATTGTTATTGATTTACTTAAGTTTCCAGTTATCCAGCAATATTAAGTACTTTTTGTGTGAAACCAACAAAAACAACTACTCCAAGAGAAAATATATCTATCAGTATTGAATTATACTGATGGTTTGATAGGTGGGATAGGTACTTTACCGATCTGGATATTTTTTGCCTTGTTAGTTGTGTTATTTTAATAAAAATCAAATTAGCTTGGCAATAAATGGGCGGGGCACCGATTGGTCTTTTTTTGACACTATACAATTCGAATATTACCGTCCAGATTTATAGCCATCCGATTTAGCTTGAATGCTCTCGTGCCATATTTAGCTTTTGTCGCTTTTAACAAAAGAAGTTTCGATAATTTTCTATAGGGTTCAATAATTTTCTATAGGGTTCTGTCACGAAATTGCATTATTATGGGGACGTATTAGGGACATATAAAGGCCTATAAAGGGATGGCCTCTGGCCAATTTTGGACCATTTCAACGCATATATCACTATTAATTTCAAATTTGCCAGACTATATGTTTGATACGGTAAAAATTAAAGAATGGCGTTATGGTCAGATTTTCGAAAGGTGCGTTTGCAGTCAAATATAGAATAAAATCAAATAGGGATATACCCTGGCTATCTATAACATTACCCAACAAACAATTAAAGTTGTAACGACGAAACCCCAACTAGAAAGAATTTCTTAAAAGTAACCGCAACGTACTCCCGCTACGTCTCAGTATACCATACAGCGACGTTATAATTCCCTAAGTGGGGAACCAATTTCTGGTTATAACTACTTGGCCAAGTGTTTAAAGTCACTGTAGTAACAACTACACTACTACGTCGTAGCCAGGTATCTACTACGTCGTAGAGGCTGTTTTTTTCCGTAATGGCATAAAAGTTGCGATGTAGTTGCAAATAATATAATCGTTTCTTTTTGGTAGAATTGTTACACAATATGGTGGACACAACAGTAAACAGACTCGCTTAGTTTTTTTGTTTGGTTATGGTTATAATATGAACTATGTTATCCAAAAGTGTGAGAATTTACGAGCAGAGGATCAAAATTCGAGTGCGACGCAAAGTTTTTTGTATAACATGCATTATATATATTGCAAAAAACCGGTGCGCCCGTAAAATTGAGCCGTTTTCTGGTAGCTGATGGAATTTTTGTGTTGTGATTTTGGAGGTTATGTTTTCATAATCGACAGTTAACTCCAACAAATGGTGCTTAAGAAGAGCATTTTTGGTAAGCTTCAACTAATTTGTTTATAAAATAGTATGGCTCTTTAATATGAGCTCATAAAACGACAACAAAAATATTAAATTTTCTTTCTTACATAAAAACATGGCGTCCCAAACTATATTCCCTGATAGTCGAAAAGGTTACTTGAAAGTAGTTGCGGCTTTAAAGTTGATCCAAAAAGTTATTTTGTCTAAATTGTTACATCAGATGTTACTATGATGACACAAACTTTTGTGGTAAAAATTAAAGTTATAATGTAGTTGTCGGATACACTTGTTTGGGACTCCAATGAAGCTTAACTTTCTAGTGGTAATTAAGTAGGATATAAAAGTCAGGGCGACTACGAAATAACGACTAAAAAGAAAGTAAAACTTTAGCAACGTCCTATTGTGGTAGAGAAGACTATCAAGAAACAATCCTATGAAGTAGTTTAGAGGGTCGTTTTTACGAAACATCTACTATTTCCTGATACTAAATAGTAGTTAGAACTAAAAAGTAACAAATTTTGGTTGGGATCACCACATTTCTACTATAAGAAAGTAGCAAAGCCTTTAGAACATGTAGCCGCTACTATAAATGTTAGTTGGGTATAGGGCATATTGGCAAGCTGAAGATTCAAAATTTTACTTTTTTCCTTAAAAAAATTACTTTGAAGTTAAAGAATATGTCATAAACTGGAAAAAATAGCCCAACAAATAGTTATTTATAGACAAGAAATTTTAAAGAATTCTTCTAGGAAATTTTTAATTTTTTTCCTTTTTTGTAAGTCTTTAAACTCGTTTCAGCTATAAAGGCAAAGGAAGGAGACAATTCGTGCTAATCCTGACCAGTAGAGTTACTAATCGTTACTCGACTACTAAGTAATATTCGTTACTATCGTTACTTCTACTACTGTATTCAATTCAATTATACAATTAGTATAATTTTCTCGGACTGTCGTTAAACCGAAGATCATTTACTTGTAGGTATATTTTTGTTGTTGATATTATGGAAATATTCAATTGAAATTTTCAAAATGCTGGCTAAAATTAAAAAAATAAACGTAGGAATTATGTAGGGACTGTTCTATGTTTCTATGTACAACTTTGTTTTAAAAATCTAATGCGTTACATACAAAGAAATACATACTTAAAATCTAAAGGTAAATAAAAATAAAGTCAAAAATAACAATCTTAGACGAGAACCAAAAAAATATACAAAAAAGAACGGATTACCGACTTTCGAGTGATTACTGAATACTAAAATAATCGAAGGAATCAAAGTAATCAAAGTAACGAAAGTAATCATTTAATTTTCGGATCTGTATTCGTTACTTTCGTATTTGTCGAGTAACGAGTACTCGAGTAACAAATAGTTACTTTTTCAACACCTCTACTGACCAGTATTCTACTTTGAGGTTCTCAATTGCCGGTGGCATTTTTAACAAAACATAGCTTGAAAAACAGTGTTAATCTTGACTAAAAACTTCTTGAAAATTAAGAACTTTTTTGGTTTGCTAAGTAATTTAGTGTTACTTATTCCATTCCTTTAAGGCAGGGCCATTTTTGGCTAGTAGTAGTAGTGGGGGGGGGGGGTTGACCCGCAGGTCTGACAAGTAGGCCAGAGTAGGCCCTTTTTGCCATGCCCCAAGTCTGTCCCTTAACCCACTCTCTGCACTTCCCTTTGATGGTCGGGTAACTCATTGGGCCTTCCTGTTCTCTTTACAAAGTCCAGTAAGTCTGCCCATTTGAGCATGCCCAACTAACATTTATAGTAGCGGCTACATGTTCTAAAGGCTTTGCTACTTTCTTATAGTAGAAATGTGGTGATCCCAACCAAAATTTGTTACTTTTTAGTTCTAACTACTATTTAGTATCAGGAAATAGTAGATGTTTCGTAAAAACGACCCTCTAAACTACTTCTTAGGATTGTTTCTTGATAGTCGATTCTGATAGTCTTCTCTACCACAATAGGACGTTGCTAAAGTTTTACTTTCTTTTTAGTCGTTATTTCGTAGTCGCCCTGACTTTTATATCCTACTTAATTACCACTAGAAAGTTAAGCTTCATTGGAGTCCCAGACAAGTGTATCCGACAACTACATTATAACTTTAATTTTTACCACAAAAGTTTGTGTCATCATTGTAACATCTGATGTAACAATGTAGACAAAATAACTTTTTGGATCAACTTTAAAGCCGCAACTACTTTGACTTTTTTTTAATGTCGATCTTTTAAAGTAATCTCTCCTTCCTGTTTCTACTTTGAAAACGTAGACTTTTTGAAGTCGCATCTTGGTCGCACACATTCTTAACCCTACTTTTTGTGGCTCCTTTTATAATATGGGAATATTAGGAATAGTTTTGCAAATATTTTTTTAACTACCTTGAGCAGTCCATTTTTTCGAGCTCATTGCTTGACCATTTTGCAAAACAATCAAAATGCAAAATATTGATCCAAAGTATCGAGTACCGCACACGGATTTTAAGACTTCCCTGGTCCATGCTTAATCTCCATCCTTAATCTTTTACGCTACTTGTTGCTGTTCTATTCTTGTACTGTCTTTACGGTCGTTCGTGGTTTGTGCTGTGGCACCACCCTATCGCCATCGTAACCCTCTTGTGCTGACGTGTCGTGTCTCACTGTGATTCATTTTATGTGTTGAGCTTGGGTCATTGTCTTTTTGGTATTCTTCAAATTTGTGCTGTTAAAGCTTGGTTTGAAGTGAGTAAACTTAAATTTCTGCTGTGTACAATGTGCCAGGCTTTATTGCAATAGGTCCCTAATATCTAATTTATGCACGGCCCCTAAAATAACCTCTGGGATATGCTAGACTTCATCTAGGAACTTTTGCGCTGTTTGCTGCTAATAAAAAAACAAGTTAAATATATCGTGGTTACATGCGGATTTCTAAGCGATCTAACAAGTCTCAGAGATTGTTTTTTTACTTATAGGGCTTATAATAATAAAATGTACTGAATATTGACAATGCCAAAATATCTAAAAACAATAAAACATACTACATACGAATTGTGAGAGCAATGTGTAAATAAAAAAAGTAACAATAAGTTGATTTCATTGATGTGACTACGTTCTTTTAGTTCCTTGACCAACACTTCCTAGAAATTCTAGAATAGGAATCATGCTCTCGACTGCAACATACATTTTTAAAAAACACTTTTTATTGGCACTTCATTTATTGTTCTAATGGAATTTAATTTATCTTGTTTTTGTTTTAAAACCTACCACAAATTCACGCTCGTACATAACCTATAAGCAGTGGTGCTGTTGTTGACAGAAACGGCAAATGACAAGTGGCGACACCCCAATAACTTGAGGGTAGTAGTTATACTTATCGCGTGGTTCCTATCACTCTGTAGACGTTTTCTAGTGGCGAAAGCTAGTTAATAATACGTTTCTGCAACGAAGGAGTAGAAATTCGAGTGTGTTATCTAGAACTAAAAAGGAATGCCGACATAAAAGTCGTAAGTGACACGTTGCCGTAACTTAGGCTCACTTTCAAGTAACCCTTTCGACTATCAGGGAATATAGTTTGGGACGCCATGTTTTTATGTAAGAAAGAAAATTTAATATTATTTTTGTCGTTTTATGAGCTCATATTAAAGAGCTATACTATTTTATAAAGAAATTAGTTGAAGCTTACCAAAAATGCTCTTCTTAAGCACCATTTGTTGGAGTTAACTGTCGATTATGAAAACATAACCTCCAAAATCACAACACAAAAATTCCATCAGCTACCCGAAAACGGCTCAATTTTACGGGCGCACCGGTTTTTTGCAATATATATAATGCATGTTATACAAAAAACTTTGCGTCGCACTCGAATTTTGATCCTCTGCTCGTAAATTGGATAACATAGTACATATTATAACCATAACCAAACAAAAAAACTAACGAGTCTGTTTACTGTTGTGTCCACCATATTGTGTAACAATTCTACCAAAAAGAAACGATTATATTATTTGCAACTACATCGCAACTTTTATGCCACTACGGAAAAAAAACAGCCTCTACGACGTAGTAGATACCTGGCTACGACGTAGTAGTGTAGTTGTTACTACAGTGACTTTAAACACTTGGCCAAGTAGTTATAACCAGAAATTGGTTCCCCACTTAGGGAATTATAACGTCGCTGTATGGTATACTGAGACGTAGCGGGAGTACGTTGCGGTTACTTTTAAGAAATTCTTTCTAGTTGGGGTTTCGTCGTTACAACTTTAAATGTTTGTTGGGGTCTGTCCCTTAACCCACTCTCTGCACTTCCCTTTGATGGTCGGGTAACTCATTGGGCCTTCCTGTTCTCTTTACAAAGTCCAGTAAGTCTGCCCATTTGAGCATGTGCAGTTCTTCCTCGCTTTTGTTGTTGTTGGTGTTTGTTGGCGCTCCGAGTGCCTGTTGTCTCATCCTTGCGTAGGCCTCGCATTCTGCCACGAGGTGTCTTGATGTCTCTTCTTCCTGTCCACAGGCTGGGCAGGTAGGGTCATTCTCGACTCCTATACGTGTCATGTGCTTCCTCAACCGGTTATGTCCGGTTAGAGTACCTTTTAGCAGTCCGAGGTCTTTTCGTGTCCGTCCCAGCATCCATCTAATTCTGATCGCTTTTGGACGGTCTACGAATTCTCTGGTCTGTCTGCAACCCGTTCCTGTTTCCCAGGAGTTTAATAGCGCGTCCTGGGCCCATTTGTTGAGTCCGCTTTGCACTTGTCTTTTTGTCACGCC
This sequence comes from Aspidapion aeneum, assembly GCA_963576565.1. NCBI lineage: Eukaryota > Metazoa > Arthropoda > Insecta > Coleoptera > Brentidae > Aspidapion > Aspidapion aeneum. The sequence goes on from CAUYVT010000106.1 coordinate 318,489, forward strand.
CAAAAGTGGCTCCGGTCCTACATAGGCGGTAACTGCCCCGAGTCGTGCGAGTTCGTCCGCCTTCTCGTTGCCTGGTACCCCCGTATGTCCCGGAACCCAAACCAGCGTCACCCGTTTGCCATCGCTTAGGGTCTCCAGCGCCTCTGCGCATTCTTCCACCAAGCCGTCAGCAATCTTGGGTGCGTTTAGCGCCTTCAGGGTGGCTTCCATTTTTGGCTAAGTTGCAAGTTGAAAATGATTATTTTGGACAAATAAGTACGACGTAAGACGCATAGTTTAACTATGTAGGAATCATTTTATTTAACCATTTTGAAACTTCGGCGTAGCCTAGGTTAAAACTTGCACAGTATTTTGTCCTAATAATTTTTTTTTTTTATGAGTGGTTGCAAATCGGTTTCATTGAAGTTTGGCGGCAAATTTAAATCATAACAAAAACATTTCATGTAAAAAGCCAAGTACGCAAAAAAATGGTATTCCGTAAAAAGAATTGAGATAAAAGTAAAGCCAAGTTCTCCAATACAAATTTCAAAATGAAAGGTTCTTATTAGTATAGGAATGTTTTGTTGAACTTCTTTATGTTCAATTTAGCACTGTGCCTAAAAGTCATTTCCAGCCAAATTTTGAAATTTGTGTTGGAGAACTTGGCTTTACTTTTATCTCAATTCTTTTTACGAAATACCATTTTCGCGTACTTGGCTTTCATGTTATGATTTCACTCTTTTTTTAAAGAATTTGAATAACAAAAAAGTTTCACGGGCAAATCCTCAGAGGTAAAGGTAGCTCGGGGACGCGTTTCGGCCTCATTAGGCCCCGAGCTACCTTTACCTCTGAGGACTTGCCCGTGAAACTTTTTTGTTAAGACTTTTTACCTCGTGAACTTCCTTCAAATTTTAATATGCGGAATATTGTTCAAATCAAAATTTTTTGCTATGGTTTTTTAAAATTTGCTATTAGCCTTCCAAAGCTCAACTCTATAACGCTACTTTACTTTTATGGGGGAGGGAGGCAAATGAAAATTTTGGGGTTTTAAAAAAAATTTCTATAGTTTTATTATAGTTCCTATAGGCCTTCCAAAGCTCAGCTCTCTAACGTTTCTGGAAGTGGGCAAAGTTACATTTACATAACTTAACATTTATAGGGGAGGGAAGTAAATTCAAATTTGGTAGTTTTAAAAAAATTTCTTATAGTTTTTTCATAGTTCCTATCAGTCTGTCAAAGCTCAGCTCTCTAGCGCTTCTGAACTTTACATGTATAGGGGAAGAAATAAATTCGAATTTTAGGGTTTTTTGATTTTTTCGAAGGATTTGGTCATAGTACCACTTTATGGAAGTCCATGAAACTTGAAATATGGGCTGAAATGTTTCAAGAAAAGGTATGGTATAGCAGTTTACGCGAACTTGGCGGGGTATTACCGTGCCCTCAGATAACTATGAAAAAACAAGTTAATGTTATAATATAAGCAAACTATACTAACCTTTAAAGACAAAGAATCACTAATCTTCAAAAGACGATGGGCCCTTGAAAAGAAGAAAAGAAGAACGTTTTAGATGTTTTCTTAGAAATTGAGCCGAGGCGCCCCATAAAATGAACTTTTGCGCGTTCAAAAAAGCGAAAGTCTCACACCAAACCACGTCTTATCTGTAATAACAAATATATCACTGAAAAGAAAGTCGTACAGATCTCAACCTTTTTGACGAACAACGAACAGAGAAACAAACCGAAAGGTAAACAATTTTTTAAATTGAAAAAATAGTCCATTTCTCAAAGTGAAGTTTGCAAATTACAAAGGAAAAACTGAACGTCTTCTCCACTAAAGTCTTTATTGTTTCGGGTTTTATTTAGGTCATGTTTACATACACTCAAAGCGACATAGATAAATGTATACGACCAAAGCCGAGCACTAGAAGTAACAGTAGCGGTGGACTGAGCAGCCGCGAAGTTACTTCAAGAGCCTTTCTGCCCTACATCCCTAGAGTGACGGATAGGATCGGACGTATTCTGGGAAAACACAACATAAAAACGATCTTCAAGCCATCTAAGAAGATCGAGAACCACCTCAGATCTGCGAAGGATATAAGGAACCCACTAAGTTCTTCGGGGGTATACCGCATTCCCTGTACCTGTGGAAGTGTCTACATCGGAACAACCAAACGGTCCGTAAACACAAGAATCAAAGAACACAAAGCCAACTGTCGACTCGGACATACAGAAAAATCCGCAGTTGCAGACCACACACTAAACAATGAAGACCACCGAATAAAATTCGAAGACACACAAATTCTCTGCGCCTCCTCTTCATACTATCCAAGACTCTATAGAGAAGCAATCGAAATTCATAAACACCAGCAGAACTTCAACAGATCTGAAGAAATTCTTAAAATTAACAGAACATGGGTACCGGTTCTTAAAAACACTAAACGGCTCGCTTATAGCAACAAAACTGAATCTGGGGAAAGTGACCAATCACCGACCAGCTCTGATATACGCCCCGCCCATCATAGCGTATATAACCTGCGCCCGCGACAGACTAACCACCAGTCTTCGAGAAGCCGACAAACAGTCAACATCTCCTGAAGATGCCATCCACTCGAGATAGCGAAACGTCGAGAACGAATTTCCAACGACGACGGCCGAACAGCCCGAAAGCACACCCACCATTGGACGATGGCCGCGAAAGCATTTCACAATTTGTAAGGTAAAGGTTCATATAGTGCACGGTCCGTAAATAAATAGATAGATCTGAGAGCGACAATATTCAAAAATGGTTCACGACGTGAATGAATTTTTACCGCAGCCCACGAGAAAGACCGCCCCGGGCGCGGAAATATCACGTGACCGTAGGAGTCCCACAAAAAAACGCCTCACGGCCCGCTGTCATTATAAATATGTGTTTTCAGTTTTGGTATGTTTGTTTACGTTGATTTTTTTTTAATTCGGGCACGAATTTTATGTGAATTTTATCAAAGTTATTAAAATAACGCAGCCCACGAAAAAGACTGTAGTGGGCTGCGTTAAAATAATTAATGGCTAATGAGTAAATTATTAAGAAAATACCTAAAAGATAAACAATGCCGCGAACGTGTAATTAGTGTTGTTCCTTGTCGGTCCAACTATAAAACTGAAACCTAATATGTTGCAAACGGGAAAGAAGTGGTAAAAGATAAGATCTTGGATAAGATTGATCAAGTAATAGACATCGTTAGTGACATTTTCGATAGTGAGAGTGAAAAATGTGTTCAGTTGTCATTTCTTATTGAACAATTAGGTCTCTTGAAAAGGTAACCTGAGTATCGAAGATATGGTGGATACACTTTAATGTTGGCTTCATCTTTGTTTATCCAGTTATCCAGTGCATACACGTCAATTTACAATTTTAAGGTAATATGTCTTCCGCACCCTTGCAATATTAAAAAACTGATTTGTTAAATATTGTTAACAGATAGTAATCTCTCTGGTAGTGTGAAATATTTAAAAAGTAAGATACAGCTTTTAAAAGAACATGAGTTGGTAGTTAACTTACACTTTATTGAAATAGATATTAAACATTGTGCTGGGTAATTTTTTAAAAAATTATTGACGACCACTACATTCAGTTCATTGAATGGGAAAACCATCTCACTTATTCACAAAATCACTTGTTTCTTTTTAATAAATTATTGTGAAATTTTTTATATTGAAAATTTTTCTTCAGATAACTCTAGCGAGTGTTTTTGTGGAGAAAAACTATTGTCAAAGCTTGAAAAAGTTAGTTTAAGGGCATGTAAAGTTTTTTAAAATAATTTTATTAAAAAGCACAATGATTTAGTGTCTGCTAATAAATCTTTGAATAAGAACTCAAAGATGATGAAAAATTAAAAAACTAAAAGCTTAGGTTTGATATGTCCAATTTTGATAGACTTGTATAGATTTGAAGTTACTAACGATATTATATACCTAATATATGTACTTGAAGATATTAGAGTGCAAATTTTGTATAATTTTTTATTTTATAGATTCAGTTCTTTTATCCATAATAAACACATATATCAGCAAAATATTTTTTTCAATTTTTACCTATAAAAGAACAAAAATTTTTTGTTAATTTATTTAAATTGTGTAAAAACATATAATATATTAAGCAATACAATAAGAATCCTGGGACTCCTAAGATCACGTGACCGCCGACTTGCTTATAACGCGCCATGGCCGGTCTTTATCGTTGGCTGCGATTTTTACCAAGCTTTCTTTAGAAGATGTAATGATGATTTTCTTAATAAATACGTGGTCCAAAATCACTTTTAAAAAGTTGTAAATCTTTTTTGACCACCGATGAAATGAAAAGGTGTGTTTCGCAGTGTCCATCCCGTAAGTGAAGAACTGAAGATATCGTTTTCAGCTGCTCTTTCGGTTGTGTTTAGCAATAAAGAAGAAATGAAGAAATTCTTTCCAAAATTAGAGAAAGATTTGTGGTTGTATCATTAGAGAAAACTTTTTTAACATTCATAAGGTGCACTCTATCGTGAATCTGTGCTCTACTGAGGGTTGTTGAGAGCAGATTCGCAATTAATAGTAGCTTTATTTCTGCTCTATGACTTCTCCTATTGCACTGTCGCAATTAGAAGTTCTAGAAATGCTCTCCGACGTCAAATTTTATCTGTTCACTGCTGATCAAAGCTGTCTGATAGTTACTCTGTAGAATGTGTCAATTTGCGGAAAACACTCTTAAGAATTTTTGGGTTCTGTATAAACCTCCTTGATTCCCCTTTTAAAACTGCCTCAAGAGTTAAAAAAATTCAAGAGTAGACATATCAAACACACTAAAGAATTTAATATGTCAACAATTAAATTGAAACCAAGTCGTATTAGTTTTTATGATTTTATCAAGAATTTTATCTGGCTTAAAAGCGCGTTGTTTAAGGATTAACTCCAAAAGGATTAAACATATTTTTTTCAGTATTGTTTTCTGACTGGAGTCAACGTTAGAAAATTCCCTAAAAGTTTTGAAATTTCTCACTTTATAATTCCCATTTTAATCACTCCAAAGTCGCACACTATTTTTTACCTATTCTATCTATTTAGTCTTCTTCGATCCATCTTTGGACATAGGCCTCCTCCAATATCCTTCCACTCTTTTCTGTCTGTCACCGTGTTCAACCGTCTAGTTCACGCATGTTTCTTCAAATCGTCCGCCCTTCTCATTAGAGGTCTTCACTGACTCCTTTTAGTTTCCCAAAGTCTCCAGTTTACAATACATTTGTTCTATTGATCGTCTTTTTGTCGGATATTATACTCGGCAAATTTCCATTTTAATTTTGCTACCTTTTCTCTGACATCCCCTACTTTTGTTTTATTTCTTATTCATTCATTACTTTTTGTATCTGTTAGCTTTACAGGTAACATTTGTCTTTCCATTGACCTTTGGGCTTTTGTTACCTTTTCCATGTTTAATTTTGTCCAGGCCTGGGATCCATAGGTAAGTACAGGAAGGATAGATTGGTTCATATTTATATATATATTTTTTTAACATAATTTACCGAATGTTGCCCAGGCCAATCTTACTCGTCTCTTGACTTTAGTTGTTTGGTTTTCTTTTTTTTTAGTTTAATAATTTTTTCCAGATATATATATATATATATATATATATATATATATATATATATATATATATATATATATATATATATATATATATATATATATATATATATATATATATATATATATATATATATATATATATATATATTCCTCTACTTGTTCTATTTTTTCTTGGTTTATTCTGATCATGACATCTTCATCTATGCTTGTTATGATTTTAGTGTAGTTCATTCAAGTCTATATTTTTCGCTGCTGTATTCAGTTCTTGAAGCATGTTGATCAGTGTTTCTTGGTTAAATAGTTTAGGGGATATTGTGACACTCTTCTCACACCTCTTCTTATGCGGATTGGCTTAGTTCTTTCGTGGATTTTGAATCCTCGAATTATTGATAATAGCTTCTCTTTCTTATCCGTTAAATATTTACATTCTCCCATGTAGCACAAAGCAAAAACACGTAAAAAACACACACTTTTTTATGTTTTAAGCATGTCGTTCTCTACGTTATTTTTGAATCCCCGTTAAAATCAAACCAAAATAACGTTGTTTGGGAAATAAACGACCTGTTTGCGTTTTTGACGTTTTTTTGGTTTTGTGCTATGTGGGTTCTCTCTTAACTTAATGGACTGTAAGTCTAAGAATTAAAACGTTGGTAGGTTAGTGTACCAAGACAGTGCCCCAAACTGGCTCAAATTTAATGCCTCACTTAACCTAACTTACTATTTTAGGTGAAAATGTTAGTGATAAGCTGATTATGAAAATATTTTTGTTTTTGGGAAATTCTAAATAATGAGAACATTGTAATTTTTAAGAAAACATTAAGATTAATATACTGTCATCTACTATAAGATATGTTATTTTATAAGATAGGTGCACCCAGGGGGGGCCTCGGGGCCCGGGCTCCCCTTAACTCTAAATTTTTTAAAGCATTTTTGGACATATTTTATGAATAAAACAATAAAATATCATGGAGTCGTGCTCACCCCCCCTCAAGACTGTCGGCTCCCCCAAGACATATTCCTGTTTATTTAATAAGATGGGTTTTATTAACTGCATTTTTGTTTTGAGTATGTCATTTTTTATAAATAACTATTATTCGGTAGATTATATTCCATCCTAGACACAGACGGTGTTTGTTTTTATTTCAACACGAGTTTTTGTTTAAATTTTATTTTGTTAATTGTTTTTTTTTACAATTGTTGGTTTTTAATGCATTTGAGAAAGCCACTTTTAAAGCTTTAAAGCTTTTATGTTTAAGCTTTAAAATTCAAAATTCATATATATATATATATATTTATCGGTTTCACAACGTTCTACGTCTTCCGATACCCAATCTCCCCTCGTTTCTGTTTGCCCATAATTCATCATCTAGGCCTCTTATTCTTATTTCACTGTCTATTCCTTCTCTCCAGCTTCTCCTTGGCCGTCCTCGTTTTCTTCGGCCAGTTGGTTTCCATTGTAGTATTTGTTTAGGTAGTCTTTCATCATTCATTCTTTGTACATGTCCGTACCACACCAGTTGTTTTGTTCTTATATCATCCACTAAAGTACGTTCACCCACTGTCATAATTTCTGTTATTCTTTGATTTGTAACTCTTTTTCTTTTTGATTTCCCTGCTGCTCTTCTCCAATAGTCCATCTCTTCTGTCCTTGATTGGCCATACTTCTGAGCCGTATGTAATAATACTTTTTACAATGGTGTTATATATAAATATATAAGCTTTTTGTTATGTTTTGATATACTTTGGTCCCAAATTATTCCATTTAATAAAGTTATTCATTAATTAGTTAAAAATTCATTCATTCATTAAAATATTTGATTGGTTGATGATATTTGTCAAGTGAAGTGACAGTAAAATAAATACACCCTTAACCACCTTTGCTCTTATACAGGGGCGGATCTAGGAACTTTATTTGGGGGGGGGGGAAATATCATAACAAATATTGCATAAAATTATTTAGCACAGTGACCAGGGGGTGTATAATGTGTTTAAAGACTAAATATAGTTTAACCCAACTAACATTTATAGTAGCGGCTACATGTTCTAAAGGCTTTGCTACTTTCTTATAGTAGAAAGATGGTGATCCCAACCAAAATTTGTTACTGTTTAGTTCTAACTACTATTTAGTATCAGGAAATAGTAGATGTTTCGTAAAAACGACCCTCTAAACTACTTCATAGGATTGTTTCTTGATAGTCGATTCTGATAGTCTTCTCTACCACAATAGGACGTTGCTAAAGTTTTACTTTCTTTTTAGTCGTTATTTCGTAGTCGCCCTGACTTTTATATCCTACTTAATTACCACTAGAAAGTTAAGCTTCATTGGAGTCCCAAACAAGTGTATCCGACAACTACATTATAACTTTAATTTTTACCACAAAAGTTTGTGTCATCATAGTAACATCTGATGTAACAATGTAGACAACATAACTTTTTGGATCAACTTTAAAGCCGCAACTACTTTCAAGTAACCTTTTCGACTATCAGGGAATATAGTTTGGGACGCCATGTTTTTATGTAAGAAAGAAAATTTAATATTTTTGTTGTCGTTTTATGAGCTCATATTAAAGAGCCATACTATTTTATAAACAAATTAGTTGAAGCTTACCAAAAATGCTCTTCTTAAGCACCATTTGTTGGAGTTAACTGTCGATTATGAAAACATAACCTCCAAAATCACAACACAAAAATTCCATCAGCTACCAGAAAACGGCTCAATTTTACGGGCGCACCGGTTTTTTGCAATATATATAATGCATGTTATACAAAAAACTTTGCGTCGCACTCGAATTTTGATCCTCTGCTCGTAAATTCTCACACTTTTGGATAACATAGTTCATATTATAACCATAACCAAACAAAAAAACTAAGCGAGTCTGTTTACTGTTGTGTCCACCATATTGTGTAACAATTCTACCAAAAAGAAACGATTATATTATTTGCAACTACATCGCAACTTTTATGCCATTACGGAAAAAAAACAGCCTCTACGACGTAGTAGATACCTGGCTACGACGTAGTAGTGTAGTTGTTACTACAGTGACTTTAAACACTTGGCCAGGTAGTTATAACCAGAAATTGGTTCCCCACTTAGGGAATTATAACGTCGCTGTATGGTATACTGAGACGTAGCGGGAGTACGTTGCGGTTACTTTTAAGAAATTCTTTCTAGTTGGGGTTTCGTCGTTACAACTTTAATTGTTTGTTGGGAAAATTTGGGGGGATAATTTCCCCCCTTTCCCATCCCGCAAATCCGCGCCTTTCTTATAAACATGTAGATTTCCCAGTGGCGCAGCCAGAAATATGTCTTGCGGGGGGGCCGAGGCCTCATGATGTCGTATTTTGTGCTATTTTATCTTTTGATTAATTAAATATGTGGAAAATATCTAAAAAATCTTAAGCTTGGAGGGGGTGGACCCCGATTTCCCCCCCCCCCTTGTTGCGCTCGTGGATTGCCCATGCTCCTTCCTTGCCAGTCGATGATTTTATGATGATTTTTGTTTGAAATAAATCCTTAAAAACAGACAGTGAGAATCAATGGGGCTGAGTATTATTTCTCTTAAAAATTGTAGTTATTAATTAAAGCCATGGATCATGAATACTTCTGGACAAACGGACAGACAGATTGACCGAGTGACGGACGGCCGCTAATTGGTCTTTTCGGCACTCAAAAAATCTAAAAAAGGAGCGGGGGCGGGGCCCAAGGGCATACGTCATTTATTTCGAAGTAAAAGGCTTATGTGAACTTAAGGCATCAAACTGAACAAAATAATATCATCAGGATGAAAAATAACAACAAATAACAGATTTACTCACACTCCGCTGACTCGATATAAAACGTCGCGAAGGCGACAAAAATGCAATATACATTAATCCGACCTGGGTACTGTTTTTCGTTTCATCTGCCTGCTTTCTGTTTTTACTCTGGTAGTTTCTTTTGTATTTGGTAGATGTGGCCACTGTTGCGAAAAGCATACGGTATCGCAGGCATTATTTTTCACTTCTCTTACCAATATCGTAAGGTAAAATTTAAATATCGTCTTCTAGCTTGACAAGGGTGTCACATTGACTGAAGAGTCCCTTGAAACAGTTAATTGTCAACACTTAATAAATGTCTATTAGATCTTGGACCCCCGTGGGTATACAGCTTTCGAGCTGCCCACGGAAAAATACATGAGAAACAAAATCTATCCATACCCGCTTCTTTTTTTTTTTTTTACGGATATGCGCACTCGCAAGGAGATCCCTATCACCCTCGACAAGCGGCAAGTGCGCGGAAATGTTGGTGTGTGTTGGTTTTGAAACGGTTCAGGTTGTAACCTGCAGGGAAAACTGTCGCAGGGAGTTTATTCCACAGCGATGCTGTTCTCCAGAGATATGAATTCTGATATAATGAGGTTCTTGGTGCCTCTATTTTGACAGTAAATTGATGGTTACCGTCTGTTTGACGTGTTCGCCTAGTAGGTGCTACTCCCGGGGGGATCATACGTGCCAACTCTTTAGAGCATTTTCCGTGATAATACCTGTAGAAGAGAGAGAGATCGCCCACAGTTCTTCGATGTTCGAGACTATCCAAGCTACGGGTAACTGCGGGGTCATTGATCAGCTTGATAGCTCGCTTTTGAACGGTGTTCAAAAGCATTAAGGTATGTTTGGGTGCCGCACTCCATATATGTGAGCAGTACTCCATAGTTGGTCGAATCTGGGCTTTGTAGAGTGTCAGCAGTTGGCTTGGTGTATACAGATGTCTTGTACGAAATAGCACCCCAAGCTTTTGGGACGCCCTTTTAGCTATATTTGCCACGTGACTGTGCCAAGACATGTTGGTCTCTGCAGTGACTCCTAAGATGTTCAACTGGCTCTGCAATGTGACAGCACTTCCAGATAGCATGATGTTTGGCTCACCGGTGCTGGTCTTTTTTGAAAACAGGGCTGCTTGGGTTTTCTGCGCGTTGAACTGTACAAGGTTTTTGTTGCCCCAGTCCTCTATTATCTCCAGGTCGTTATTTATCTGCGATATTTGAGTTAGTCTAAGATGATGGAATTCACGTGCGGATAGACACTGAGTGGGTGGTATGACTGAGGAGACTACATTGCCATCATCTGCAAAGCAATAAAGTGGATTTACTGTTTTATCTATGAGGTCATTTATGTAAATCAGAAAAAGTGTTGGCGAAAGGATTGCTCCCTGTGTAACTTTCAAACCAAGTGCAAAGTCTCGGCGACAATCCCGTTGCTTTGAGCTTGTTGAGCAGATTTTCATGCCAGACTTTATCGAATGCTTTAGATATATCTAAGGCAATTGTTCTTGTTTCACCTCGCAACTCAATCGCTTTTTGCCATAAGTGAGTGACGTATGTAAGTAAATCGCCAGTTGACCTATATTTTCGAAATCCGTATTGCTTGTCGTTGATAATTTTGTATTTTTCCAAGTACTTGGTTAGGTGATTGTTCACAACTCTTTCCATTACTTTTGATATCACCGGAAGTAGAGCAATTGGTCTATAGTTTAACGGATCTGTCTTTTTTCCTTTCTTTGGAATGGGTTGTACCGTGGCAGACTTCCATGATGATGGATATACTCCTTGCCTATAAGATAAATTGAATAATTTTGCGAAAGTTGGGGTGAGTTCGCTAGCACAATTTTTGAGTACTATCGCGGGAATGCCATCTGGACCCATTGCTTTGTTTGTATCTAACTTTTTAAGGGATTTTCGTATTTCTCTGTGACAAAAGGGTACCTCTGGCATACTGTGGTGAACGGTGGAGTTTTTCCATTTGGCACTGTTAGGTTTAAGTTGGAGGAAAAGATTTTGGCCAGCATATTGGCTTTTTCCTCTGATGTTGTGGCTAAGTGAGTATTTTTATCTGTAAGTGGTGGTATGGATGACTTGGTGAAGTTTGATCCAACGGCTTTTGCAAGAGACCAAAAGGACCTAGAACTACTTGGAAAATTCAGCAACCTGTTTTTTATTCTTTGATTGTATGTTTCTTTGGCGGCGTCAATAGTAATTTCGCAACGAAAAAGTTTTTAATAATTCACGGTAGTTGGTTTTGATAGACTACTTACAGTCTAGACATTAGACACTTTGACACTTATTGGAATAAAACCTGACCTTATTTTAAAACCGTCAGTATTGTGACAGATTTACATATAAAAAGCAGCTAATTTCTTTTAAAATTCGGCATTTGCGTATTTAAAAACCGGATTTATTAGTGTCTGTATTTATTTAATAAAAGTTAGCGACTTTATTTTTAAATTTGACTTTGAGCTGTCAGTTTTCTTTGTAAATCTGTCAGAATAAAGTCGACTCTAAAATAAAGTCAAGTTTTATTCAAATAAGTCCCAATTGAGGCCCTTAATTCTTTTAGGCTAGAAATCGTCATTTATAAAACTGAAGGTGTCAAAAGTGAACTTCACGATATCGTGTGGTTGCGGTGTTTTTGACCATTTATCCAAAGGTCGAAAGGTTGCGACATTTATAACGAGCTGGTGCATAAAAGAGAAAGAAAATCATATGAGAAAAATCATCAACTTTGTAAATCGCAAAAAAAAATTTTTTGTTATCTTTTTTATTATAAATAAGAAATAGTCCCATGTTTCCTTTAAAAATGAATTTTGGGTTTCTTTTCAATATCTCGAAAAGCAAAGTTCATACAGTATTTTTAGTTATTACAAAAGTGATTGCAAGAAATTTTATCCAAAGCCGAATTTCAATATCCCGTGTGGGCCAAAAAAAAACCGGACAATTTTTTTTTCATTATAACTTTTGAACTATACAATCGATTTTAATGGGACAAACTGCACTTGGCAGATAATTAATCAGAGTTTTGACTGAATGTATTTTTTGTCCACCATCTCAAAATCCAAGATGACAGACGAAATTAAAATGTGACCTTCAAAGATGCTCGTTTATTCTCGTGTTGCGAACATGTCTTAATAATTTTTTTTAATTATTAAAAAAGATGCATTCTTGCCACGCACAACAAGGTACGAATTGGCAAAATCGGTTCAGTGGTTCTAAAAAAAATATTTTTGTTTCAACCATTGTTTTCCATATTATACGATTGCCTTGCCAATCATGTCTGCATTTATTTCCTTATAAATTCATTACCACTGAACCGATTTTTATAAAATAAAAAACATCCTGGTGAGAATTGACTGCTTTTTAAAAATCATTTTTAAAGTTTATCGCCCTCTTAAAATTTCAGATGGTGGACAGAATTATACTTGATTCTTCAAAATAGGGTGTTTATTCTTATTTTCTGAAAATGTTTTAGCTTTTATTTTCATTTATAGAAAAGTACTACAATGCAACTACAACCATTTTTGCAACACAAGAATAAACAAGAACCTTTGAAGGGTACAATTTAATTTAGTCAGCCATCTTGGATTTTAAGATGACGGACAAAACAATATATTTATCCAAAACTCTGATTAACTATCAGCCAAGTGCAGTTTGTCCCATTAAAATCGATAGTATAGTTCAAAAGTTATAATGAAAAAAAAATGTCCGGTTTTTTTGGCCCACCCGGTATAAAAAAGAATGTAAAATTTAACATATACAAAACAAATGTGAAAAGCACGCTGTTGTATGGAATAGAGACTTGTCGCGTAACCGAAAAATACAAAACAGAATTGAAAAGTGTTGAAATGGATAATAAGATCAATGAGAATATCTAAGTATAAGAAATAAAGTGGAGAGCGAATATAAAGACATGGAGGCAGAAGAACAAGCTGGTTTCAGGGCGGGTAGATCGACTTCAGATCATCTCTTTTGTATAACCCAAGTTATTGAAAAGAAAATGGCATACGGACAAGAGCTGCATCTGCTTTACGTCGATTTGCAGAAGGCATATGATAGTATACCACTAAATCTACTTTGGAAAGCGTTGGAAAACACAAACATAAGCGTACAACTGATTAAGGCCATCAAAGAGTTATACCGCAATAGTAAGGCAAAAGTTAAAATAAAAGCAAAACTAACCAAAGGCTTTCAAGTAAATAAAGGTCTTAAACAAGGTTGCTGTATCTCGCCTACGCTCTTCAAGATATACTTGGAACAAGTCCTTAAAGTATGGAAGAGAAAATGCCAAAACATGGGAATTCCGTTGGACGAAACCACCTTGTATACTTTATGTTTCGCCGATGATCAGATAGTAGTGGCTCAGGATTATGACGACCTCGAATATATGACACGAAAACTAATAGAAGAGTACAATAAGTGGGGACTAGAGGTTAATCTCAATAAGACAGAGTATATGTGTATCGGTGGAATGAAACAGGATCTAATCTTAAATACCGGGCAGCGAATTCAGTCCTGTGATGAGTATAAATACTTAGGTCTAAAAATTACAGCTGACGGAACACTAGACAAAGCTATAAATGATCAAAACGTACAAGGAAGAAAAGCAATAACTTTATTAAATGGAATAATTTGGGACCAAAGTATATCAAAACATAACAAAAAGCTTATATATAAAACCAATGTAAAAAGTATTATTACATACGGCTCAGAAGTATGGCCAATCAAGGATAGAACAGAAAAAATGCTTTCCGCTACTGAGATGGACTAATGGAGAAGAGCAGCAGGGAAATCAAAAAGAGAAAGAGTTACAAATCAAAGAATAAGAGAAATTATGACAGTGGGTCCACGTACTTTAGTGGATGATATAAGAACAAAACAACTGGCGTGGTACGGACATGTACAAAGAATGAATGATGAAAGACTACCTAAACAAATACTACAATGGAAACCAACTGGCCGAAGACAACGAGGACGGCCAAGGAGAAGCTGGAGAGAAGGAATAGACAGTGAAATAAGAATAAGAGGCCTAGATGAGATTGGATATCGGAAGACGTAGAACGTTGTGAAACCGATAAATATATATAGAATATAACAGATCACATAAGAAATGAGACCATAAAGGAAAAAATGGGCATCGAGGAAAGCATAACGGATGACATCACTAAAAGACAACTGATAAGGTGCGGCCATGTGCAACGGATGAATGACGAAACATTACGAAAGCAGGTCCCAGAATGGCAACCAATAGGACGCAGAAAAAGAGGTCATCCTAAACTGGAATGGCAACAGTAAATCCAAAGATCAATGAGTCAAAAAAACCTGACAGAAGATGATTGTCAGGATCGCAGGAGGTGGAGAATAAGCGTGGGACAACGTAGAAAAACGTTATAAACCGACATAGTAGTAGTGTATGGGGTGGTTTCAGGTGCGTATCAAACGGCCCCGCAGACCCCGTCACGCAGGGGGGGGGCCTGGTATATTGGGAGCCCCCGGGCCCCCAATATACTCTAAGAAAAAGTAATACTTACCTAAAAATTCGCTGGGTTTTTTAACTATTAGATAATGATATTGTGTATAAATATTTACGAAGGGGGGGGGGGGCAAAAAATTTGACACGCTACTGGGTGGTTTGTACTTTGCAATCTTTGCATTGGAGTATTATTAGCTTGGCATGGTAAAAATACCTGAAAAGGTGTGGACACTGTTGTCCCAATGGATTGGCAAAGCATTTTTTAATCGATTGACGGCACGAGGCTTTGATCTAACAAACATACTAGCATTACACAATGATGTAGATCGAATACATATTATATACCGTATATTAGAAGTTAATTTATCAAAAAACTATTTTAATTAGTCCAAGCTAGCTGGGATATCTCTCTAAGTGTCAAAATTTTATCTCGTTTTAACTTAAAGTCGGAATAGTACAAACGCTTAGGTATATGTTTGTATATTTTATAGCCATTACCTACAACTTTCTTTTTTTGTACAAAAAACTTACTAGATTTTAAATTAATTAAATGAAACTTGAAGCTAATTTAATAATTAAGCTTAAAATTGATTTTTACCTTCCTAGCCTGCGCAGCAATTTCTAAACATAGAGTAATATACAGGGTGTTTCCTAAACATTGGTCAAAAATTCGTGGTTTGATTCCTGGAGTATTGTCATGAAAAAAAGTTCCTAGAAACATTTGTCGAAAAATTGTTCCTAAGAGCTGTTTTCCTCATTATTTCCGAAATATTTTGAGGTCCTAATCGAATTTGTCATCAAAATTTTATGCCGTGTACCAAATTTCATGATGTTTTTGTAAGGAGTTTCGAAAAAAAATAATTTGCGACTTGGCACCTTCATCCACTCGTTCTTCAATTAAATTTTTATTTTATCAGTCAATACGAAAAATATTAGTGGTTAGAATAACTGATCTGATGCTCCGTGTCCTAGGTAACTGAGAAAAAGTAAAAAAGAGGCGCTATTTTGAAAACCAAATAAACGAAGAATATAAAAGAGCATCCGGTGAACGTGCTTCAATAATTTACCGAAATCTTCAAGTTGCATTTTTCTTTCATTATACAGGGTGTTTAAACTATGAATATATTGTGTGAAACCACCAGAAACAACTACTCCGAGGGAAAATACCCCTACCGGCATTGAATTATACTGATAGTTTGAGGCTTTCGTTGGGAACTTGTTAAAACTGTTTGGTTTTCACTTTCTCCAACGTCGATCACGAGGATACGAGTGATCCCCGTCTGGAACACGTCCTGATAGTCAGGAACAAATGTTCCATGCCAATCCAAAATGGTTTTCCATGAAATCTATAGTGTTTCAGGGTATATTATGGAAAAAACTCGCTATTTCCTTCGATACTTTGTGTATTATGCATTATATCAGTAATTCATAGGGTTTATATGGCTAATTTTATACTTTTAAATAAATTAACTAAATGTTTTGCTTTAAATTTATTTAAAATTAAACATCAAACTTTTAAAAATTTGTGTAAATTAGTATAAAAAGAGTATAAAAAAGGCAAATATTATTACATTAACAAGTTTTTTTAGTAATAACTATCCATATGAGTTCAAACCTATTGTGGTTTTTTTAAGTTCTTATTAGTTTTTTTTTAGTTCTATTTAACAGACCTACTTTTAGCCTGTACTTATTGCTTTTAAGTCTTTATCATTCTGCCCTAGATTTTGTTTGAAACTTTTACTTTCCCACAAAATGTTTGACCTGTTTCACCCTGTATAAGTAAACAGATTTTTAGGACAGGTATGTAGGTACCTGCCAAGCTGTAAAGTATATCTATTATTGTTGTTTAATTTTGACACCTGCAACTCGGTTCTCAATGGTCAAGATTCTCAGAACCACAAGGTGTCATCTAGTGATACCTACTGCCTCAAATACTACAAGATGCTATAAGAATATAGTGCGTGTGGTCAATTTGAATTTGAGGGATAAAAACTACTACTACTATGTCGGTTTAGAACGTTTTTCTACGTTGTTCGACGCCTATTCTCCACCTCCTTCGATCCTGACAATCATCTTCTGTCGGGTTTGACTCATTGATCTTTGGATTGACTGTTGCCATTCTAGTTAGGACGCCCTCTTTTTCGGCGCCCTATTGGTTGCCATTCTAGGACCTCCTTTGGTAAACTTTTGTCGTTCATTTATTGTACATGGCCGTACCATATCAGTTGCCATTTAGTGATGTCATTCGTTACGCTTCCCCCGATTCCCATTTTTACAAGCTTTTAGTTAGCTTCAGATGTTCTGTCTAACTATCTAACTATCTAACTATCTAACTTTCTAACTATCTAACTATCTAACTATCTAACTATCTAACTATCTAACTATCTAACTATCTAACTATCTAACTATCTAACTATCTAACTATCTAACTATCTAACTATCTAACTATCTAACTATCTAACTATCTAACTATCTAACTATCTAACTATCTAACTATCTAACTATCTAACTATCTAACTATCTAACTATCTAACTATCTAACTATCTAACTATCTAACTATCTAACTATCTAACTATCTAACTATCTAACTATCTAACTATCTAACTATCTAACTATCTAACTATCTAACTATCTAACTATCTAACTATCTAACAATCTAACTATCTAACTATCTAACTATCTAACTATCTAACTATCTAACTATCTAACTATCTAACTATCTATCTATCTAACTATCTAACTATCTATCAAATCTTGTGAAGCGTTTTTGACATACTTCCCATTATCCGATTTGGATGAAATTTGGTACACGCATAGTGCTCCCATGACAATACAACATTAAGAAAGAAATATCCTCCCACCCCTACCCCCACCCCTTCTATAGAAAAATGTGTTTTTGACACACTTCCCGTTAATCGATTTGGATAAAATTTGGTATACACATAGTGGTTCGATGATAATACAACAATAAGAAAAAAATATTCTCCCACCCTACCCCCACCTCCTTGTTTTTGACACACTTCCCGTTATCCGATTTGGATAAAATTTGGTACACATATAGTGGTCCGATGACAATACAACATTTAAAAAAAAATCCTACCAATCCTTCCCATTATCCGATTTGGATGAAACTTGGTATACATATAGTGGTCCGACGACAATACAACAATAATGAAAAAATGTCCTCCCACCCCTACCCCCCACCCCCTTCCATACAAAATGCGTTTTTGACACACTTCACTTCAAATGAATTTGGTATATGCATAAAGGTAAAAAATATATTTCTACCTCTACCCCCACCCTCTCCTTCTCCCAATAGAAAAATGAGTTTCCAAATAACTCACGATCAGCGATTTCATTATAATCTAGAATAAACACTTCTGTTCTTTTATTGAACAAATACTTTCATTTAATAGAGTAGATAGCTGAGACTAAAAACTAAAAAATAAATTGGTTAAAAAATTTTTTTAAGTCACAAGCTTTTATAAAATGCACTAAAAATTAAAAAATAATTTTCTAAAATTCTAATATTATCATAATAATAAAAGCGATGGCCGCAAATCAAAGCATAAGTTAATCTAAATTTGTGATCTAAACACTTAAGGAATATTCAACATAGCAGGTCATCAAAGATATGTTTACCTACCATACCTATGTCAGAGAAATGCTGGGGTATCTTGGGTCGGGTTGGGTGGGTTTGGACCTCTGCATTTTTCTGCTAGATTAATTCTTGCAAATAATGATATTTAATTGATACGGATATCTTAGCGTGCTAACATCGTCAAAATTTCCATCAGTCGGCCATCGCTTTTATTATTATGATAATATTAGAATTTTAGAAAATTATTTTTTAATTTTTAGTGCATTTTATAAAAGTTTGTAACTTAAAAATTTTTTTTTACCAATTTATTTCTTATATGATCTGTTCTAGATATTCTCATTGATCTTCACACTTCCCATTTTTGTCTGACATCGTTTGTTTCATATTTTTCTGTTACATGACAAGTCTTTATCCATACATCACATTATAAGAGAAACAAAGATAGATCTATTTAAAAGTCGGAAAAATACAAAAATTTATTAAAAAATGTATTATGAAAATTCCAATAATTATGTAAATATTAAATTCTCTCTTATAAGTGGACCTCTTTCCGGGGATCTGACCAAAAATTTGTTTGTCATCCAGTGAAAAAACTCAGTTAACAATATGTATGTCTGTCCGTAACACTATAGCTCCTAAACCGCTGAACCGATTTTCATAACCTTTTCACGTCAAATAGTGTTCGACACATTAATGCTAATGACAGTTTTTTGACAATTGAAAAATATAAAAAATGCTAACTTTTTAACGGAATATTGTAGACTGCATTTTGCTCAATAATTTGTGTTAACCTATGATATAAGGGCACAAAAATGTATTTTACCAAATAGGATCTGTTATTTTTATTAAAATTTTATTGTTATTGGTTAACTTCTATTTTGGAAAAATCAGTACCAATCATATCTAATTTGCATAACAAAAAGTTGTAAGTTTGTAAATATTTTTGCCATTCCTTGATTGACGTAGATATTTAACCAATCTGTGAATTGATTGATTTTATGGGTCTATACAGCGCCGGGCCTAGAGATTTATTCGCCTCGGACAAACCGACATTTGGCGCCGCGCCGTTTGAAAAAAAATTATTTGCAAATTCCTCTGCAAAACCAATTTAGTAGTATACGCAGCCCACGAGAAAGACCGGCCCGGGCGCGAAAATATCACGTGACCGTAGGAGTCCCACAAAAAAACGCCTCACGGCCCGCTGTCGTTATAAAACATGCGTGTGTTCAGTTTCGGTATGTTTGTTTACGTCGATTTTTTTTTAATTCGGGCACGAATTTTATGTGAATTTTATCAAAGTTATTAAAATAATGCAGCTTACGAAAAAGACTGTAGTGGGCTGCGTTAAAATAATTAATGGCTAATGAGTAAATTATAAAGAAAATACCTATAAGATAAACAATGCCGCGAACGTGTAATTAGTGTTGTTCCTTATCGGTCCAACTATAAAACTGAAACCTAATATGTTGCAAACGGGAAAGAAGTGGTAAAAGATAAGATCTTGGATAAGATTGATCAAGTAATAGACATCCTTAGTGACATTTTCGATAGTGAAAGTGAAAAATGTGTTCAGTTGTCATTTCTTATTGAACAATTAGGCCTCTTGAAAAGGTAACCTGAGAATCGAAGATATGGTGGATACACTTTAATGTTGGCTTTATCTTTGTTTATCCAGTTATCCAGTGCATACACGTCAATTTACAATTCTAAGGTAATATGTCTTTCGCACCCTCGCAATATTAAAAAACTGATTTGTAGAATATTGTTAACAGATAGTAATCTCTCTGGTAGTGTGAAATATTTAAAAAGTAAGATACAGCTTTTAAAAGAACATGAGTTGGTAGTTAACTTACACTTGATTGAAATAGATATTAAACTTTGTGCTCGGTAATTTTTCAAAAAATTATTGACGACCACTACATTCAGTTCATTGAATGGGAAAACCATCTCACTTATTCACAAAATCACTTGTTTCTTTTTAATAAATTATTGTGAAATGTTTTATATTGAAAATTTTTCTTCAGATAACTCTAGCGAGTGTTTTTGTGGAGAAAAACTATTGTCAAAACTTGAAAAAATTAGTTTAAGGGCATGTAAAGTTTTTTAAAATAATTTTATTAAAAAGCACAATGATTTAGTGTCTGCTAATAAATCTTTGAATAAGAACTCAAAGATGATGACAGTCAAAGAAAAATTAAAAAACTAAAAGCTTAGGTTTAATATGTCCAATTTTGAAAGACTTGTATAGATTTGAAGTTACTAACGATATTATGTACCTAATATATTAGAGTGCAAATTTTGTATAATTTTTTATTTTATAGATTCAGTTCTTTTATCCATAATAAACACATATATCAGCAAAATATTTTTTTCAATTTTTGCCTATAAAAGATCAAAATTTTTTTGTTAATTTATTTAAATTGTGTAAAAACATATAATATATTAAGCAATACAATAAGAATCCTGGGACTCCTAAGATCACGTGACCGCCGACTTGCTTATAACACGCCATGGCCGGTCTTTATCGTTGGCTGCGGTAGTATATAGTGACCCAGGATCATTGCACCCGGACGGTCGCGGTTGCCCCGGTTGCCCTGCCCTAGTATCGGCCCTGGACTATAAAGCAAATATCCTGCTTTACAATCATTTTCATATTTAAACCTGATCAAATAGTATTTTGTTTATGATGTTGTTTTATATATTTTTTTTAATTTTAAAAAGAAATGGCATGACAAAAAGCTAGAAAAGTATATGTATTATTTGTGTGTATTTTGACCTATCTTAGCAATATCGCCGTGACGTCTGTCTTTGTGTGTGTATGTGTGTGTGTGTGTGTGTATGTCCGTAACACGATAGCTCCTAAACCGCTGAACCGATTTTCATAAAATTTTCGGGTGAAATAGTGCACAATAATTTAAAGAGTTGATTAGA
This sequence comes from Aspidapion aeneum, assembly GCA_963576565.1. NCBI lineage: Eukaryota > Metazoa > Arthropoda > Insecta > Coleoptera > Brentidae > Aspidapion > Aspidapion aeneum. Next base: position 339,878 of record CAUYVT010000106.1, read on the forward strand.
TTTTCATCAAAATCCAATCCAATTTTTCCTCAGTGAGGACAGGCACCATACGATCTACGATTTTCATTAGTTAAAAAAAATGTCATTCGTATGTAATACGATGTTCGAATGTGAAGAAGAGTCCCGTGAAGCGGAATGTCAAAAGCAAACATTCAATCTGGCGACTGGACAAACATACACACCGACGGAGAGACCGCTAAAAGTGTTTACTTTTCGGTTCTAATAAGAAACTTACTGAGATTTTGTACGGTGCATGAAAAAAACACAGAAAAAACAACTAACGAAGATTGCCAAGTATAGCCCTAAAATAAGTAAGGTCTACTTAAAATACGAGATGGGTTTTTTAAAGATAACAGATGCTTTTTTGTCTCCTTTTCTTGGAAAAACCCTTAAACATGTCGATTTTTTTTTGTGAGGGGATACATTTTGTTTATCTTGAAATTTTATAAATTTGACAATCAATTTTTAGCAACTCTGGCAATTAATTTGAATTACTGCTGAATTTAGCTTAAATTTCCTGGAATTTGGAATAGAAAAAGCTGTTAAAAGCTAAATGCCTTACAAGAGTACAAAAACTTTTTATTCTGAGGGCACGGCAGTGCCCGGCTAAGTTCACGGCGTAAACTGCTGTACCATCTTCTCTTGAAACATTTCAGCCTATATTTGACCTATCTAAAACTCTACTTCGCAATAAGCTACGAAACACAAACTTGGTACAGTCGTAGATCATCATAGAGTTAACAACCCCTTCAAGTTTGATGGACTTCCATAAAGTAGTAAAGTAGTTACGAAATTTCAAAAAACGTCGAACTTGCCACTCAATTATAATCATGTATATATCATCAAAATTCTACTGTACTTCCAGACATGCTACAAAGCTGAAATTATAATTTACTACCCTCCACTATGCATGTAAATTTATATAAAAGTAACATTGCCCACTTCCAGAAGCGCTAGAGAGCTGAGCTTTGACAGACTGATAGAAAATATGATAAAACTATGAACAAAAATTTAAAAATCCCAAAATTTTAATTTGCTTCCCTCCCATATAAATGTAAATTTATGTAGAAGTAACATTGCTAACTTCCAGAAACGCTAGAAAGCTGAGCTTTGGAAGACCGATAGAAACTATGACAAAACTATAGAATAAAATTTAAAAACCCCAATATTATAATTAACTTCCCTCTTCTATAAATGTAAAGTTATGTAAAAGTAACATTGCTCACTTCCAGAAACGCTAGAGAGCTGAGCTTTGGAAAACTGATTGGAACTATGATAAAACTAAAAAAAAATTAAAAAACACTAACACCAGTATTTACTAAGATGGTTTAGGGTTTAAGTTTAAAGCTTAGGTTTAGGTTTAACTTTTAGTTTATCTTTTGTGAAACGTTTTAACTGAATTTCTTTCAAACTTAATAAAAGTTAATGGAATTTTGGACTAATTATAACTACATAGGTTATATCGCAATGAAAAAAAACCGGTTTAAATAAGAATCTGCAAGGATTTCGTAAAAAAAATGAAAAAAACAGAAAAGAAATGGTTTAAACTATAGGTTTAAGTTTGTAGGAAACGAGGTTTAAGTGAAAATGCAGCGATATTTAAGTGAATTACTTACATTTTTCAATTTACACTTACTTCCAAAACTTGACATTGTCGGAAAATGTGTTCTAAATTCGTAATTTTTATTATATAACTTGCACAAACAAAGCGAAACAGAAAAATTAATTTTTTAATTTATTAAAATGACGTAAAAGTGACTTGACTGACACTTGCAGGACTAAGTACTGGGATTGTCATCTGCTGTCATCTCGGTGCACGTACATCTTAAATATATCTGTATGGCTAGAGCGTATTAAAACCATTAATGGAAAATGACTGCTACAATAAATATATAAATAAATAAAAACATTTTTTATTATATTAATTTAAAGATTATTTGCAAATAAACAAATAGCGTGTAAATTTATTTGGATTTTAATCTGACGATCGTTTTTTTTTACTTTCCTCGTCAAGGCAAATATCGTTTAAAAGCTACATGCTAAAATATAAAAGAAATATGAGAATTTAGTACTAAACGGTTTATCCAGCCTTGTGTACATTGCCGTAAAAAACTCGCTCTAATAGTTAATTGAAGCTAAAAATCGTATAAAATTTTGTCATATTGTTCCTAAATATGATCAAATTTTACATTTTTAACAAATAAATTAACAAAAACGTGATTGTTTTCAAGTTACAATGAGATAAACAAGGTAGTTTAAAATTTAGAACGATTTTTAGTCGGAATCCCATGACCTAGGGGTTTAAAGTGACGTAGTAGCCTAAATTAGACAGTTGTAGAAAAATCAGTTTTCCATGTTTTCTTCTTTTTTCCGGTCTATATGGTCCATTTCAAGAACAAATCGTCTTAAATTTCAATTTTTAGGACATTTTATCGTCCATACAGGTAAAAATACCAAATCAATTGCGGCCTGTTTCGGCAAAAAATCAATTTTTTCCAAACCAATGCACATTTAAATTTTAAACCTAAACCCTAAACTTAAACGAAAACCTAGACTAAAACTTACGCCTTAGTAAATACTGGTGTAAAATTTTAATTTACTCTCCTCTCCCATAAATGAAAAATTATGGAAAAGGAACATTGTCCACTTCCAGGAACGTTAGAGAGCTGAAGTGATAAAACCATAGGAAAAAATTAAAAAATCTCAAGAATATGAATAAGGCATTGAACAATATATTCCGCTTATTCTACTACTTTAAAACTTAAATATTATCTAAATCCTTTGAAAAAGAAGTGAAATCATAAAAAAACATTTCATGTAAAAAAAAGCCAAGTACCCGAAAATGGTATTCCATAAAAAAAATTGAGATAAAAGTAAAGCCAAGTTCTCTAATACAAATTTCAAAATAAAAGGTTCTTACTAGTTTGGAAATATTTTTCTAAACTTTTTGCTACTTTCATTTTGAAATTTGTATAAAGAACCTGGCTTTACTTTTATCTTAATCCTTTTTATGGAATACCATTTTCGCCTACTTTTTATTACATGAAATATTTTCGTTATGGTAAAATCTATCATCACATTTTTGAGATACAGTCGAACCTCTCTAACTCGAACCTCTATAACTCGAACCCCTCTATAACTCGAACCTTTTAAGCGGTCCCTGCATTTTTTACATGTATTTTAACCTATGTAACTCGAGCTTCTATAACTCGAACTCTCCATAACTCGAACTGTTTTGGTTGTCCCTTCAGGTTCGAGTTATAGAGGTTCGACTGTATTTGCGTTCAAAATTAATGATGCGGTTAGCCCAGTGTTTATTAACTAAAAGTCCATATATTTTTTGTCTAAGGGCGTGGGGGTAATTACCAAGTTACCTCCCTCTCAAATCCGCTAACGCATTGGACCATGACTACAGTGAAACCTCTAATTGCGGACACCTCTATTAAGGGGACACTCCCTTTAGCCGGACAAATTAGTTAGAACCAAACTTTACCCTATTTATTTACATGTAAAATTCACTCCTATAACCGGACACTCTAATAACCGGACGTGGAAAATTTTTTTTGGTTAAAAGATTCTGAAACCTCCCTTAACCGGACGGAAACCTCTGACAACGGAACGGAGTTCTGTACGACATGGGCATTAATATTATATAGTATGTTGGCAACAAAACACTCTGGAGCTGAGGAATTACCTTTTTCCGTTTTAATGCGGAGACTAAATACTTCTTTCGTATTTACAAAATATTTTATTCGACGAGACTGCTGTGTTTTATTTTTATTATTCAGTTGGGTAGTAGTAGATCTTTTTGAAATTACCCTAGTAAAAAACATCAGCACGAAAGATCGCTGAAAAAATTAATATCGGAAACACTCAAGCAGCGGAAATTGTTAATAAATATATGTTAAAATTTTGTAGTTCCCTCTCAGAAGCGGACACCTCCAATAAGCGGACACCTCCAATAAGCGGACAAAATCGACCAAACCGTGAGTGTCCGCTTATAGGAGGTTTCACTGTATTTACAAAAACCATCTCTATTAGATTCTTGTGTATTCTGGGGTGCCCAACGCACGGTGGTACCTCTAGTAACTACTTGACGGTAGACAATGGGCCGAGTTCCCGGAAAAAATATTAAAAAACAAAACTTGAATAGGCCCTGAAGTCGTGAAGTTTGTTTGTACAAACACCAACACACATACACAATCAATAAAGAAGTGGCTGGTGACATTTTTTGTGTATGTGTGTGCGTATGTATGTAGACGCCACTTTAAGGGCACATTCTTAGTTTACGTAACGCAAAAATTCAGATGATTTACCCCTCTTTCCCCTTCGTAACGCATTTTCAAGAATAAATACATAAAATAATCATTAGGGACTTATAGGAATAAAACCTGACTTTCTTTTAGAGTCGACTTTATTCTGACAGATTTACAAAGAAAACTGACAGCTGACCTCTCAAATTTGACATACCAAAGTGAGATTTAAAAATAAAGTCGCTAACTTTCATTTAATAAATACAGACACACTAATAAATCCGGTTCTTAAATACACAAATTTTGAAAGAAAGCAGCTGCTTTTTATATGTAAATCTGCCACAATACGGTCGATTTTTAAATAAGGTCAGGTTTTATTCCAATAAGTGTCCATTGAGTGTCATGCAATGCTAAACTCTCCTTCCCTTCTTGAGAGTTACGTAATTTAAGAATTTTTCATTTAATCTGACATGATATCAAATTTGTAGAAATAGATGTACCCAGTGGCGGATCCAGGGGGGGGGGCAGAAGGGTCCGCCCCCCTCCCAGATATATAATTTATTTTTTAGTTTAGCAGCATTTAAAATTTGTCCCAAATTCTACCTAATTGTCCAAGAATTTCGCCTGCGACACCATAAATCACCTTTAGATACTAAATTTCATACTTTAAATTTATTAAAAACCACTTTGGCCCTTCCCCACTGGATGTACCCCCACTATATTGCATTAAAGCCAAGCAGTAATAGTCCCAGTCAGTATTTTAACAGTTGTATATTAAAAAATGGCAGCTGATGCTCTGTTAATATTTATAGCCCTTTGTGTATTATAAAAACCAGAATAAATAGTCCCTTCCTTTATTAATAGGTATGTATAAAATGTAAATTTTACAGGTCGACCAAGAAATTTACAGCGGCTCAGGCAACTAAAAACTTGTAAACCTGGGTAAAAAATTCACCAATCATGCGTATATTTTTTAAGTGGTCCCCGTGAACAAAAACCCACTAGATACATATCGTTAAGATAGTTTTATTTTCAAGAAAATAGAGTAAAACGAGATTTTTCAGAAAGCTGATTTTTTACGAAAATTAAATAAAACAAATAAAAATTTAAAAAAAATTCATTAGAAAAAAATAACTTTAATATGCGGACGCCCCTGGAGTGTTAATAATCGTTTTAACACAACTTTGTAAGACGCCGTTTAAAAGAACATTTTATTTTTTCTAAAAAAGGCGTTTAAATATTTTTCTCTAAAATGCTTAGTTTTCTTGGAAACTGAATAAAACTTAATATAAAAACATGATTTTTTTTAGCGATCTTAAAAAATAACCCCAATTTATGGATGCCAATTAAGTGCTAACCGTAGACTTGGCCCACTTAGGTGAGACATCGTTTAAAAGATAATTTAATTTTTTACAAAAAACTTGATTACACACTTTTTGTAAAATGCTTATCTTTTGAGAAAATGACATAAAACTGAATAATTTCGGTTTATTTTTGTTCATCTCTCAGCAGGGGTACTACGAAGGGAACTCAATGATGTCTCATACTTTGGCTATTAATTGGTCTTATACAGATTTTCCCAAAAATAAACAGTTTCCAAGTTAAAGGCCGCTAAAAAATATTGGTCAAAATACAAAATGGCGCAAATTGTTTTAAGTGACGAGTTAATAGCTAAATTCTTGTGAAAACATTTTCCTTCCCTTTTTTTCTGTTTTAAAATCGTCGTGAAGTTTAGTACCCGTATAAAAAGATTTTGCTTCTCTTGTATTTTTCCGTGAGCAGCTCGAAAGCTGTACACTCACGGGGGTCCAAGATCTAATGGACTCCTTTTAAGTGTTGACAGTTAACTGTTTCGTCCTTAAGGGACTCTTTAAAACAATGCATGGTCAATGTGACACTTTTGTAAAGCTACAGAGACGGTATATGAATCTCATCTTACGATATTGGTAAGAGAAATTAATAAATAATGCCTGCAATACCGTATGCTTTTACATAAGTTGCGACGCGACATCTACAAATACAAATCAAACTACCAGAGTAAAGATAAAAGGCAGCCAGATACGAAAAACAGTACTCATGACATAATTTGTCCCTCAGGTCGGGTTAATGCTTATTGCATTTTTTCCGCCTTCACAATGTTTTATGTCGAGTCAGCGGAGCGTGAGCAAAAAATACTACAAGCGTGAAGTTTAGTACCCGTAAATAAAAGATATACTTGGAACAAGTACTTAAAGTATGGAAGAGAAAATGCCAAAACATGGGAATTCCGTTGGACGAAACCACCTTGTATACTTTATGTTTCGCCGATGATCGGATAGTAGTGGCTCAGGATTATGGCGACCTCGAATATATGACACGAAAACTTATAGAAGAGTACAATAAGTGGGGACTAGAGGTTAATCTCAATAAGACAGAGTATATGTGTATCGGTGGAATGAAACAGGATCTAATCTTAAATACCGGGCAGCGAATTCTGTCCTGTGGTGAGTATAAATACTTAGGTCTAAAAATTACAGCTGACGGAACACTAGACAAAGCTATAAAAGATCGAAACGTACAAGGAAGAAAAGCAATAACTTTATTAAATGGAATAATTTGGGACCAAAGTATATCAAAACATAACAAAAAGCTTATATATAACACCATTGTAAATGGTATTATTACAACGGCTCAGAAGTATGGCCAATCAAGGATAGAACAGAAAAACTGCTTTCCGCTACGGAGATGGACTATTGGAGAAGAGCAGCAGGGAAATCAAAAAGAGAAAGAGTTACAAATCAAAGAATAAGATAAATTATGACAGTGGGTGAACGTACTTTAGTGGATGATATAAGAACAAAACAACTGGTGTGGTACGGACATATACAAAGAATGAATGATGAAAGACTACCTAAACAAATACTACAATGGAAACCAACTGGCCGAAGACAACAAGGATGGCCAAGGAGAAGCAGGAGAGAAGGAATAGACAGTGAAATAAGTATAAGAGGCCTAGATGATGAATTATGGGCAAACAGAAACGAGTGGAGATTGGGTATCGGAAGACGTAGAACATTGTGAAACCGATAAATATATGTATAAATAAAACAATTTTTCGTGGCTAAGCGTTCATCTTGGTTTTTTAATTATTAAACTACGTCTTAACAAAGTTACAAGACGAGACTGCAGTGCACTGCTGGCTGGCTAGGACGTGGTACTAATTGGTATACAAATAGAAAAAAGTGGCGTTTAAACATTCTTAGGTATAAATAATACTTTATTCTGGCCTAACTGGTTTTTTTCGGATGCACTAGAGAGACATTATCTTGAAAAAGAAATGAAGATTGAAGATTTGTAAGTTTTTTTAGGGTTTAATAGGTAAATCCTATTGCATTTTATTCATTAATTAGAATAGAATTACTCCTTTGTTTAGAATAAAATATCATTAGACTTACAATTTTATTTTAGCATTTTACAAACAAGCAGTTACTTGGTGTAGTTTTTAGTTTATTTGTTTATAGATAAAGTCTATTCGCCCTTCTTTTACATGCGTAAAGTGCTCGGATTAACACCAGTTTCAGACTCAACATGGCCCCGTAGGGCAACCTCAAAAATTCTACAGAATTTTAAACAGTCTATTAACCTACCAAGTATATGTCTATTTCTTGCCACATTTTCATTGTGTTCGGTAATGTTTTGCCTATAGGCATTATTCAATTGGCACCTAATATCAGTCTTGCCTAGCAAATAAAATTCTATGTGGTTATTTAAATAAGTAGCACTTACTTTGTGTCTTTAACTTTTCACTAAAGTGTTTGATATCACACATTCTCTTTGCCACCCACGCAGGATCACTTCGTGGATTGTTCATAATAAGACAAATAAAGCAAAAATTTCGTTTTTCACAACCGCACAACCAGTTTTCAGCATCGTATAATTTTTTATTACATGCAGTAAAATTTTAGTTAATTTTTAGAATTTTTAGGTCCAGCCAACATATTTAAATTTGCACAGTAAATTATATAATCGACGGTATTTATTTCCATTTTATAAACAAACATTAACAAAAACAAACAATGACACGCGACCAGCAAGGCTTTTTACTACTGACATACCCCAAATCAAAACAAACTAATATGTCTTTACTAAGGATAGAACCGGCAACGCCAGGAAGGGCAATGGACGTTTTCGCACGATGCTGATGGCCGACTTCAACTAAAACAAACATTCCTCCCGCCCCCGTTCGAGAATATCCACCCATACACCGCTGAAAAACGAGTAAAATTGAAACTTTACCCCGCGCGGCGCTGCCGGCTTGTAATTATTTACGCTAAAAAAGTTCACCCAATTAATCGCTTGTTGCTAACCACAGAATACTGTTTGTTGTCTAGTTTTGTAAAATCATTAACCGCCTCTGCTCTCCAGCAAGCCTATAGTTCGAATATTCTTAAAAGTTATGACGTCATAAGACTTCTCTTATGGCCTGTTGTTTTTTAGAGCTCCGAACTTCTCGGGAGACATATATTTTTTTAACGGTTTTTGTCAAGAATTTTCAACCATTGGCAGTATATTAAAAAATCATAAAAGGAAAAAACGGCGTTATAATCCGGTAGTTAGAATTTTAAATCAAATTTTTTTATTGATATATTTTGACATAAACCCATAGAAACTCAATTGAGAATTACATAATTTTTTGGTAAGCCGGGCTTACGGCTTCTAATCCAAAAATATGGTCATTTTTCATTTAAAGAAATTTTGGTCAAGTGTAGGTATATATTATTAATGTAAAATAAGTTGTGAGAAATATTCAGTTCAAATGATACAGAATGCAGTGGCGCATCCAGGAATATATCTTGGGGGTGATAGGGGCGAGACCTTTGGGGGCCCGAAGCCTTATGATTAAAAACAATGGTTTAAAATACCACTGGACTTGCAAGTTTGATAAAAATATCAGGAATTTTATGTGTTACAGAAGGGACATCAACGTTACTAAAGGGACAAAAATTAGAAAGCACCAATTAGGCTAAAATCCACCAGGTGTTGCAATGCCACAGACTAAAGTGAAAACACGAATCTTAAAGAAGTAACATTTTCGAAAAAAGAAAAGGAATCATCATATAAAAATCAATATAAAACCTCCGCTCATTGGAGGTGTCCGTTTAAGAGAGTGAACTGTGAAATTTTAATATATATACAGTGAAACCTCCCATAAGCGGACACTTACGGTTCCGTCGATTTTGTCCGCTTATTGGAGGTGTCCGCTTATGAGAGGGAACTGCGAAATTTCAATATATATTTATTAACAATTTCCGCTGCTTGATTTTTCCGATATTAGGTTTTTCAGCGATCTTTCGTGCTGATAGATGTTCCTTCTCCGAAACATAAACAACTTCCATTTTTTCATGCAAACTAAGAAGTTTTTGAAGTGTAAACTTCTTTAGGCGCGTTTAGCAGTTTTTGTGTGTATTGAATTGAACTGAGCCGTCAGGCTCGGCTATGTACGCTCATTCGGGTGAAATCGGCTCGAGTCGACTAACTGTGAGAAGCATTCAGCGAGCGATATGATGATGCAGATGAAGGCCAGTACACAGAAGGGTTCGCAGAGTATGTTATGGGCCAATATTATTAATTTCGCCTTGTTGAAGTTTACACTTCTGCCGTGTGGTCTTAAACACACACAAAAATGTTTTACTATGTACTATGTATTTCAAAGAGATCTATTACTACCCAATTGAACAATAAAAATAAAAGACAGCAGAACCGCCCTCGGCGAATAAAAAATGTTGTAAATACGACAGGAGTATTTAGTCATTAAAACGGAGAGAGGTAATTCCCTGGCTGCAGAGTGCGTTGTTGCCAACATACTACATAATATTTATGCCCATGCCGTGCAGAGCTCCGTCCCGTTGTCAGAGGTTTGCGTCCGTTTAAGGGAGGTTTCAGAATTTTTTAAGCAAAAAAATTGTCCGCGTCCGGTTATTAGAGTGTCCGGTTATAGGAGTGAATTTTACATGTAAAGAAATAGGGTTCCAACAAATTTGTCCACCTAAAGGGAGTGTCCGCTTAATAGAGTTGTCCTATTTTTGCCCAAACATAATATTTAAACTTCTGTTAAGGCAATATAGCTATAGATATAGCAAAAACAAACTTTATGTTTATAGTTAGGTGCCGGTGTGGTTATTTAAAACTCTAGTGATAATTGAGGAGCAGAAGTAACAAAGGGGCTAAGTGCCACTTTTCCTAAAAACGAGATTTTTACATAGAAAGATTCTAAGGGCCATCGACTATATCCTATCAAACGTGCAAAGTCGCAGGACCAGTGGCTTCTCGTGACAGTAAAGTTTGTAAGTTCTGCCTATAGGGTATAAAAAATGCTATTTTTTTACAGTCTCCAGATCTCGTGTCTATTATAAAAAGTAAAAAATTGCCTTATGCAGAGTAAGATTAAAGAATTTCTATTAAAACATCTTGGGGCATCAAACAGGAGGCAAATCAGCACAGATTTAATAACTTTTAGGTACTAGATCTCCACACACTGGGCCCAAACAACTTTTTACGGTTTCAACTGAGGATGAAGCTCAGACAACTGGCAGCAGATGATAAAATGATCCAAAAGGAGGGTGTCCACTCCCTGACCCTTCCTGAGGTCCAACATGCTTGTAGAGCGCGAGGCATGAGGGCCTATGGAGTCTCTGAGGAGAGGCTGAGGCCACAACTCAACCAATGGTAAGACAATAATTTTTTGCTATAACAAGTCAGCTGTTTTATAAAATGGTTTGTGATAGGTAAATGTTACTTAGCTAAGTGACCTTAAATAAGTCTTACTTAACTATGTGACTCTTACATAAGTGTTATTAGCTAAGACACTTAAGCAAGTGCTACTTTGTTAAGTGGTTTTTGAATAAGTTTTATTTAGCTAAGTAACTCTTAAGCTAAGTGACAAACTAAGTGATTCTCAAGTGTTATTTAACTGAGTGTGACTTAGAGTGACTTTAAAGTAACTGTTACTTAGCTAGGTGATTCTTAAGTAGTCTGGCTTATTTAAGTCATTCCAAGAAAGCAATGAAAGTTTGCTATAAGCTGCTTGTGATAAGTAAATGTTACTTAGCTAAGTGACACTTAAGTTTGGTTTGGTAAAAATTACAATACCTAGGAAAAAATAGCTTTTTTACAAAAGATTTAATTCACATTCACTACCTTAGCATAATATGTACTCACCAATGTTTTTACATTAATTAAATTATCCACCACATTCATTGTGGCACAATTATACAAAAACAAACACGACCATAACCTCCCGCTCATGCGTTTGGCGTCTTCTAAATAAATAAATGGTCCCGCAAACACGCAACGCTGAGCCCGCCCGCCCGGAATTGTACTGGAACTGCAAGTTTTGCAGCTCTATTTTTGCCTAGATGTCGCTATCTAAACCCATGAGCAAGTGCGGTGCGGGGCGAAGGAAGGGGTTCCTAGCCGAGCACAGATCTCGTTAGCCGCCCAGCTACGTTGTGTTACAATTTAGCAGCGCAACAATGCCAATAACTTCATTTGACCGACTGTGAAATGCGGCCTTCGGCGACGGCGCGCGGTGTCATACTCAACACACGTACGTGATTTGAAGGCCTACTATACCAACACCGGACCGAAAATATACTGCTATTCCAATAATTTTAGAAATAAAATAATTATATTAAAAAAATAGCAGCGGCTGAAAAATAATCAAATGTGAAAATTTTGGGGGTTCTGCAGCTCTGCAGCCCTAATGCACTAGCCGCCACTGCGCAGGACCACTAATTTCGTAAGCAATCGAGCAACTTCCGGTAAGTGATCGGTCATTTTCGTCATCAATTTATTAAATATCTCCATTTAAAGCTACGTTTACTTTTGGAGAGTTTACTGGCGGAAAGTACTGACAGCCACTAAACTAGCCATATATAAACTACAAGAAAGTTCACTTGCTACTCTCCCGCAAGTACTTTCCAAAAGTTGACGGGCCGGCTAGTTTAGTGGCTGCCAGTACTTTCCGCCAGTACTCTCCAAATGTAAACACATGTCAGCAAGCGTTCTGTGAGAAAGTGTCCACGTTTTTTACAATGAATAAGTGGGATGGAAATCAGATAATTTCCTTTTGAAACATATATCAAAAATATGAAATTTTGTGGAATATCAAGTTCATCATCAACCTAAGTGGGATGGAAATCAGATAATTTCCTTTTTAAACATATATCAAAAATATGAAATTTTGTGGAATATCAAGTTCATCATCAACCTAAGTGGGATGAAAATCAGATAATTTCCTTTTTAAACATATATCAAAAATATGAAATTTTGTGGAATATCAAGTTCATCATCAACCTCCGGTAAAAAAAACTGAAATAGTACATTTCGGTAGTCTGTATAAACACTCCAAGGAAGCAAACCTATCACCAGTGGCCAGATAGCGTAATGTGACTTCCAATTTATTTTGGGAGAAATAGGACTGCTCATACACGTTTCCGATTTGGTCAGTTTATGTTAACCTAGTCTTAACAGTTCTTTAAGTTTTTGGTATGATAATCTCATAAAATTCCTATAAGAATCGGGATCTTCAGTTGATATCACCTTTAAGAGTCGTTCTGATGCAAGTACGTCTGCGTCTGATCCAATCTCTAACCCAAACTCGTTTTTTCCTAGTTTTCTTGCGTTCTAACTTATTTATTAAATTATTGGCAATTTCACATGAAAAAGTTTACTGGCTGCCAGTACTTTCCGCCAGTAAATTCTCCAACAAAGCAAGTTTACTGGCTGCCAGTACTTTCCGCCAGTAAACTCTCCAAACGTAAACGTAGCTTAACAGTTTTGGCACCTAGACCCTTTGTTACTTCTGCTCCTCAATTGGTGATAATTTGCAAAAATATTTTATACTGATGGGAAATACCAACGTTTGGACTAGAATAAAACTGGTAATTAGCGAAATACCTGTGTGATAAAATACAAAATTTATTTAAAAACAAGTAAGATTTACTCCTACATAAAGTGAAAAAATAGTATATTATAAAGCTAGGGACTAAAGTGATGCTTTAATCCTGAGGCGAAAAGTGTGTAGACCGACTGAAGGGAGAGAAGAAAATATAATTTAATGAAAAACAAGATTGGTTCTTAACTTACTATTATAACTTTGTTTTTTGTTCACTATTTGTTGAAATTAAACTATTGTAGTCCTTACATCCTCTCTGATTTATCAGGTATCCGCTTATGTAATTGTCCGAAACGGATGTGTAACAAATTTTGGAATTTGCCGTTTAAAAAACTCCCATATAGTGTAGCAAAATCCTATTTTGGCCACTCGTTGTACAAAGAACTTTTTTTTTAACATACGCCAGTAAAATAAAAAAACAGACTATAAATTCCTTACATGGTTCAAAAATATCAAAAGAAGAAAAAAAATAAATGGGTTATGCCATGCGCCACCCATATTTCTTAAATTGCTTTCATTAAAAGGTCGGCCCTTGCCGAAAATGAAGGCGCTCTCTTATAAAAATATAATTATCGTGCATATTTTCTCCTAAAAGATTGAAAACGCCGCGCTCCCTGGAAAATAGAGAAAAATAACAACAATCCACTATATGCAATGTTGCCGATTTTCTTTGAATACGTCTCGCAATTTAAATAATAATAGGGAATTATTGGAATAAAACCTAACTTTACTTTAGAGTCGACTTTATTCTGACAGATTTACAAAGAAAACTGCCAGCTGACCTCTCAAAATTGACATACCAAAGCTAAATTTAAAAATAAAGTCGCTAGCTCTCATTTAATAAATACAGACACTAATATATCCAAATCTTAAATACACAAGGGCCGAATTTTGAAAGAAAGCAGCTGCTTCTTATATGTAAATCTGTCACAATAGTCAGGTTTTATTCCAATAGGTGTTTAATAAGATGAACTGTCGGTCAATCACAGTAGATGGCACACCATGTGAACTTCTTATTGGTATCGTAATATACGTAACTTATATTACTTATAGTGGGTTTACACATGCATGAATTTAGTGGCGCCAGTGTTCGCGCCAGTTCTATTGGCACGCCAGTAAAGATTTACACTATTGTGCGAAAACTAAAAAGACTGGCACGCCAGTTTCATTTTTAAAGTGTACACGATAGGCGATATGTCGGCTGAACCCTCGGAAGCCTGCAAAATAGTCGCTAAACTTTATTGAAAAAAAAAAAGAGATTCAGGAAAAGGAACAACGAAAAGGCCGTATCTGCATGGGTTAAAGCATGGATTGCTAGTCGATCTACTTTGGGTGCTTCCGAAAAACTTTTAGGAGAAATTGCAGCAGAAGATCCTGCGAGCTATAAAAACCATCTTCGAATGACAAAGCAACATTTTGATATTCTTCTAGAGTTTCTCTTATTTAAACAACATTCTTTAAAACTCGGTCTGCTACTTTAAACCATGGTACTTTTGGGGTGTATACTTCATTTGCACCGGCTCCGGAAGGTTGTCTTTTTTCTTAATTTTTGTCAATTCCAAAGCATATGTGTTTCTTATGGATCATATTTTTGCTTTTACTTCTGCAACTTCAAAGCCTTCAATAGTCATTATTTTACTAATTTTTTGAGAAGCATTATCTCGACTATCTTTGTTTTTATACGAACTACTGTGTACATCCCATAAACAAGGAAAACATTCATAGCCTTCAAGAAACTGTATGGTCAGTTCTGCTGACCACTTTTTTTAGCCATATTAAGCTATAAAAACAAAAATAAACAAAATTTTTAAGTTCAAACACAATGAAAATAAAAAATAATGTAAAATAATGAACTTAAAACTGGCGAGCCGACGTGCAAGCACTTGTTTACACATGAAAATTTTCCTTTTCTGCGCGCATGCGTCACCACTGGCGCCAGCAAATTCAGTCAGCTGCAGACTTTTTTGATACATGCATGCAAAAAAATAACTTGTGTGCAAGTCGGTGTTTACACTTGCAAATTTAACTTACTGGCGCGCCAGTTTTTATTGGCGCCAGCAAATCCATGCATTTGTAAACTCTCCTTTATACTAAATTTTTACCTTCCTAGCCCGCGCAAATTAGTATTGGAGAACTTGGCTTTAATTTTATCTCAATTCTCTTTATGGAATACCACTTTCGCCTACTTGGCTTTTTTTTACATGTTTTTGTTATGATTTCACTCCCTTTTTAAAGGATTTGGATAATATTTAAATTTTAAAGTAGTAAAATATGCGAGATATTGTTCAAAATTTTGAAGTTTTTGAAAGTTTTTCCTATGGTTTTATCATAGTTCCTTTTTCTTCTAGCGTTCCTGGAATTGGGCAATATTACTTTTACATTTAACTAAATGAAAATTGTTTTTACATTTTTTCTTATAGTTTTATCATAGTTCCTCTCAGTGTGTTGAAGTTCAGCTCTCTAGCGTTTCTTTGAAATAAAAATAAATGTGTTTGTAGGAATCCTTAAATCAAACAAAAACATTCATTTTTGTAATTCAGTAAATAAAAATGAGAGTGAGTAAAAAATTATTTTTGGTTAGTAATAACTTAAAACTGACTTTTTCTAGTTGATCTTCTTTAAAGTGGTGGTGGGGGGCATTCCCCCTCTCATCTCCCTTAAAAGTGCTATATTATAGTATTTTTTCAATTATTTGCAAACTTTTTAACTTAGCAAAAAAACTACTAAGTAACAATTATTGAGGCTGATGAAAAGTACTCTCTAACGATGTATAACACGCTCGCCTTACATCCCAACATGGTTATCTTAAATGAAGATTCAAGTGTATACCAAATTTGACCATTTTTGGTGCGTCTATGCTAGATCAACCGCTGCCTTGAGGGGGGAGTGATATACATCGTTGGAAAGAAAATTTCATCAGCTTTTAAAATGAGTTTTAAAACCAGACATGTAGGAGAATAAAATTCAAGAAAATTTAAAAAATATTGTTTTTTCCACACCTCTCATTTACTTAAATTCCTATAAAAGGTGCGCCACTGATGTAAAGGGGGCGTGTTCATCGTTAGATAGGACTTTTAGCACGGATCACCAGGTGATCCGTGCTTTTAGTCAGCCTCAATAACTTAGTTGTTTTTGGCCAAATTAAAAGTTTGCAAATGATTAGAAAAATACTGTAAAAGATCACTTTTGAAGGGGGCGAAAGAGGGGATGCCCCCTTCCCCCAATTTAAATGAATTCAACTCGAAAAATTAAGTTTTAAGTAAGTACTAATTAATATATATTTTTTTACTCACCTTGAGTATTATTTACTGATTTACAAAAATGAATGTTTAAAATTTTTGTATGATTTGAGGATTTCTACAAACACATTTATTTTTATTTCAAGACGGGTACTTTAAAAAGTTATGTTTAAATTATTAAATATTTAACTGTATACAATGGGTTTTTGAACAATATATACTTTTTGTGAAAAAAAACAATGTGTTCAGGATACAAAATGCCACAAGAAAAATAAAAAAACATATGTTAAATATTATATATAATGAACCTTTTTTCGTAGGCCTATGGAACGTGCACAATTGCCTTTAGAAGGTACTAAGGTACATGGTTAAAAAGGAAATTTTATCCGCTTGCAGATTTTTAGAATATTCGTTTCGAGTTAAAAACCATGAAAAAGCACGTTTAAGGGGGGTACCCCCCTCCCCCCTGCCAGGGTTGCAAGGGTGGTTCCCTTTCGTGAAATGTTCGGATAAGTCTTATGTCGATCCATACCAAGTGTGTTGCTTCTATCATTAAACGCAGTATCGGACCCCGTAGGGCCTGAACTAATATGAAACTATGAAATCTAATAAGCACTAGCAAAAGTTTGGTTCTGGCTACGGCCCTGTAATATATGAGTTTGTGCAAATTGAACCTAAAACTTTGGAGTATATAAGTAGGGCAACATCGCAAAGGCTAAAAGCCCAATCAACTCTGGTTTGATTTAATTTGGCCTCTGTAGGTAATTTATAGTCGATTGATCGACGGAGAGTCTAAAGCTATCATTAGCTTACAAATTGAAGGCCTCTTAGTTTAAATTGTGAGTTTGCCCTGATATTTTGCAACTCAAGCCGCAACGTGACGTTGGTTGGTTCGTTACCTTCGAAAAGACAAGGCCTACGACCGCGGCCAATGCATTGAGGGGGCAGGGGGAAGTAAGACTTACGATAGCATGTTAGGCGTATGGTTTTGGGTAGTAAAGGATCAGGCACTCGTCTTATGGGATTTCATTATTAAAATATTCGACTCATATTTACTTAAACACCCTGTAGATAATGTTCTAAAGGTACAGATTAAAAATAATAAATAAATCATAAATATACGTAATAGTAACATTGCGTTTATGTTTGGAAAACTTCTAAAGAGCCATTATGCTACTTGTACATTATTACTTTGAACACCCTGTATTTCAAAAACTGGTAATTAATTTAAGTTAAGCCCATAAGAAGTTCTGATAAGCAAGGATTTATCTACAGCATACCAAAATTTCATGAAGTTTTCAATAACCTTTTTTGCTTTTACTATTCTTTTTTCCAGTTCTTTACAGTCTGTTCCTGTCTTATCAAATATGACACCCAAGTATACATACTCATTGCATTGAGATATTCTTTATCCCTTGTCTATTTCTAACTTACTGTATTCGATTCCAATACATAAGTACTGTGTCTTGTCCATGTTCACTGTTAACCCCCACTTTTGGTACTCTTCCGTTAACTTTTTCATCATATACTCCATGTCTTCTTTATCATGAGCTACAATTACTTGGTCGTCAGCAAACTGTGGTGTGTATATGGTAAATCGGTCGTTAAGTTGTATTCCCGTGCCGTGTACTTTACGTTTCCAGTTTTTTAGAGCTACTGCCTTGAGCCTTTCGTTACCAGGAATTCTTTTGAAAGTCGATTTTCAATTTTAATTTTAGATTCTGACCCTTTGTATAGTTCCTTTATCGCTTTTATGTAAGTATGTATGATTGATATTAGTTTGCTCTGACTGTCCATAGATTTTCTACTGGAACGGTATCATATGCTTTTTGTAGGTCCACAAAGGTAACATAAGTCTCTATATTTCTGGCATTCCTTTTTTTAATTACTTGATTAAAGATTTTTTTTCACTAAACATATGAATAGCATTCCAAGTCGACCACAACAAAAAAATAATATTAAAGATCCACCGAAAAAAACACGAAAATTCAATCCATTCATTATGCTTGACCGCCCCTCCCCTCTCAACACGTCCACGGGCCTTCTTCTCGTAGGTAACGGTTGGTTGCTTAGAATTGATTTTTTTCCTAAAGGTCATCCACATTTACTCCAATTATGCATAAAATGGAAATTGAATAAAATTAGAGCATACCAAGGAGCCTTGACCATAATAAAAAATTTAGGAATTAATGATATTAGTATACTCAAAACAAAAAGAAGTGTTTATTATACAGGGTGTCCCATTAACCATTTATCTCTGAAAGAACTATCGCGACGACTTTAGAAAAAAAAATATTTTCGTAACAAAATCGGGTCTTCCCCGATAGGAGGCAGTAATCACATTTTCCAACTAGAAAAATTACATTTTTGGACGAAACACTATGACTAAAAGACAAAAATTACACCATATTCTTATTCCTTGAAAAATGCTGCATAATTTACGAGTCGTTAAATACCGAGATGAATTCCAAGACTGATCTGTCACTTCTGCCAATCAATCAACTGAGAGATATTTCAGTATGGTTTTATACAGCAAAACTTTAATAATTTCCAGTTCTTTTTGATGAAAATTCGTCGTTTTTGTGCTGTGAAAATGCCGGTGACGTGCAAGTTGTGTGACAAATTATTTAGTGCCCAATTTAATTTGAATAAACACTGTCAAAGTAAACATGGCATACAAAAACAAAGGTATTCCTATGCAGAAAGTGTTTTTATTTTTAGATGCCTAGAATGTAAATGCTCCTTCCCAAAAAACTTGGATCTGTGTGATCATTTGAAATACAAACACAATCACGAAATACTTGAAGAATTGGAGTTGAGAGTCAGTACACCCATGGCAAAACAAAATAAACGTGAAAGGCATAAGATCATATAGAAGAAATACTGCATATGCCTCAAAAAATATTAATCGCAGCACATAGATATTGTATATTTTTGAAATCAGAAAAAAAAGACGAATCTTAAAATGCAAAAATATACTTTCAAAAAATCGACTTCATTGTCACACCCTGTACAGGGTGTCTCAAATTCGTTGTTTTTTTGTGGTGTCGGGTATTTCTAGGGGAGATAGAAAAAAAACTAACACCCCTTTGCGACGCTCAAATTTCAAGAGAAGCCTAAAGGTGAAAACCACATTTAGATATAGCAAGCCGTTTTTAAGCTACGGAGTGTTTTTGTTTGCATTTTGGGAGGGGGTCTATAACTTTTTAGTTTATAAAAATTTTGTTTTTGTGTAAATAGCTTTCTTATAGATCTTTTCTTGAAGAATTGACAGATGTAAACAGTTTTTATTTATCTCTTTTGGTTTTTAAAATATTGCATAAAGTTGTTATTTTTCTTACAGAATAACTCTTTTTTTATTCGATTTTTAAAATCAGCTTAAACTTTCCTTTAAAATGATGTATCACACTCAATATTTTATTTTTTTATTGTTTTCTTTATTTTTATTTTTTAATCACCTCTTTATTATTTTTTTATTTTTATAATTTTATAATATTAAACCGAACCGAACCGAACCCATTAAGTAAACTAAAATATGTGGTAAAAATAAAAAAAATACAAAAATATAAAGAAATAAAGGGGAAAAAAAATTATTTTATGTGATATCTCAAAAACTAAACCTGACAAATAAAATTTAATTTAACAGTTGAATTCCTCTTAAAAAAGTGTCTTAAGAATTTTTTCACAGAAATAAAAAATATTAATAAATAAACAAGTTATAGACCCCTTCCCAAAATGCAGACTTTTTAAAAACACCCCGTCGTTTACAAACGGCTTGCTATCTCAAAATGCGATTTTCACCTTTAAGCTTCTTTTGAAATTTGAGTGTCGCAAAGGGGATCAGGTTTTTTAGCCCCTCTAGAAATACCCGAAACCCCCCAAAAACATCGAATTTGGGACACCGTGTACATGGTGACGGATAGAAAAAAATTATGTTGGCTTTTAAAGTTGTCATAATTAACCAAAAAAATCTCAATTTATTTTCAATGATAAAGTTGCTGAATGCTCCGGTTATAAAAAACCACCCGGTACCTACATAAAATCAGACCTAAAAATTAGAATTGACCATTATTTTATACCTTGAATTTTTTATTATACGTTAAGCTCTTCGATCTCGCGCCAATAATTTAAATTAGACATTTTGACGTTAATTTTGGCGCATGCTCCTTTGATGGAATTCATCTCGGTATTTAACGACTCGTCATAATTTGGCCTACTCGCATGTACCTCTATGTAACATTCCCACCGGGAGGCAATGTCACTTTTTATTCAAAAATTAATTACTCCCACGTGGTATCTAATCCTGCATGGTAAAATTTTTTGTCTATAATCAAAACATGTACTTTTCTTGAATAAATTGTTTTACTTTAAAACAATTTGTTTTGAAATAAAATATTTATTTTTAGTTCCACGCTGCGTTTAATCTTGAAATGAGACTTTTTTTTCTAATTGTCCTTTTTCAGTATACTTTGTTTTGTCACAAAGCAAATTGTCTTCATATAAGTAATATTTTGCTGCCAGAGAAAACGGTGCCTTAGATTAATTCAGTTCCAATTTATAATAAAACATTTTCTGTTTCACATTAAAATAAAGAGGCAAGACATTTTTTGTGCTATATCAAGAAAATATTCTCTTGGTGAATAGGAAAGCACAAATTATTTTACTTTAAAGCAATTTGCTTTGATCTAAGACAATTTTTTTTACCGTGTGTTATAATTATTTGTTTGGCTTATAAATATAAATAATATAAATAAGGTATAATTTGTGTTATTTTAGGTGATTTCGCGTGATTTGGTAATAACAATTTTTTTCAGAAGTCAGTCGCAGCGATAGAAATTTCTGAGATAAATCCGGCTGCTATACTTAATAGGACATCCTGTATATCTACCATTTGGTTCAAATTTGTTCCAATGCATGGTTCGGTTCACAATTTGACATATTAATCAATTACCTATCCAAACTTGTTTTTTTAACTCTTAATTAGATAACACCACTTAATTGCAAAATATTTGCGAAGAGACCATAGCATTAATTTCACGTAACTTTTACTAGAAAAAATAACGCATGGTCAATATCATCATCCCTCCTTTTTTGTGTAATATGCGTCACTTCAATATATAGGGTGTACTTTAAATGATGTATCAAACTTGCAGGGAAAGGGAGGGAGGAAAGGGCAAAAGTAGATAAAAAGTTCAAATAGTTTTGTCAAGTTTTAAGAGTGGGGAAGAATTGTAAAATTTAAAATGACAAATTTAACGTTAAGTGATGTTGTGATTCATTATGATCAAAAAATGTTCCATTAAATTTACAAAAAAAAAATTACAATGAAATAGTATAGTTCAAAGTTATAGTGAAAAACATTTTTTCTATAAGCGTGCGGAAAGTCCACTTTTCCGCACGCATTTTAGTGTGGAAAGTGCCAATTTTCCGCACTAGTGCGGAAAAGTATTTTTTCCGCACTAGTGCGGGAAAGTAAATTTGTTACGATTTTGAGGTGTTCTATAACATTTAGACCGTTCAAAATACATTTGTATCTTTCCTAGCACACGAAATATCCTAAAAATATTCAAATTGACTAAAATTCTGCTATATTTTCAATATTTTCGATAAAATAAAGTTTTCAGTAAAATAGGTTCAAATTATAAGTTTTAAACCTCCCCGGTATAAATATCGTCATTGTCAATGTCAAACAACAATGAACACTAGTGGTTTTAGATTTGGCATCTTAAATCACCATAGCAACAAAGTACAAACTGTCAAAACAAAGCCAATTTTGCAGATACAAGCGTCTTTTGAATTTTTCAAACAAAAAAATCAGATTTTCAATGGATTCTTCGGACGAAGATCTACCCCAGTCAGTTCTAGAAGCCGCTAGAATGTGAATAATAATAATTGATTTGATTAAAACGTTTTGAATATAAATAATTTTCTGATTAATTTTTAGTTTTTTCCTCACGCTTATAGAAAAAATAGTGTACCTAACTCGTGCGTAAAGTGTCTTTTCCGCACTTGATTGCTGGCCAAACTCCGCTATCGCGTCGTTTGGCCATCTGCAATCGCGTTCGGAAAAGAGGCACTTTCCGCACTAGTTAGGTAAACTACTATTGTTAGGTTTTTTTTGGATCGTTATGGCCGCCATTTTTGCTATTAATAAAAGCTGTCACATTATTTATTTGTGCAAATGGCGGCAAAACGTCTCTATCCGTCAAAATCTTTTAAAATTCTTGTAGAATTCGTTAAAAATTCTTGTAAACTCAAAATAAAGTCAACTCTTCAAAATTCTGTTTTGGCGATATAAACTCTTGATTTTTACATAGTGAAATTAATAAATTATAATTTATTAATTTATGCCATATTTATTCAAAATATGCGAAATTCTTAGACGATGTTTTTCCTGTGTAAACATATTGGTTAACATGATACTGGTTTAACTAAAATTATGATAGACAAAAAAAATAGTCAACCCAATCAACCAACCCAACCATAGCATATAAGTTGTTTATTTATGATGACGTGTACCGTACATATTATGTTTTTCAGAGATGTATGTATTTCCGTGTAAAATTTTCCCTTGTTTTTCTTAATTTATTTGTGTAATATTTTTGCCGATTACTTTAAATTTTTGTTTAGTATTTAGGCATATATACAAAGTGTTCAGAAAAATCTATATATATATTTATCGGTTTCACAACGTTCTACGTCTTCCGATACCCAATCGTTTCTGTTGGCCCATAATTCATCATCTAGGCCTCTAATTCTTATTTCACTGCCTATTCCTTCTCTCCAGCTTCTCTTTGGCCGTCCTCGTTTTCTTGGGCCAGTTGGTTTCCATTGTAGTATTTGTTTAGGTAGTCTTTCATCATTCATTCTTTGTACATGTCCGTACCACACCAGTTGTTTAGTTCTTATATCATCCACTAAAGTACGTTCACCCACTGTCATAATTTCTCTTATTCTTTGATTTGTAACTCTTTCTCTTTTTGATATCCCTGCTGCTCTTCTCCAAGAGTCCATCTCCGTAGCGGAAAGCATTTTTTCTGTTGTATCCTTGATTGGCCATGCTTCTGAGCCGTATGTAATAATACTTTTTACAATGGTGTTATATATAAGCTTTTTGTTATGTTTTGAGATAATTTGGTCCCAAATTATTCCATTTAATAAAGTTATTGCTTTTCTTCCTTGTACGTTTCGATCTTTTATAGCTTTGTCTAGTGTTCCGTCAGCTGTAATTTTTAGACCTAAGTATTTATACTCATCACTGGACTGAATTCGCTGCCCGGTATTTAAGATTAGATCCTGTTTCATTCCACCGATACACATATACTCTGTCTTATTAAGATTAATCTCTAGTCCCCACTTATTGTACTCTTCTATTAGTTTTCGTGTCATATATTCAAGGTCGTCATAATTCTGAGCCACTACGATTTGATCATCGGCGAAACATAAAGTATACAAGGTGGTTTCGTCCAACGGAATTCTCATGTATTGGCATTTTCTCTACCATACTTTAAGGACTTGTTCCAAGTATATCTTGAAGAGCGTAGGCGAGATACAGCAACCTTGTTTAAGACCTTTATTTACTTGAAAGCCTTTGGTTAGTTTTGCTTTTATTTTAACTTTTGCCTTACTGTTGCGGTATAACTCTTTGATGGCCTTAATTAGTTGTACGCTTATGTTTGTGTTTTCCAACGCTTTCCAAAGTGGATTTAGTGGTATACTATCATATGCCTTCTGCAAATCGACAGAAAAATCTACTGTCCAATAAATTTTCGCTTTATGGAAATATGAGATTTCGATTTGATACCTACCCTAAAAAATCATAAATGACGTTTGTCGGAATCTCAAATCACTGTGAACTTTTTTCACTTCGAGATGGCCCGACCACAACTCGGTGATTTTGTTCACTAAATTCATAGTTTCTAAAATAGGCTTATGAGAAAAAAAATAAAAATACCCTAAAAAACCTTAAATGGCGAAATGAATCTCAAATCACTGTCTTTTTTTCGCATCTAAATGGCCCACACACACACAATACCACAACTGGGTGCTTTCGTTATTAAAGATATTTACCTAACAAATACAGAAAGTGATACTTTACCGCACGCGACGGCAGTCCAATAATGTTCCTGGCTCTGTTTCTACAAGGTCCTTTAATGAACTCTTTAGAGTGAGCTAGTTCTGGTATATTTATCCAGTATTGTTGGAAGCTATTCTCCATCCATTTTAATATGGTCGATTTAACAGCATTGTATGATATCCCCAGGGCTGTCCCCGGGCCGAAAAATTCGGCAGATGCCGCGTTTCTCCCTGCTAGGTCTGCGGCTTCATTTCCCTCCTGCCGAGAATGCCCTGGTATCCATACTAATGACACAATGTTAGCGCTACCAAGCGCATTCAGCGAATCCTTACAGCTCCTGACGGTTCTCGATGAGACCGTATAGGAATCAAGCGCTCTTGAGGTTACTTGACTATCGGAGAAGATTTTTATTTTTATTGTCCTGTTGGTCCATTCGTGGTCAGTAATCCACCGGGCACACAGTTCAATGGATGTGTAGAAGTTAGTCTGATGCCATTCTTTAGAATAATTACCACTTATAAGAGGTATTAATTGTTGTAGACAAAATAGTTTATTAATGTTAATATTATGTTATTATGAAAAAACCGGCAACAGACAATATCAAAACAAACAAACGGACAGGATTTTTATTTGCGAGACAAAACAAACACACTTGAAATTAATGTATTATGTCGAAGCGCGTTTTTTCATAATTTTATAATTGTTTATGGTAATTTTGTTTTTTGTCTTTACCTTCGTTTAAAAAACTTTGTTGCAGTACGTATCCACTAAAATTCCACCTTTGCTTTAAAAAAAAACAATCAATAAGCAGCCGCTTGCCCCCATTTTTACCTTCCTAGCCCGCACAGCAATGGCTAGAGAAGGCACTGTTTTCGAGGAAATTTTTTTTTTCAGATAATGCCGAAAATGTGTTATTTGGGTGTATTTTGACTTATCCTAGCAATATCGTCATGATGTCTGTCTGTGTGTGTGTGTGTGTGTTTGTATTTTTTTTTCTGTCCGTAACACGATAGCTCCTAAACCGCTGAACCGATTTTTATAAAAATTTTTGGTAAAATAGTGTTTGGCACTCTAACGAGCTGATTAGATTTTGGTCAAAATCCATTAACAATAATAACAGTTTTTTGACAATTAAAATTTTTTTAAAATTCTAGCTTTTTAACGGAGCATCGCATCAATAATTTATTTATGAACCAAACCAAAAATTTTGTAGGACCTTTAGTTTCCGAGATATTTACAGAAAACTGTTTTGTGTGAAGTGTGCTAATAGGGTAGCAAGGAAGGTATCAGATCCGTCATGGATCCATTTATTTTTCCTTTTTTCCAAAAACTTTTTATTGTGGCACCAATTTCTTTAAATAATAAATAATAATTTTCGAATTTTCCTACAACGCGATTTTTTCCGAAATTTATTTGATTTTTAGAACATTTTTGCCTGCCGGGCAACTGTTTTTAATTTACCAGTAGTTTTTTTATATTTCAAACACTTTCTTCTGTGGCGTCATTTTCGCCGAGAAATCTTAATTTTTGAGAAATTAATTTTCTTTTCTTATTAGCTCACACATATACTATACTATAGTAGTGTGAGCTATGGTGATCCTAATTTTTTCAAGAAAAAAAAAGTTGCTCCGATTTCAAAAATTTTTATATATCTTTGCGTTTCAGATGATTTTGAAACCTTTTTGTTGCGCCGTCTGTCTGTCTGTCTGTCTGTCTGTAACGACCAACGCGCATAACTCAAAAACCGCTTGGCCGATTTTAATGAAATTTGGTACCTAGGCTGGGTCTTGGGTCGAGATGGTCCCATTTAAAAATGAACATAATCCACCAAACACAAACCAAATAAAAGGGTGGGGGTAAATTTCAAAAATTAGAGTTTATGTGAAAATATGGCGTGTGTGATATCAAACGAAAGGTAATTGAGTCTGCAGTTAAACAAAATACATTTTAATTTATTTAAAAAAAGGGTGGGGGTATATTTAAAAAATTAGAATTTAAGTGAAAATATGGCGTGTGTGATATCAAACGAAAGGTAATTGAGTCCGGAGTTTAACAAAATACATTTTAGTTTTTGTTTTTTTTAAGGGTGGGGGTAGATTTCAAAAATTTGAGTTTAAGTCAAAACATGGCTTGTGTGGTATCAAACAAAAGGTAATTTAGTCCGGAGTTGAATAAAATATATTTCAGTTTTTAGTTATATTAGCTCACACGTACACTATAACTATAGTACCTAGTGTGAGCTTAGGGGCCCATATATTGTATAGTATTTATTTTGTAGTAGTTTTTTAGTAGAGACCCCATTATATCATATTTTATGTTCTTTTTTGTTGTTTTTCATAAAATATATTAAAAATATTTTTAAAAAAGCTAGGCTTAAGGGGGCCCGGATCCCCGGGTGTGCCCTTAGTTTTAGTCTGTTTACGAATCATTTGTTCTGTGTGCAACCTGTTCCTGTTTCCCAGGAGTTGGTATTTTTTTAAAATAGGTGCTTTAAAACGATTTAAAAATATGAAAAATAATTAAATCTCTATAATTTCGAAATTGATTGAAAATTTTAAAAAATCATCGAGTTGAGTTTGTTTGTTGTGACTTTTTGTAAAATTATCAGAATCAAATTTTGCAATTATATGATAAAATTAAGTTACGCTGGCGATGATTATGATTAAAATCAGTTAAATAAAACATGGCTCTATATATGTTAAATTAACTCACTCCCTAACTGTTAAAGTTTTCATTAGATTTACGAGTTTTTAGTTAACTTCATACCGCGGTTGAAATGGTGACATATATGGACTTTTAAACAATTTAAAAACTTTAAATTGCTGCAACCTGCAGCATGAGGGTTTTCGGCTGACAGATTTTAATTACTGCTTTAAAATTTATGTCATTTTAAAAGGGAGTTTAATTTAAATGGCTTTAAATATATAGAAGGCTCACTACTCATCTTTATGTGTCTGAGTTTTGTGAGTTTATTATACAGTCGATAAGTCGAACAACTATGTGTCACTTAAAAATTTCGACTTATCGAGACAAATAATAAACAAAAATATTTGCGGCGTTTTCGTATTTTTTAAGAATTAAAATTTTACGTGTTTTTTAAGGAAAAATCGCAAACTACAACCAAGTCTATATTAAAAACGTTCACACCACCCCTAAACGTCTAGCAAATCGAATACAAGTTACACTGAATTGTGTCTTCAAAACTTTGCAATGCAAACAAACAAGTTAGAACGATTCGTAATTAGGGGTTTTCCCCAGAAAATTCGACTTATCGAAGTTGGCGCCTCATACAATGTTCGAGATATCAAGATATTCGACTAATCAAAGTTTGAGTTATCAAAATTAAATTACATAATTATATCATAACAAAAACATTTCATGTAAAAAAAAGCCAAGTACGCGAAAATGGCATTCCGTAAAAAGAATTGAGATAAAAGTAAAGCCAAGTTTTCCAATACAAATTTCAAAATGAAAGGTTCTTACTAGTTTGAAAATGTTTTTTTAAACTTTGCTATCACAGCCAAACTTCTTTATGTTCAATTTAGCACTGTGCCTAAGACTGATTTACACCCGTAATAGCCAAGTTTAGAAAAATATTTCCAAACTAGTAAGAACCTTTCATTTTGAAATTTGTATTGGAGAACTTGGCTTTACTTTTATCTCAATTCTTTTTACGGAATGCCATTATCGCGTACTTGGTTTTTTTTACATGACATTTTTTTGTTATGATTTCACTTCTTTTTAAAGGAATTGGATAATACTTAATTTTTAAAGTAGTAAAATATGCGGAATATTGTTCAAAACTTTTGCAATGCCTTACTTAAGTTTTTGAGGTTTTTTAATTTTTTTCCATGGTTTTATCGTAGTTCCTATCGGCCTTCCAAAGCTCAGCTCTCTAGCGTTTCTGAAAGTGCACAATATTACTTTTACATAACT
Organism: Aspidapion aeneum; assembly: GCA_963576565.1. Lineage (NCBI taxonomy): Eukaryota > Metazoa > Arthropoda > Insecta > Coleoptera > Brentidae > Aspidapion > Aspidapion aeneum. The sequence goes on from CAUYVT010000106.1 coordinate 368,318, forward strand.
TTACATGTATAGGGGAGGGAAATAAATTAAAATTGTCGTGTTTTTAAATTTGTCCTATAGTTTTATCATAGTTCCTATCAGTCTGCCAAAGCTCAGCTTTCTAGCGTTTCTGGAAGTGGGTAATGTTACTTTTACATAACTTCACATTTATAGGGAAAATTGGTCTTTTTAAATTTTTTCCCATGGTTTTATCATCATAATTTCTATCAGCATTCCAATGCTCAGCTCTCTAGCGTTTCTGGAAGTGAGCAATGTTAGTTTTATATAAATTTACATTTATAGGAGAGGAAGTAAATTAAAATGTTGGTTTTTAAATTTTTTCATATAGTTTTATCATATTGTCTTTCAGTCTTAAAAAGTTTCTAGCGTTTCTGGAAGTGAACAGTGTTACTTTTACATAACTTTCCATTTATAGGGGAAGGAAGTAAATTAGAATTTTGGGGTGTTTTCATTTTTTTCCTATAGTTTTATCATAGTTACTATCAGTCTACCAAAGCTCAACTCTCTAGCATGTCTGGAAGTAGGCAATGTTACTTTTACTTAACTTTCCATTTATAAGGGAGGGAAGTAAATTAGAATTTGGGGTGTTCCTATAGTTTTATCATAGTTACTATCAGTCTACCAAAGCTCAACTCTCTAGCATTTCTGGAAGCGGGCAATGCTACTTTTACATAACTTTAAATGTATAGGGGAGGGGAGTAAATTAAAATTTTGGGGTTTTTTGATTTTTTCCAGGGGTTTGGGCATAATTTCTATCAGTCTGCCAAATTTCAGCTTTGTAGCATGTCTGGAAGTACAGTAGAATATTGATGATCTATACATGAGTGAGTGAGTGAGTGAGTGGCAATTTCGACGTTTTTTGAAATTTCGTAACTACTTTACTACATTATGGAATTCCATGAAACTTGGAGCGGTTGTTAACTCCATGGAGATCTACGACTGTGCAAAGTTTGAGATTCGAAGCTCATTCAGTAGAGTTTTAGGTAGGTCAAATATCGGCTGAAATGTTTCAAGAAAAGATGGTTCCGGCGCGTGAACTTGGCGAGGCACTGCCGTGCCCTCAGATTTCTTATCCTTGACGCTATTGCCAGAACAGTTTGGTTCGACTTATCAAAGATTTAGAGTTATCGAACTTCGAGTTATGGAAGTTTGACTATAAAATATATTCAGTGCTTATTTTAGTAATTTAAAAATGTTGATACAGAATGTTTCAAAAAAGTTATTTTAAAAAACCAGCTTTGGAAAAAATATCTGTTTTTATTTTATCATGCAAATTAATAAATATGTCAACATAAATTATAATCTGCAAAATGACAAAATTTAAATTTGTGTCAGAAAAAGTAATTAGTCTAATTTTAACGGCATGAATTTTATTGAATTTTTTTTCTTTGGAAACTTTTTTCGAGGCAATCTAAAAATTTCAAAAAAACTGGGCGAGAGGTTTTTTGTTTTTTTTTTTTTTTTGGTAGTCAACTTGTTTCAAGTGCAATTTCAAAAGTTTTAGGTGAGGAACTTTTTTTTGGTCTTCAACTTTTTTGGGTAAGGACCTTTTTTTTGGTCAATAACTTTTTGTCGAGGCATTTTAAAAATTTTGCAGCTACTGCTATCACTGATTTTTGAAAAAATTAGTTTGGCCCATCACTAATTCTAAGGCGCCGAATTAAATCTTGCAACGGATCGCTTTCAAATAAATAAATAAATTAATTCAAGGAAGAAGGCCGCTAAAATATTTATAATGCGTTCAAAAGAAAAATCGATAAACCCAGCGCAAGGATGATTTTGGCTCACGCGATCGCAAACCATCGATTTTTTAAACAACTGGAATAACAATAAATATTAACTTTGGTAAACTTATCACGTTCTTGCAATGCAACTATAGGTAAATTTAGTGGGAATAAGGACACTGTTGTTCTGGTAAATATACGTTTTTATCCATCGGTAACGTTTCGACAATGGTTTTTGTCTTCATCAGATGAAGGTCTGATGAAGACAAAAACCATTGTCGAAACGTTACCGATGGATTAAAACGTATATTTACCAGAAAAACAGTGTCCTTATTCCCACTAAATTTACCTATAATAAATATTAACGTTAACAGTAGTTTATAACCACCGGCGTATATAAGGGGGGGGGGGGGGCAACATTTAAAAATCTTGAAATTCGGATTTCTGGAAAATTTCAAAATTTCAAATCCTTCCAAAATCTCTATTTCAAATTTATTCAATTTTAAAAAAAAAATTAATCTTTTAAAAATTTTGTAATTTTTATGATGAAATTTACAAAAAATAAATAAAATTAATTTTTTTTTCTGAACCTAACCAAACTATTTATTAGAAATCTCTGCTCCTTTGAAGTTATCAAAATTTACTGATCTAATCTTGGAGATGCATTTATTTAATTACACCATTCTGTTGTTTTTCGATCCCTACGATTTTTTAACGCTGTCTTTCTCACTATAAAACCGAATCAGAGAACCAATATAGGTACCAGGTTTTTCTTTTGTTTCTGTTTTACAGTTTTGAATATACACTGCCTTTACAATCTATCTTTCTATTTAGCCTTCTTCAATCCATCTTAGGACAGGCCAATATCTTCTTTCCTACGTTGTGCGACGCCTATTCTCCACCTCCTTCGATCCTGACAATCATCTTCTGTCAGATTTTTTTGACTCATTGATCTTTGGATTGACTGTTGCCATTCTAGTTTAGGACGCCCTCTTTTTCTGCGCCCTAGTGGTTGCCATTCTAGGACCTGCTTTGGTAATCTTTCGTCGTTCATCCGCTGTACATGGCCGTACCATATCAGTTGTCTTTTAGTGATGTCATCCGTTATGCTTCCTTCGATTCCCATTCTTTCTTTTATGATCTCATTTCTTATGTGATCTGTTCTAGATATTCTCATTGATCTTCTTATTGCATCCATTTCGACACTTTCCATTTTTGTTTTGTATTTTTCTGTTACACGACAAGTCTCTATTCCATACAACAGCGTGCTTTTCACCATTGTTTCATATATATTAAATTTTACATTATTTTTTATATCTCTGCTCCATAAAATACTGTTAAGACATCCAATAACCTTTCTTGCTTTTACTATTCTTTTTTCCAGTTCTTTACAGTCTGTTCCTGTCTTATCAAATGTGACACTCAAGTATACATACACATTGCATGGAGATATTACTTGTCCATTGTCTGGTTCTAACTAACTGGATTCGTTTCCAATACATAAGTATTGTGTCTTGTCCACATTTACTGTTAATCCCCACTTTTGGTATTCTTCCATTAACTTTCTCATCATATACTTCATGTCTTCTTTATTATTAGCTACAATTACTTGGTCGTCAGCAAACGGTAGTGTGTATTCCCATGCCGTACACTTTCCGTTTCCAGTTTTTTAGAGCTACTGCGATATATATTTTAAAAAGAGTTATTATTATTTCTTAATATGTAACTTAATTTACCGAATGCTGCCCAGGCTATTCTTACTCGTCTCTTGATTTAAGCTGTCTGATTTTATTTTTTCAGTTTAATAATTTGTCCCATAATTTTATTTTGGTTTATTCTAACCCTAATATCTTCATCTGTGTTTGTATGATTTTAGTTTTAGTGTAGTTCATACTTAAGCCTATATTTTTAGCAGCTGTATCCAGTTCTTCCAGCATTTTTATCAATTCTTCTTTCTTGTCTGTTTTTAAGGCGATATCAACAGCATATCTTAGGAGGTTCAAGAATTGTCCGTTTACTTTGATGCCTATTTCTACCTAGTCTTACAATTCTATTATTCCATTTTTTCCTTTACAATTATTGTATAATAAATAAAATAAAAAATTTTTAACTACTCAGTTTGGAATGTTAAACATCCCTGTAAAAAAATCCCCTTAAAAAAACAAATCTTTCCAAGAAATTCAATTTTTGTCACATTAAAGTATCCAAATAAAAAAATTCCAAAACTTTGAGTATTATTATTGTTTAGTATTTTTAGATTTTTCTGATTGACACTTTATCTCCAGTTTTGCATTTTGTACTATTGTGAATTTGAAGTGGTATATATCCGGTCTACTTCCACCCCAAGGTTTAAAAATGAATTATGACGTTTCCTTGTCTGCACAATGAATAAAAACAATCTTTGAAAACATCCAATTTATTACGCCTTAAACTTAAACAATCTGAACCTATGGCTTTCCATATACAGGTAGTGGAATCTACTACAAGAAACCACACCCCAGTGGGTATTACGAACCAATGAACACTCATATACTGGTCTAAAATGCGCACTAAAGACTCTAAAGTATTGCTGATGCGCATAACTTCGCTGATGACCTTGAAATTTCGTTTTTTTCCAATACCTCCGAAATGATGTGAGATTTTTTTAAAATTGTTTTTGCAAATGAAAGGTGTTTTGTTTGGGCATTGTATAAAATGCTATATTTAACCGCAGCATACCGTATCGAAGTGATTTTGTAAATAATAACTTGAGGTTAACGCCTACTGTTTAACTCACTTTAACCTTTCCCTTTATTCGGTTGTGACCGCCAATTATTTTATCTCGCTATATCTATATATACGAGCATAATCAATTATTCTTATTTTGGTTTATATTGTTGTTGTTTTTTATGTGACTATTAAAATAATATTCGGAATTTTGTCTTACTCTTCTTCTTTTTTTTTTCATTGGCTTAGGGATCTCTAACAGTTTTCAAGTGTAAACTAAACAATCCAGTCTAACGGCTACTACTTATACTACTTGGTGTGCAGTCAGGTGTGACATCCCGCCCCCTTTTTTAATCCTAAGACGTTGTTTCTCTCGTATCTCAGTAGATGGCGCTTCTTGCGAAAGTTTTCTTACTATTTACATAGGATTAGAGACAAAACCGTATAATTACCTTTGCAAGAGTGTCACATTGACCAAGCAATGTTCTGAGGAGTCCCATAAGGACGAAACAGATAACTGTCAACACTTATTAGTTGTCCATTAGATCTTGGACCCCCGTGAGGTTAAGCTTTCAAGCTACCCACGGAGACAAGACGCTAGCGCTACCAAGTCCACTTTCAATCCCTGACTTCGCATGCGCAGATCTACCAATATTATTTACCTCATGAATAGATGAATACAGGGTGATTTTCACTTGAATGATTCTAACCACATGAAAATAGAAAGTTTCAAAAACCTAACCTAACAAAACCTAATCAAATCTAACCGAACCGAACCAAAGGAAACTGAACCAATAATTTTTTTCAAAAAAAAACTTTCCTGACTTCCTGCCCGGGATCCTAGAGGATGTGAATCCGAACCGAACGAAACCGAACCTAACTAAACTGAACCAAACCTAACCTAACCAAACTAAACTACAACACGTACTGCTAATTAGGTTTAGTTGGGTAGGGTTAGGTTTGGATAGGTTCGGTCCGGTTCGGATTCACATCCTCTAGGATCCCAGGTAGGAAGTCAGGAAAGTTTTTTTTTTGAAAAAAAATATTGGTTTAGTTTGTTTTGGTTCGGTTCGGTTAGATCTGATTAGGTTTCGTTAGGTTAGGTTTTGGAAACTTTCTATTTTCATGTGGTTAGAATCATTCAAGTGAAAATCACCCTGTACATCGATTCTAATACATGAGGTAAATAATATTGGTAGATCTACGCATGCGAAGTCAGGGATTGGAAGTGGACTTGGTAGCGCTAGCGTCTTGTCCCACGGAGAAATATGAGAGAAACAAAAACTCCTTTTTACCCGATTAGCCATGAAATTTGGTTGATTTTTTAAATTCACGGGTACAAAATTTCACGTTTTTTTATTTTTACTACACCCCACTTTGAAATAAAAAATAAACTGATTCTTAACAAAGATTTTCTTGAATACCCTTAATCAAATATATAGTTTGGAATTAGGAACTAAGTTCTAATAAAAAGCTCAATATTTGTATATTTTTGTTTACAAGATAAATTAGTATCTAGAATTAAATTCTTGTAAATTTCCTGTTCTACAATTTTGCAAAAAATGTGTAGAAATCTAAAAAAAACAGATATTAGGTTCATGTAGAGTCTTTAGCTTGCCATAAACTGAAATGTTATGGTTTCGGCATGAACGTATATACACAAAAATAAATTCATTTAAACTTAGAGTTTGAGTATGAAAAGGAATACTGTGTTAGAGGACCGCGACGAACAAAATCGTTCTGTTAAAATGTAAATACATTGTCCCATCTGTAACACCACTTGTCACATTCGGTATCACTATTTTTCAATGTGACATAAACTGTTCCTCTGTTAAAGATCGGGATATTAAATTTTTTCTCTGAGATTTAGTTGATTGATTGATATTTTTTACTATTATGTATTTTTGTCATTTTGTTTTGTGTCATCAATTGTGTACTTCTTGATTTTTGTCCCTGTTGTAACGGTCCCTTCTGTAACACTGAAAATACCTGATATTTTTGTCAAGTTTGCAAGTTCAGCGTTATTTTAAACCAATTTTTTTAACTTTGCTGAGACAAAATCTTTTATTTTTTCAGCAAAAAATTTAGTTTTGTTTCAGACAACAAAAAGTGCCTTATAATCTTTTAGTTTCCATCAAAAACAGAATTATACAAATGTTGCATCAGTTTAAACGTAGATTAAAAATGACCTAAAAAATTCGTCATTTATTGTAGTTGGTGTGTGTACCAATTTTATTTAAAACTGCATTATTTTGTAGGTATATTTTCTTTGTTTCTAAGGTTTTTATTCAATTATTTTTTATGGCATTCGTTGAAATTCAAGACAAAATGAGACATAGATACGACCATGATAGCGGCCTATAATTAAATTAGAAAGGAATGTTAAACAAAAGATAAAATTTTTGTCTATTTTATGATGTACAACATGCACTAACGAAATCACTGCCAAAAGAATTATTAAAAAGCTTTAACCTATTATAGAGCAACGTTTCCCCTGAAATATACATAAAACAGTAGTAGTAGCATGGGCGCATCCAGGGGGGGGACCGCCCCCCCCCAGCCTAAGCTTTTTTTTAGATATTTTCCACATATTTTATGAATGAAAAGATAAAATAGCATAAAATACGCCATCATGAGGCCTTGCCCCCCCCAAAGGCTTCGGCCCCTCTAAGACATATTCCTGGGTGCGCCACTGGTGGTAGTAGTTCAGTGGCGGCTGGTGACGTAATAAATTGGAGGAGCAGAAATTTAAATTGCATGAAAAATTAGATAAAAAAACCGAAGGGTAACTCGATCGCCGATTTCTGTACACCAAAAGGAAATATCTAAGGTATTTCCTGGTTAGGGTTACCAGATGAAAACGTCTCTAACCAGGACCAGCCGTCAAGAAAATCCGGACAAAATCCGGACGTCAAAATTTTTTCGATGCCACACACAAAAAATCAACTTTTTTTTTATTGAAACAATAACTAATAAATAACATAATGTACCTACTATTTTATAGGTACTTTTCACTGCTTTGTATTTTATTCAACAGCGTTGAATTTTTAGGTAGTACAAAATCGTAAAATTCTGAGCAGCAGCTAAATTGTATGAAGTCATGAGTATTCCTTTTATAGAAGATAAAAGCAGCCTATTTCTTTCTTTGGTCCACTGGGTAGAAATACTTGCATTAAAATATTTTGCCCATTTTTCATGGGTAGGCAGATTGTGGTCATCAGAAGTAAAATTGTCTGATATGTACTTTTTTAGATTACAAACTTCATCAAAAAAATTGTGTGTGCTTAAGACCACACGGCAGAAGTGTAATTCAACAAGGCGAAATTAATAATGCTACTTTAAGCGGGGTCTTTACATAACGTTTTACCTTACGTCTTGCCTGTCAGTCAAAAGGGTCAAGTATGACGGTTGAAAGACTAGCGTAGAAACTTGATAGTTTTAACGTACGTTTTTAGATCAGTTTTTGATACAAAACGATGGTTTTATTGGAAAACAATGCGTGATCCGGTCAGTTCTCTAGGCGGTCTTCCGTCTTAAATCAGTTCAAGTAAAACGTCCGTTTTTCGGTCTACACACAAAGTTTTACTTGATGCGTTTTGACTGAACAGGCAAGATGTAAGGTAAAACGTTATGTGAAGACCCCGTTTAAAGGTGAATTCACACTGCTAAATTTATCGACGATTATTGTTTACTCACAATTTTTGAAACTAGCTTATTTTGCATTATTTGATATTTATAAAGGCGGCTACTTTAAAATCCGGACGTTTATGAAAAATCCGCCCGAGCCCACCCGGACGTAGTAAAAATCCGGACATGTTCGGATTAATCCGGACGTCTGGTAACCCTATTCCTGGTATTTCCCAGTATTTCCTCTAATTTAAATGGTATTTCCCAGTATTTTCTTGTACCTCCTAGTATTTCCTAGTATTCCCAGTAATTTCCAACTATTTCCTGGTATTTGCCCTAGCCTGTACACCGAAAGGAAATATCGAGCCACCCCTCGAAAAAACTTACCGAAACAATTTTATTTTAGTATTTTTCAAACAAGCAGCTACTTGGTGTAGTTTTTAGTTTATTTGTTTATAGATAAAGTCCATTCGCCTTTTTTTTTATGGCCCCGTAGAGCAACCTCAAAAATCCCACAGAATTTTAAACAGTCCATTAACCTACTAAGTATATGTCTAATTTTTGTCTTATTTTCATTATGTTCGCTAATGTTTTCCCTATAGGCACTATTCAATTGGCACCTAATATCACCCTTGCCTAGCATAAAAAATTTCATGTGGTTATTTAAATTAATACCACTTACTTTGTGTCTTATTGTCAGTGCTTGATATCACACAGTTCCCTTTGCACGCAGGATCACTTCGTGGATTGTTCATAACAAGACAAATAAGCAAGAAAAAGCATTTTTTTTCACAACCGCAGAACCAGTTTTCAGCATCGTATAATTTTTTATTAAATTTTCTATTTTAAGATTTTATGGAACACCCCTCGGCATTATATACACCAAAATTTTGGTTGGTGTTTAGGTCCGGTCTATGTGGCCCTAAAGATTTTATTTGTAATCGAAGTTCATATGTCAACGTATTTAAATTTGCACAGTTAATCATGTAATCGACGGTATTTTTCCATTTTATGAGCAAACAATAACGAAAACAAACAATGAGACGCGATCGGCAAGGCTTTTTACTACTGACAAACCCCAAATCAAAACAAATTCATACGTTTTCACTAAATATAGAACCGGCAACACTAGAAAGGGCAACGAACGTTTTCTCACGATGAATCCCAACAAACATTTAAAGTTGTAACGACGAAACCCCAACTAGAAAGAATTTCTTAAAAGTAACCGCAACGTACTCCCGCTACGTCTCAGTATACCATACAGCGACGTTATAATTCCCTAAGTGGGGAACCAATTTCTGGTTATAACTACTTGGCCAAGTGTTTAAAGTCACTGTAGTAACAACTACACTACTACGTCGTAGCCAGGTATCTACTACGTCGTAGAGGCTGTTTTTTTCCGTAATGGCATAAAAGTTGCGATGTAGTTGCAAATAATATAATCGTTTCTTTTTGGTAGAATTGTTACACAATATGGTGGACACAACAGTAAACAGACTCGCTTAGTTTTTTTGTTTGGTTATGGTTATAATATGAACTATGTTATCCAAAAGTGTGAGAATTTACGAGCAGAGGATCAAAATTCGAGTGCGACGCAAAGTTTTTTGTATAACATGCATTATATATATTGCAAAAAACCGGTGCGCCCGTAAAATTGAGCCGTTTTCTGGTAGCTGATGGAATTTTTGTGTTGTGATTTTGGAGGTTATGTTTTCATAATCGACAGTTAACTCCAACAAATGGTGCTTAAGAAGAGCATTTTTGGTAAGCTTCAACTAATTTGTTTATAAAATAGTATGGCTCTTTAATATGAGCTCATAAAACGACAACAAAAATATTAAATTTTCTTTCTTACATAAAAACATGGCGTCCCAAACTATATTCCCTGATAGTCGAAAAGGTTACTTGAAAGTAGTTGCGGCTTTAAAGTTGATCCAAAAAGTTATTTTGTCTACATTGTTACATCAGATGTTACTATGATGACACAAACTTTTGTGGTAAAAATTAAAGTTATAATGTGGTTGTCGGATACACTTGTTTGGGACTCCAATGAAGCTTAACTTTCTAGTGGTAATTAAGTAGGATATAAAAGTCAGGGCGACTACGAAATAACGACTAAAAAGAAAGTAAAACTTTAGCAACGTCCTATTGTGGTAGAGAAGACTATCAGAATCGACTATCAAGAAACAATCCTATGAAGTTGTTTAGAGGGTCGTTTTTACGAAACATCTACTATTTCCTGATACTAAATAGTTGTTAGAACTAAAAAGTAACAAATTTTGGTTGGGATCACCACATTTCTACCATAAGAAAGTAGCAAAGCCTTTAGAACATGTAGCCGCTACTATAAATGTTAGTTGGGTTGGCACCTAATATCACCCTTCCCTAGCATAAAAAATTTCATGTGGTTATTTAAATTAATACCACTTACTTTGTGTCTTATTAACTTTTCAGTAAAGTGCTTGATATCACACAGTTCCCTTTGCACGCAGGATCACTTCGTGGATTGTTCATAACAAGACAAATAAGCAAGAAAAAGCATTTTTTTTCACAACCGCAGAACCAGTTTTCAGCATCGTATAATTTTTTATTAAATTTGCTATTTTAAGATTTTATGGAACACCCCTCGGCATTATATACACCAAAATTTTGGTTGGTGTTTAGGTCCGGTCTATGTGGCCCTAAAGATTTTATTTGTAATCGAAGTTCATATGTCAACGTATTTAAATTTGCACAGTTAATCATGTAATCGACGGTATTTTTCCATTTTATGAGCAAACAATAACGAGAACAAACAATGAGACGCGATCGGCAAGGCTTTTTACTACTGACAAACCCCAAATCAAAACAAATTCATACGTTTTCACTAAATATAGAACCGGCAACACTAGAAAGGGCAACGAACGTTTTCTCACGATGAATCCCAACAAACATTTAAAGTTGTAACGACGAAACCCCAACTAGAAAGAATTTCTTAAAAGTAACCGCAACGTACTCCCGCTACGTCTCAGTATACCATACAGCGACGTTATAATTCCCTAAGTGGGGAACCAATTTCTGGTTATAACTACTTGGCCAAGTGTTTAAAGTCACTGTAGTAACAACTACACTACTACGTCGTAGCCAGGTATCTACTACGTCGTAGAGGCTGTTTTTTTCCGTAATGGCATAAAAGTTGCGATGTAGTTGCAAATAATATAATCGTTTCTTTTTGGTAGAATTGTTACACAATATGGTGGACACAACAGTAAACAGACTCGCTTAGTTTTTTTGTTTGGTTATGGTTATAATATGTACTATGTTATCCAAAAGTGTGAGAATTTACGAGCAGAGGATCAAAATTCGAGTGCGACGCAAAGTTTTTTGTGTAACATGCATTATATATATTGCAAAAAACCGGTGCGCCCGTAAAATTGAGCCGTTTTCTGGTAGCTGATGGAATTTTTGTGTTGTGATTTTGGAGGTTATGTTTGCATAATCGACCGTTAACTCCAACAAATGGTGCTTAAGAAGAGCATTTTTGGTAAGCTTCAACTAATTTGTTTCTAAAATAGTATAGCTCTTTAATATGAGCTCATAAAACGACAACAAAAATATTAAATTTTCTTTCTTAAATAAAAACATGGCGTCCCAAACTATATTCCCTGATAGTCGAAAGGGTTACTTGAAAGTGAGCCTAAGTTACGGCAACGTGTCACTTACGACTTTTATGTCGGCATTCCTTTTTAGTTCTAGATAACACACTCGAATTTCTACTCCTTCGTTGCAGAAAGGTATTATTAACTAGCTTTCGCCACTAGAAAACGTCTACAGAGTGATAGGAACCACGCGATAAGTATAACTACTACCCTCAAGTTATTGGGGTGTCGCCACTTGTCATTTGCCGTTTCTGTCAACAATAACACCACTGCTTATAGGTTATGTACGAGCGTGAATTTGTGGTAGGTTTTAAAACAAAAACAAGATAAAGTAAATTCCATTAGAACAATAAATGAAGTGCCAATAAAAAGAGTTTTTTAAAATGTAACACAGCACAAATTTAAGTTTATTCACTTCAAACCAAGCTTTAACAACAGCACAAATTTGAAGAAAACCAAAAAGAATTATTGACCCAAGCTCAACACATAAAATGAATCACAGTGAGACACGACACGTCAGCACAAGAGGCATAGATAAACGAATTCGGTTTAGTCCGCACAAGAGGGTTACAATGGCGATAGGGTGGTGCCACAGCACAAACCACGAACGACCGTAAAGACAGTGAATAGAACAGCAACAAGTAGCGTAAAAGATTAAGGATGGAGATTAAGCATGGACCAGGGAATTCTTAAAATCCGGGTGCGGTACTCGATACTTTGGATCAATATTTTGCATTTTGATTGTTTTGCAAAATGGTCAAGCAATGAACTCGAAAAAATGGACTGCTCAAGGTAGTTAAAAAAATATTTGCAAAACTATTCCTAATATTCCCATATTATAAAAGATGGCTCCTTTATAATATGTATGTATGTAAAAAGTAGGGTTAAGAATGTGTGCGACAAAGATGCGACTTCAAAAAGTCTACGTTTTCAAAGTAGAAACAGGAAGGAGAGATTACTTTAAAAGATCGACATTAAAAAAAAGTCAAAGTAGTTGCGGCTTTAAAGTTGATCCCCAAAGTTATTTTGTCTACATTGTTACATCAGATGTTACTATGATGACACAAACTTTTGTGGTAAAAATTAAAGTTATAATGTAGTTGTCGGATACACTTGTTTGGGACTCCAATGAAGCTTAACTTTCTAGTGGTAATTAAGTAGGATATAAAAGTCAGGGCGACTACGAAATAACGACTAAAAAGAAAGTAAAACTTTAGCAACGTCCTATTGTGGTAGAGAAGACTATCAGAATCGACTATCAAGAAACAATCCTAAGAAGTAGTTTAGAGGGTCGTTTTTACGAAACATCTACTATTTCCTGATACTAAATAGTAGTTAGAACTAAAACGTAAAAATTTTGGTTGGGATCACCACATTTCTACTATAAGAAAGTAGCAAAGCCTTTAGAACATGTAGCCGCTACTATAAATGTTAGTTGGGTATATGGCCGACGTCAACTAAAAAAACATTCATCCCGCCCCCGCGCGAGAACAGCCACCCATACACCGCTGAAAAACCGCTTTTAAATATTTACGCTAAAAAAGTTCACCCAATTAATCGCTTGTTGTTAACCACAGATAATACAAAGAACTAGACAATCATGTCGTAAGGGAAGATTTAACATTTTTTAAATAAATTGATTAAAAATACTGTTTGTTGTCTAGTTTTGGGAGGGTACTGCCCCGTTGCCCTCCGTGTAGCAGCCCGAGCAGCCGCTACTGGCAGTAGTAGTATTGGGGGGAGGATGATGCGTAGGACTGGACAGACTACACCGCATGGTGTAGTCGATTAAAATCGATCAATAGTTACGTCTGGTCATTACGATAGGCATCCAGTCATCCACCACGCATGGCTTGAAACAGGTTTTTCATTTTTGTCGGGCGCATTATTTTCTTTGTTTTGGTGATGAACTTTTAATAGGTAGGTACATTATTTTCCTAAAAATGTTAGCGACTAAAACTGCAGAACAAAGGGCGTTGCCTACGTAAGAAAAATTTTAGAATTGTTTTGAAGCTGTCAAGTTTAGGGCAACAAGTAGAAACAATTCTCAAATACAATCAAATAATGCAAGGACCTAAAACTAAAAACAAGTGAAATTAAAGAAAGAAAAATAAGAAAAAAGTTTTCTTTTGAGTTTTCATACCTTTGACAGTGGGAAGGAGGAATTATAGAAATCAGTTTGATGACTTGGTCGAGTTAATACCCTGAGAGCCTCTCGTTCTTGTATTGAGACATCGCAGCCTGCATAGACGAAAGTTTTCCGAAAATTTATGTATGACTTCGGTAGTTCAATGCATAGAATGTTTGCCTAGAGAGCAAGAGATCCCGGGTTCGAGTCCCGGCCAAAGCAGAAAACTTTTTTCTTATTTTTCTTTCTTTAATTTCACTTGTTGTAAGTAGTACCAAATTGTAGCAAAACGTTGATTAATATTGCTTCAGAAGAACAGCAAGCAGCCTAATAAGTAAAATCAAACCATAAATTATTAATTTTTTTGTCTAAGTCTACGATATTATAATTGGTAAACTTATTCAATCAAAATAATATAGGTATATCCAGTTTCACATTTTTTTAGTTCATCCTTTTGTTTTGTTGTTTTTTTTTATTTGCGTTTTGTTATATTTAGGCGGGCGGATCAGCGAGAGTACCGCCAAAAGAATGACAGAGGTACCGCCGTCCGACGTAACTCACGTGACCCTGGGACTTTAAGGTACCACAACAGAATTATGCTGTCGTACTAGCACAGACTAAGTAAAAAACTTTTCTTCTCTTATATTGATAAAACAGTATGTGAAGTAAAATAATATTTAACATTTCTTGAAAAACATCTCGCCCCCCCTCCCCCTATAATACAAATTCCTGGGTGCGCCACTGATATATGTATTCCTCCCACAATCGATTTAAAATCAATTCATTCAAAATACATAATAATATGTTCTTTTTAAAATATATATCGCAGTAGCTCGTAAAAACTGGAAACGTAAAGTACACGGTATGGGAATACAACTTAATGACCAATTTACCATATACACACTACAATTTGCTGACGACCAAGTAATTGTAGCTAATGATAAAGAAGACATGGAGTATATGATGAGAGAGTTTACGGAAGAATACCAAAAGTGGGGGTTAACAGTGAAAGTGGAAAAGACACAGTACTTATATTGAAAACGAATTAAGTGAGTTAGAACTAGACAATGGACAAACAATATCTCCATGCAATGAGTATGTTTACTTGGGTGTCATATTTGATAAGACAGGAACAGACTGTAAAGAACTGGAAAAAACAATAGTAAAAACAAAAAAGGTTATTGGATGTCTTAACAGTATTTTATGGAGCAGAGAGATAAAAAAGAATGTAAAATTTAACATATATGAAACAATGGTGAAAAGCACGCTGTGGTATGGAATGAAGACTTGTCGCGTAACAAAAAAATACAAAACAAAAATGGAAAGTGTCGAAATGCATGCAATAAGAAGATCAATGAGAATATCTAGAACAGATCATATAAGAAATGAGATCATAAAAGAAAGAGTGGGAATCGAGGGAAGCATAACGGATGCCATTACTAAAAGGCAACTGATATGGTATGGCCATGTACTACAGATAAACGACCAAAGCAGGTTCTAGAATCGCAACCAATGAGGCGCAGAAAAAGAGGGCGTCCTAAACTAGAATGGCAACAGTCAATCCAAAGATCAATGAGTGAAAAAAACTTGTCAGGATCGAAGGTGGTAGAGGCTAGGCGTCGGACAACGTAGAAAAACGTTCTAAACCGACATAGTAGTAGTCGTAATGCTACAACATACGAAGAATACGAATATTGTACACAAACCATATTTTATCAATGTCTTAATTCTCAATCAGTTAAAGTCCATCAAAAAAAAAGAAGATATTCTGTTTCGTTCTAATTCTGGGGTGGTACCTTGTGGGCGTACACAGTGCGTACTATATGGTTTCGGTTCCCACAGTTTTCATTTTGATGGTACTGCCAAAATGAGTCAACCACATATTAAAAACTTTAAAGTCCGAACCAAAAATCCTAAATTTTAATCTTAACTGGCTATTAGAACTTTTAAGTGATAAATAATTATTAGAGAATCATTGAAATAAAACCAGGCTATAATAGTGCCAGGCACTATTTTGACACCTTTAAATTGCAATATCAGCTGTGATCTTTCAACATACGGCCTTTGTTTACGATATGAACCGGAATAAATAGTGCCTTTCTTTATAATTGCAAAATAAACGACGAAAGTTTTAAATTCGAATTTGGTATGTCAATTTTGAAGGATTGACTGTCAGTTTTCAATCTGAAACTGTCAAAATAGTGCCTGGCACTATTATAGCCTGGCTGTACTTCAATAATTCTCCATTATAGTCTTAAAATATCGATGTTTTGGGTTATACTTTAGTAGAGATCATCAAAAATCCGTACTCACCTATTTTTTTGGTTCATGGATTTATGGAGGCCTCATTGAAGCACGTTTATAGTTTTTTATAACTTTTAAAACACTTTTGAAAAAAAAATTAACTGTCCGTCTTTATTTTATACTCTCGATAAGTTGATTCCAATTTTTTATGCAAAGAAAATAATAATTATTCCTAAAATCACTAAAGATTGTCAATAAATATATTGTTTTTTTTTTAAATATTGAGAAATTTAAAGTTTTCTATATACAGACAAGTGACAACTTTTAAAGATAAACTTCAAACTTCTAAAGTCGTGTTATCTGGAGAAACCCGCGTCTATATCTGCTAGATAGAGGCAAAGACGTCGTTTGTGGCGTCGCGAGATAGAGCTGAGCGTCGCTCAAGCGTCGGAATTCGACTGACGCGCGACGCGACGCTTTGGGTTTACTGTGTCAACTTCATTTTGCTCTGGACGCACTCCACACTCCAGAGGACAGTGTGGAAGTCCTGTTTTTCCACACTAAAAAGGATGCAGTTCACAATATTTCCAGAAATGGGTGTTTTAACGCATATTAATAGTATTCAAATGGTTCTAGTACCGCATAACCAAAAATTATACCATAAAAAATATTTTTTTGCTTTTAATGAAAAACACATGGTATACGTAATTAACATAAGACATTTTTATTACAAAATACTTAGTATTATAAATATTTTTTTAACTTGAAAAGTGGAGCAAAGTTTCCCATAGTCCGAGGTTACATTGCCCCACTTTATAAAATATGAAAAAAATGTTGTTGGCGCAAACTACAGCCAATATT
The DNA here is from genome assembly GCA_963576565.1 of Aspidapion aeneum. Taxonomy (NCBI): domain Eukaryota; kingdom Metazoa; phylum Arthropoda; class Insecta; order Coleoptera; family Brentidae; genus Aspidapion; species Aspidapion aeneum. The sequence goes on from CAUYVT010000106.1 coordinate 385,246, forward strand.
TAATTAGCTTTTCCCCAAACATTCAAAATGGTGAATAAAAATTTTTCAAATATCGGTGTTTTAAGTTTTTATTTCATAGAAGACAAAGACAAAACTAAAAATTCAAGATGTCAGAACAAAGCGTGGATCAACATGCGGAAGTGATCACTATTTTCTGGAGACCAAAATTCTCTTTCCTTATCAAGGCCGAAGCCTCCATCAACAAAATCTTGATGATACAGTGAATGAAGAAATTGATCACTGTCAATATAATCTACTAAGCCTAGAACATGACAGCGTAAAAAACTTATACAAAAAGAGACTGAACGAAAAACTTAATTCAAGTTCAGGTGAAACCCCAGATGAGGAATACGAATGTATCACATTAAGCATCCATCAAGCTGCAAAAGAAGCACTAGGATTAGTGGAAGAAACTCCTAAAAGAACAAAACCATACTGGTGGGATGCTGAGATTGAAAGTGAAATAGAGGAAAAAAGGAAATTATATCACACGTACTTATCCCAAAAGACAGATAGAAGCAGAGAAGAATACAAAATCGCGCAATCAAAGGTGAGAAGAATGATCAGTGATAAGAAGAATCAATCATGGATGCAAAAGTGCCAGAAAATAGATTCTTACTTAGGAGGTAGGAGAAGTACCGAAAGCTGGAAAACTATAAGATCGATCAAAAAAGAAACATGCAGAGATATTATTTCACCAATACCAGACAAAGAATGGGATGAGCATTTTAAAAAATGTTTAACTAAAGATAGAGCAGAATTCAAGGAAGACGAAAGAGACAATATCATTAGAACGATGGGATCTCCAGTACCCCTCACAATATCTGAGGTCAAAAACGTGTGCAAAACCTTAAAAAGCGGTAAATCTGCCGGACCCGGAAATATCCCAGCTGAACTTATTAAATATGGCACTGAAGAATTGTTTTGTAGATTACGGAATCTTTTCCAAAGATATTTAAATGGAGCTGTAGTACCAACTGAGTGGAAAACGTCATATATATCCACAATACACAAAAAAGGAAGGAAAGATATATGTGACAATTATAGAGGTATATCTGTAACTAGTACGCTAAGCAGAATATATGGCAAAATAATAAGAAATAAAGTGGAGAGCGAATATAAAGATATGGAGGCAGAAGAACAAGCTGGTTTCAGGGCGGGTAGATCGACTTCAGATCATCTCTTTTGTATAACCCAAGTTATTGAAAAGAAAATGGCATACGGACAAGAGCTCCATCTGCTTTACGTAGATTTGCAGAAGGCATATGATAGTATACCACTAAATCTACTTTGGAAAGCGTTGGAAAAGACAAACATAAGCGTACAACTAATTAAGGCCATCAAAGAGTTATACCGCAATACTAAGGCAAAAGTTAAAATAAAAGCAAAACTAACCAAAGGCTTTCAAGTAAATAAAGGTCTTAAACAAGGTTGCTGTATCTCGCCTACGCTCTTCAAGATATATTTGGAACAGGTCCTTAAAGTCTGGAAGAGAAAATGCCAAAACATGGGAATTCCGTTGAATGAAACCACCTTGACTAGAGGTTAATATCAATAAGACAGAGTATATGTGTATTGGTGGAACGAAACAGGATCTAATCTTAAATACTGGGCAGCGAATTCAGTCCTGTGATGAGTATAAATACTTGGGTCTAAAAATTACAGCTGACGGAACACTAGACAAAGCTATAAAAGATAGAAACGTACAAGGAAGAAAAGCAATTACTTTATTAAATTGAATAATTTGGGACCAAAGTATATCAAAACATAACAAAAAGCTTATATATAACACCATTGTAAAAAGTATTATTACATACGGCTCAGAAGTATGGCCAATCAAAGATAGAACAGAAAAAATGCTTTCCGCTACGGAGATGGACTATTGGAGAAGAGCAGCAGGGAAATCAAAAAGAGAAAGAGTTACCAATCAAAGAATAAGACAAATTATGACAGTGGGTGAACGTACTCTAGTGGATGATATAAGAACAAAACAACTGGTGTGGTACGGACATGTACAAAGAATGGATGATGGAAGACTACCTAAACAAATATTACAATGGAAACCAACTGGCCGAAGAAAACGAGGAAGACCAAGGAAAAGCTGGAGAGAAGGAATAGATAGTGAAATAAGAATAAGAGGCCTAGATGATGAATTATGGGCAAACAGAAACGAGTGGAGATTGGGTATCGGAAGACGTAGAACGTTGTGAAACCGATAAATATATATATATATATATATATATATTTCATAGAAATCTGTACTAGACACCAAATCTTTCGAGGTCAAATTTTAAAGGAATTTCAAGCTGCACTTCACTCTGGTATTAACTCGAGACGACTAAGCGGAAAACAGCGGCTACCGCGTCTTTGAAAAGTCAAATTCGCAACGGATAATTCACGCGTGGTGGCGTTGTGGTACCTTCGCAGATTTTTAATGTGGAATATTTAAGAACTTTTTTTCGCAATGGAGCAAAGTAGGACCAGGGGGCGCAAAGTAACCTCGTTTTACGGTACTTGTCTTTTAGGTTTTGCATAATATACAGTTGGAATAAAATGGCAGATAACTTCTAAAGACTTTATTGTTTTTCGAAGTTTCTCCACGGAAATTAAAGCACTTTTACATGCGCTTAAACCAGTTGTCAAAGCAGTCCTGTCCACTCGTTTGTTGGTACTGTCAAAATTGCATCTTAAAGGCGTCGACTGCTTCATCTGGTGACTGAAATTTTTGACTACGTAGTTCATTCTTGATTTTCGGAAAAGTATAGAAATCGTTGGGACTTAGGTCGGGACTGTATGGAGGATGGTCCAACAATTTGACGTTTATAAATATTTTTTTAACTTGAAAAGTGGAGCAAAGTTTCCATAGTCCGAGGTTACATTGCCCCACTTTATAAAATATAAAAAAAAATGTTGTTGGCGCAAACTACAGCCAATATTTAGTTAGCTTTTCCCCAAACATTCAAAATGGTGAATAAAATTTTTTTAAATATTGGTTTTTTAAGTTTTTATTGCATAGAAATCTGTACTAGACACCAAATTTTTCGAGGTCAAATTTTAAAGGAATTTCAAGCTGCACTTCACTCTGGTATTAACTCGAGACGACTAAGCGGAAAACAGCGGCTACCGCGTCTTTGAAAAGTCAAATTCGCAACGGATAATTCACGCGTGGTGGCGTTGTGGTACATTTGCAGATTTTTAATGTGGAATATTTAAGAACTTTTTTTCGCAATGGAGCAAAGTAGGACCAGGGGGCGCAAAGTAATCTCGTTTTACGGTACTTGTCTTTTAAGTTTTGCATAATATACAGTTGGAATAAAATGGCAGATAACTTCTTGTTTTTCGAAGTTTCTCCACGGAAATTAAAGCACTTTTACATGCGCTTAAACCAGTTGTCAAAGCTGTCCCGTCCACTCGTTTGATGGTACTGTCAAAATTGCATTCTTAAAGGCGTCGACTGCTTCATCTGGCGACTGAAATTTTTGACTACGCAGTTCATTCTTGATTTTCGGAAAAGTATAGAAATCGTTGGGACTTAGGTCAGAACTGTATCTAGGATGGTCCAACAATTCGACATTTTGTTCGGTAAAAATTCAATGGGTTTTTTGTGCTTTGTGCGAACTTACATTGTCTTGATAGAGGATGATTCGAGGTTCGGGGTTTATTGGTGATGTACCATTCGGCAGTAACTGTTCTTTGATCTTCTAGAGGAATTGTTGCTACATGACTTCAGGGGCGGCTCGTCCATAGGAGCGCTGGTGCGCGCGCACCCCCAGCAAAAACAAGAAAAAAAATAAATACAAACTATTATTAAATAATTACTCCCGATCCCGCTAGTGGCATCTATTGGCCATTACCGGAAGTAATTAATATCTTTTCGACTTGACGCTTGCTGCCGCATACGGTGGCCCTCGATCGCCTCGCCTCGCTTAAATCTAGAGATATGAGAGGGCGGGCTTGAATCTGGAGGTGCGCGTGGATTCGGCGTTCCTCTTTAATCCAATTTTTGCCACGCAATTGGATCGGAAATGCTCGGGATATCGGCCGAGAAAAGGGCGAGGTGGTGCGCTAAATCAATACACACTTGCATCGTTTTTTTATAGTTCTCAGCTGATTACTGTTTATATTATCGATAGTATGCCTGTATTGGGCGTAATTAAAATTTATTTGCGCAGTTTTTAAGTGAATTTTATGCTGTTTTCGGCTTCTTGTTTGTAATTTTTGGGTTAATTATTATCTACAAGTGTCGAATATGTCTGACGCAGTTATAAGTTCGGGTTCGGGTAATCCTGGAAGTAATTCAAGACTTAATTGTGTACAAAACATTATAGCAAGCTTTTCCTCCTTTAATTTAAATCAAAAAATTGAAATTAAAAGATTAGGAAGGCCGACTCCAGAACTAGAATTATCGCAATCTTGCTCTAAAAGAAAAGAAGGTAGGAATTTTAAAAGATACTTTAGAAAAGATATTTACCAAAAAAACAACTGGATTTATGGATGTGATGTTACAAACTCGTTATTTTGTTTTCCATGCTTAGTATTTTTCAATGCAAGCATGGATAAAAGCTGGAGCCTCATAGGGGTAACTGACTTAAATCATCTACAGGCAAAAATTAAAAAGCATGAATTTTTGAATCAACGTATACAAACATTACAATATGAAATGGTATTTGAATCAAAAGCTAAGATAAAATGGTTTTGTACATTGAATTAATGTTATCCATCGTTGGCTAAAAACTAATATGCATGTATACTGTAGGTATTTTTTTTTTCTGTAGGCATATTTTTATTTATTGGAGACCTGCTTTTTTTTACTTTGACAATCTTATTACCTAGTGGGCACCATAAGTTCTTTTATTTGGCTACAAATAAATATGCAAATTTTTTTAAATTTATTTATTTTAAATTTATTTCGACTCACTTATTTTAGCGCACACCCATTCTTATACTTCACGAGCCGCCACTGCATGACTTGCTTTTGAGACAAATGTCGCGACCATCTTATTGGATACACTTCGAGAACGGATGACTTTTGTTGGTTTTTCTTCATCTTGGAACACCCAAACAGATGACTGACGTTTATTTTCGGGTTCATATAAGTAAATTCACAATTCATCATCTCTGACAACAGGCGCGGATCTACGGGAGGGGAGAAGAGGGAAATTCCACCTCCCCCTCCCCCAATCTCAAACTATATTTAGTTTTGACACACGGAATAAACCTCCTAGTCACCCTGCAAAATAGTTTTATACAATATATATTATATTTCCTGCTGTACACAAATGTAGCACGTTTTTGATAGTTGGTACATGATTAGATTTAAATACAATTTTAGAGAATTGCTCTATTTTTGGCCAATACTGTATATAAAATTTTCATCTGAATTTTTGATGAATCAATTAATTTTTTACGTGCACAAAAACATAAGTGCACATAGTATAGATTTTTTTAGATATTTTCCACAAATTTTATGAATACAAAAATAAAATTGCATAAAATACAGCATCATGGGATCTCGTCCTTCTCTCCCCCCCACACAGTGGCGTATCTAAGATTTTTTAAGATATTTTTTATATATTTTATAAATATAATCATAAAATAGCATAAAATACGGCCTCATAGGGTCTCAGGCTTCCCCAAAACTGTCTCGCCCCCTCCCGAAACTTTTTTTTAAATACGCTACTGACCCCATAAGACATATTCCTGGGTGCGCCACTGATAAAAAAGTGAAATGAAGAACTAACAGGAAAAAATCTTCAAACAAGAAAGAAAGTACCTTATAAGTAAGAGGTGCAGTTTTCAATTCTTAAAATTTAAATTAGTGTTTACTTTAGAAAAGAATACCGTGCGATGTTGTTTGATTTAGCTAATTTTCATTTAAGTAAACGCAACAGCTGTTAGATTTTTTTTCAATTTATTTAAGCAGATTTATAAATGATTTGTACCCACTCAAAAAGACTGAGAGCCATTGAATCTTTTTTTCTAATCACCATATTATACTCTAGTCCTATGTCGCGCATTAAAGCCAGTGCAGGTTTGCATATACACAGTGGCTGATACAGGGGGGGGGGGCAGAGGGGCGTGGGCACCCCCCCTCCTTCCAGACAAAGACTATTACAGTGTACTCCGGTTATAACGTACAGGGTGTCCCAAATTGGGCACTTTTGGGGGGTTTAAGGTACTTCTAGGGAAGACAGAGAAAAACGGACCACGCATTGCGAGGCTCAAATTTCAAGAGAAGACTTATAGAAAACCGCATTTTGAAATATCGTCTCGTCTTTGAGCTACGGGGGCTTTTTGAAAAGTCTGCATTTTGGAGGGGGGTCTATAACTTCGTTATTATTGGAAATATTGATTTAGAGTAAATTGCAATTTTATAGACTTTGTCACGGGGAATTCAACCGCTAAATTATATTTTAACTGTCACTTTTAGTTTTTGAGATATGACATAAAGTTGCATTTTTTCTTATGGAATGGCCTATATTTTAATTAATTTTCGAATTCGTCATTGAATTCTTTTCAAAATGATGTATCATATGTCATAGTTTGATTGAGCGGTTTAGAAAATATTCAGCTTTTTCACTTATTTTTTGTGCGCTATGATTTCCTGCTGAGGCAGGTAAAGGCACTCCAGTATTTTTATTATTTTACACAGTCACAAATATAGTAAGGCTGGTTTGGAAAAATTATAATTCAGCTGACGGCCCTCAAAGCCTAGTTATAAAAAGTTTTAAAAAAATGATACATATTTCAAAATAAAATTAAAACGCTTTTGTGCAAAATAATTTCATATCAAAGCGTAATGTCAAATTGTTTAAACAATTGAAAACAATGACAAAACGCCAAGACGCAAGGCCAACTTGATTTGCATAGTATAAGACAACAAAACTATAGGAGCATTGAAGTAGGATTTGACCGCAAGGCTTTCACGTCAACACTAGACAAAAATAAAAAACTTTAATTATCTCCGAAACAGCTCAATCAAACTACGACATATGATACATCATTTTGAAAAGAATTCAATCACGAATTCGAAAATTAATTAAAATATAGACCATTCCATAAGAAAAAATGCAACTTTATGCCATATCTCAAAAACTAAAAGTGACAGTTAAAATATAATTTAGCGGTTGAATTCCCCGTGACAAAGTCTATAAAATTGCAATTTACTCTAAATCAATATTTCCAATAATAACGAAGTTATAGACCCCCCTCCAAAATGCAGACTTTTTAAAAAGCCCCCGTAGCTCAAAGACGAGACGATATTTCAAAATGCGGTTTTCACTATAAGTCTTCTCTTGAAATTTGAGCCTCGCAATGCGTGGTCCGTTTTTCTCTGTCTTCCCTAGAAGTACCTTAAACCCCCCAAAAGTGCCCAATTTGGGACACCCTGTACGTTATAACCGGAGTACACTGTATTTAGTTCTGCTGCATCGCTTATTTAAATTTGTTAACAATATCTAGTTAATTGTTCATAAATTTTCGCCTGTGGCGCATTTGAATGAACCTTTTGGGGCTAAATTTCACAGCACATGCCTTTAAAACACCACAAAAATAAATAGTTTGGTGTTTGCTGCCACTTTGCCCCCCCCCCAGTAAATCCTGGATCCGCCACTGCACATACAGCTGGAATAAAACAACAGTAAGATAATAATATCAAAACTGTAATTTCACTCGTTTGTTCAAAATTGCAGTTAACAGATAGACTGACAACAAAATTTGACGGATATCAACCAAAGGAACAAGCAGGCTTTAGAAAAGGTTTTAGTACAGTTGACCACTTATTAACCATTAAAATACTAATAGAATGAGCCCACGAATATAACATTCCACTATCTATTGCGTTTATAGACTTTGAAAAAGCTTTCGATAGCATTGGGCACTACGCAGTAAAAGCATCTTTAATTAAAAGCCGAATAGATCACAGATATACAGACTTAATAGCCAATATATATAGCGAAGCAACAACAACAACAAAAAACAAGAATTCAAGCACATCAGGAAAACAAACGGCACAAAATTAAAAACGAAACCCAATGTTGGGTTCGGTTCGGTTCATGTTGGGTTTCGTTTTTAATTTTGTGCCGTTTGTTTTCCTGATGTGCTTGAATTCTTGTTTTTTGTTGTTCCAATGTACGATCTACTCTGAAGGTCAGATGAAGACAAAAACCATTGTCGAAACGTTACCGATGGATTAAAACGTATATTTACCAGAACAACAGTGTCCTTATTCCCACTAAATTTACCTATAATATCCTCTACCTCAAAACGAAAGTATATAACCAATGTATCCTTCCTGTACTTACCTATGGATCCCAGACCTGGACACGTACAAAATCAAACATGAATAAGGTAACAAAAGCCCAAAGATCATTGGAAAGACAAATGTTACATGTAAAGCTAACAGATAGAAAAAGGAATGAATGGATAAGAAATAAAACAAAAGTAAGGTATGTCAGAGAAGTAACAAAATTAAAATGGAAATTTGCCGGTCATACTATCAGACAGAAAGACGATCTATGGAACAAATGTATTGTAAACTGGAGACCTTGGGAAAATAAAAAAAAGTAGGGGAAGATGAGATGGGTGGACGGTTTGAAGAAACATTCGGGAACTAGATGGATGAACACGGCGACAGACAGAGAAGAGTGGAAGATATTGGGGGAGGCCTATGTCCAAAGATGGATCGAAGAAGGCTAAATAGATAGGTAGATCTTATAAACAAAAAGTGACCTATAATATTTAAAAGTCTAAAGAAGCAATTAAACCAGAATAAGTTTTCATAATGTGATTAGCTATTGCTAAATAAAGATAATGATAATAATAAATTAAAATGTGATAAAACCTCTGTTTGTTCGAGCTTCGCGCGCAAATGGGTGTCACTTTTTTTTCTATTTCCCGAAATCCCCAAAAACATCGTATTTGGAAGATCCTGTTATTATTAAAGATATCGATTTTCTGATTGCACCTTACCATGCTCTTTTTTGGAGCCCTTAATAATGGTGTAATCAGATTTTTGCCATACCCCGTGGTTTCGCTAATACAGGGTGTTTTTAAAAAAATTGCATTTTAATTAATTCCTTGTATCTCGCTTATTTTGCAAGATATTTTTATTCTGTAAAAACCTTTCTATGGCAACTTTTTTAGAGCAAAATAATGACGTTGTCAATTTTTTAAAATATTATTTAGTTTTTGAGATATGGTATTTATCATAAAAAAATTAAATACGGACCTGGATTTTTTTTATTACTGCTTTGATTAGTTCCATGCTATTATTACCTTAAAATGATAAAACTTTAATATTTTTTTGATTTAAGGTTAAAAAAAACTATTTAATATTTGAAAAAAAAAATTATAGTCCGAACCTGGAAATTTCCAACGTAATTATAAATTAAAAATTGCAAGACACACTAGTTGAACGATTTTTAGTTTATCTGTTTTGAAATGATAATTAAAAGATTTATAAATAAAGTAAAAAACGTTAAAAAGTTACAAAAATAATATAATACTAATTATTTGATAACCGAACAGCAGGTCGTGAAATTTACAAAACAAAAGCGTGGAATTGAAATTGTCATTTTACTTGTCATTTTTGTGAATGGCTTACAATTATTTTAAACTGGCTAGAAATCGACCATATCCAGATTTTGAAAAATGTGATATGTTTGACTGCTTCATTCAAGCAACAAAATCCTAATATTTAAATGGTAGAAATATTTTTATGCAAAATGCGTTAAGAAAAATTACTCAAAAATGTCAACAATGTCTTACACATGATGGTAATCAGAAAAATTAGTTACTTTTTATAATTTGTTTCTTTTTTTGTATTTTTCATAGACTTTGTTTCAAATAAATCTGTAAATTAACGTAAAACCATTTTAATATGCTAAGTATCAAAACAGTTAAACTAAAAATTGTTTAACTAGCAATTTTTAGTTTATATTTATGTTGGAAATATCCAGGTTCGGACTAATTTTTTTTTTAAATATTAAATATTTTTTTTTACCTTAAAACAAATAAATTTTAAATTTTTATTATTTTATGATAATACTAGCATGAAACCAATCAAAATAGTAATAAAAAAAATCCAGGTCCGTATTTATTTTTTTTATGATAAATACCATATCTCAAAAACTAAACAATATTTTAAAAAATTGACGTCATTATTTTCTTCTAAAAAAGTTGCCATAAAAATGTTTTTACAGAATAAAAGTATCTCGCAAAATAAGCGAGATACAAGGGATTATTAAAAATACAATTTTTTCAAAAACTCCCTGTATTAGCGAAACTACGGGGTATAGCAAAAATCTGATTACGCCATTTTTAAGGGCTCAAAAAAAGAGCACGGTAAGGTTCAATCAGAAAATCAATATCTTTAATAATAACCTAGTTTCCCATTTAATCCCGTCGAAAATGGGACACGCTGTACACACCGTTTAATACATAGGCTACCCATCCAAAAGGGCAGTTTTGTCGAGCAATTTATTTAGTTCTCAGGAGGGCTTTATTCTATCTATTCTCAAAGAGATCGAACCATCGATAAGACAATAGGCTGACGATTGCCTTTAATAGTTTCGGAGCGTACAGCTTTAAATCATGTCACACTAGAATGCGATTAGGAGTCGATTAGAGACTTTATTCGGAGATTAGAGAATTTAGAGCTTGGAAGCTCATTGGCATTCTTGTCGTGACTAAATGACAGGTGATGAAATCGAGATAATTTTTTTTATTGTTTCGTTTAATAAGAGAATAGCTTAATTTTATTATTCTGGTTTTATCCACTGATTATTGAACTTTTATACATCTCTACTGTATCCAGTCTAATATATTAGAGAATTATTGAAATAAAGCCGGGCTATAATAGTGCCAGGCACAATTTGGACACCTTCGCATTGTAATATCAGCTGTGATCTTTCAACACACGGCCTTTGTTTACTATATGAACCGGAATAAATAGTGCCTTCTTTTATTAATTGAAAATAAACGACAAAAGTTTTAAATTCGACTTTGGTATGTCAATTTTGAAGGATTAACTGTCAGTTTTCAATGTGAAACTGTCAAGATAGTGCCTGGCACTATTATAGCCTGCCTATATTTTAATAATTCTCTATTTTTCCTGTTCGCTGCAATATATTTTTTCCATTTTTTTGCAATTTTGAACATTGTTTGGTTTAAGTATCCAAAAACTTTTATTTTTATATATTACTAGAGACCCTGTATATATGACATATTTTAAAAAAATGGAGACCCACCAAACTTATCAAAGTCAAATTTAAAGGAGAGAAATATCAGTCCTCTATACCCTAGCATTTCCTTGTTAATTCATAAGCTTCCGAAAATCATCAATGTGTTTGTTTATAATTGGGGACTTATTGCAATAAAGTCAGGCACTAATTGTGCCAGGCACTATTCTGACAGTTTCGCATTATAAGAACAGCTGTCTTCTTTCAAAATTAGGCCTTTATGTATTATAAGAGCCAGAATTACTAGTGCCGCCATTATTGATGGAAAATAAACGACTGGATTTATAAATTCGCCTTTTGGATGTCAATTTTGAAAGATCCACTGTTAGTTTTAGGTGGAAAACTGTCAGAATAGTGCACGACACTATTACTGCCAGCTCTTATTGCAATAAGTCCCTATTATGTTGCATGATAACTGATAAGTAATGTCAATCTCCGCAGACAACTTAAATTATTTTAGTAAAACACCAATGACTTGACTTTGATGGGTTTGTCGCGTCTCTTCTTTAATAGTTATTTAAAGAACAAGGTTTGAAAACGACTCTTTGCACACGATCGAGACAGTTTGGTAGACCGAGCCGAAGGCGAGGTCTACAAGTCGAGGGAGTGTGCAAAGAGGTTTTCAAACGAGTTTTTTACAATATTTTTTATACGACTGCTAATAAAGAAAGAAAAATCAAATTTTAATTTAACTTGTTTTTATTTCCGACATTTTTACAACAAAACTTTAAAAATTCAACAATTTTTTGACGTATCTAATCAACAAAACATACGAGCAATGACGGTTGCTACGGAACTAAGCCAACTTATATTGATGGGTGACAACAACAAAAATCACAATGACGGGAGACTCGTATGCAGAAATGACATAGGCGTGCGCAAAAATGACATAAGCGTGTGCAAAACGTTTTGGACACAGCGTGCGCAAAATGCCATTTTTAGATCGTGTTCTTCGTGCGCAAAACCCTGTTTTACAAGACAGTCGTATAAAAAATATGTTATGCTACTAGAAAAAAATTGGTAGTTAAAATTCAGCTTGTTACTTCATGAAGAAATTAATTTGACCTCTTTTTTCTTGACACACTTTTTTTAAGACAATGCCTTTTCTTTTTTTTTAGGTCCAACTACATGAAAGGGGTGGCGACTGCAGTCACAAAATGAAAGTTCTCTTACTAAAAACAGTTCATTAAAACAAAATTTCATAATCAATTAACAGAATTATGAACACTGATCTTCCTTTATGGTAATTATACTCGAAAATATTACCACAAAGAATATAGGCTATATAACTACTTTGTGATTTTAATTGTTGAATATATACTAGAATCTGTAAACTACTTTGCCTGTTTTTAACGATTTTTCCCATATATATATATTTATCGGTTTCACAACGTTCTACGTCTTCCGATACCCAATCTCCACTCGTTTCTGTTTGCCCATAATTCATCATCTAGGCCTCTTATTCTTATTTCACTGTCTATTCCTTCTCTCCAGCTTCTCCTTGGCCGTCCTCGTTTTCTTCGGCCAGTTGGTTTCCATTGTAGTATTTGTTTAGGTAGTCTTTCATCATTCATTCTTTGTACATGTCCGTACCACACCAGTTGTTTTGTTCTTATATCATCCACTAAAGTACGTTCACCCACTGTCATAATTTCTCTTATTCTTTGATTTGTAACTCTTTCTCTTTTTGATTTCCCTGCTGCTCTTCTCCAACCCAACTAACATTTATAGTAGCGGCTACATGTTCTAAAGGCTTTGCTACTTTCTTATAGTAGAAATGTAGTGATCCCAACCAAAATTTGTTACTTTTTAGTTCTAACTACTATTTAGTATCAGGAAATAGTAGATGTTTCGTAAAAACGACCCTCTAAACTACTTCATAGGATTGTTTCTTGATAGTCGATTCTGATAGTCTTCTCTACTACAATAGGACGTTGCTAAAGTTTTACTTTCTTTTTAGTCCTTATTTCGTAGTCGCCCTGACTTTTATATCCTACTTAATTACCACTAGAAAGTTAAGCTTCATTGGAGTCCCAAACAAGTGTATCCGACAACTACATTATAACTTTAATTTTTACCACAAAAGTTTGTGTCATCATAGTAACATCTGATGTAACAATGTAGACAAAATAACTTTTTGGATCAACTTTAAAGCCGCAACTACTTTCAAGTAACCTTTTCGACTATCAGGGAATATAGTTTGGGACGCCATGTTTTTATGTAAGAAAGAAAATTTTATATTTTTGTTGTCGTTTTATGAGCTCATATTAAAGAGCCATACTATTTTATAAACAAATTAGTTGAAGCTTACCAAAAATGCTCTTCTTAAGCACCATTTGTTGGAGTTAACTGTCGATTATGAAAACATAACCTCCAAAATCACAACACAAAAATTCCATCAGCTACCAGAAAACGGCTCAATTTTACGGGCGCACCGGTTTTTTGCAATATATATAATGCATGTTATACAAAAAACTTTGCGTCGCACTCGAATTTTGATCCTCTGCTCGTAAATTCTCACACTTTTGGATAACATAGTTCATATTATAACCATAACCAAACAAAAAAACTAAGCGAGTCTGTTTACTGTTGTGTCCACCATATTGTGTAACAATTCTACCAAAAAGAAACGATTATATTATTTGCAACTACATCGCAACTTTTATGCCATTACGGAAAAAAAAACAGCCTCTACGACGTAGTAGATACCTGGCTACGACGTAGTAGTGTAGTTGTTACTACAGTGACTTTAAACACTTGGCCAAGTAGTTATAACCAGAAATTGGTTCCCCAATTAGGGAATTATAACGTCGCTGTATGGTATACTGAGACGTAGCGGGAGTACGTTGCGGTTACTTTTAAGAAATTCTTTCTAGTTGGGGTTTCGTCGTTACAACTTTAATTGTTTGTTGGGAATAGTCCATCTCCGTAGCGGAAAGCATTTTTTCTGTTCTATCCTTGATTGGCCATACTTCTGAGCCGTATGTAATAATACTTTTTATAATGGTGTTATATATAAGCTTTTTGTTATGTTTTGATATACTTTGGTCCCAAATTATTCCATTTAATAAAGTTATTGCTTTTCTTCCTTGTACGTTTCGATCTTTTATAGCTTTGTCTAGTGTTCCGTCAGCTGTAATTTTTAGACCTAAGTATTTATACTCATCACAGGAGTGAATTCGCTGCCCGGTATTTAAGATTAGATCCTGTTTCATTCCACCGATACACATATACTCTGTCTTATTGAGATTAACCTCTAGTCCCCACTTATTGTACTCTTCTATTAGTTTTCGTGTCATATATTCGAGGTCGTCATAATCCTGAGCCACTACTATCTGATCATCGGCGAAACATAAAGTATACAAGGTGGTTTCGTCCAACGGAATTCCCATGTTTTGGCATTTTCTCTTCCATACTTTAAGGACTTGTTCCAAGTATATCTTGAAGAGCGTAGGCGAGATACAGCAACCTTGTTTAAGACCTTTATTTACTTGAAAGCCTTTGGTTAGTTTTGCTTTTATTTTAACTTTTGCCTTACTATTGCGGTATAACTCTTGGATGGCCTTAATTAGTTGTACGCTTATGTTTGTGTTTTCCAACGCTTTCCAAAGCAGATTTAGTGGTATACTATCATATGCCTTCTGCAGATCCACGTAAAGCAGATGCAGCTCTTGACCGTATGCCATTTTCTTTTCAATAACTTGGGTTATACAAAAGAGGTGATCTGAAGTCGATCTACCCGCCCTGAAACCAGCTTGTTCTTCTGCCTCCATGTCTTTATATTCGCTCTCTACTTTATTTCTTATTATTTTACCGTATATTCTGCTTAGCGTACTAGTCACAGATATACCTCTATAATTGTCACATATATCTTTCCTTCCTTTTTTGTGTATTGTGGATATATATGACGTTTTCCACTCAGTTGAGACTACAGTTCCATTTAAATATTTTTGGAAAAGATTCCGTAATCTCCAAAACAGTTCTTCAGTGCCATATTTAATAGGTTCGGCTGGGATATTTCCAGGTCCGGCAGATTTACCGCTTTTTAAGGTTGTGCACACGTTTTTGACCTCAGAGATTGTGAGGGGTACTGGAGATCCCATCGTTCTAATTATATTGTCTCTTGCGTCTTCCTTGAATTCTGCTCTATCTTCAGTTAAAAGTTTTTTAAAATGCTCATCCCATTCTTTGTCTGGTATTGGTGAAATGATATCTCTGCATGTTTCTTTTTTAATCGATCTTATAGTTTTCCAGCTTTCGGTACTTCTCCTACCTCCTAAGTAAGAATCTATTTTCTGGCACTTTTGCGTCCACGAATGATTTTTCTTATCACTGATCATTCTTCTCACCTTTGATTGCGCGATTTTGTATTCTTGTCTGCTTCTATCTGTCTTTTGGGATAAGTAGGTGTGATATAATTTCCTTTTTTCCTCTATTTCTCTCTCAATCTCAGCATCCCACCAGTATGGTTTTCTTCT
The DNA here is from genome assembly GCA_963576565.1 of Aspidapion aeneum. Taxonomy (NCBI): domain Eukaryota; kingdom Metazoa; phylum Arthropoda; class Insecta; order Coleoptera; family Brentidae; genus Aspidapion; species Aspidapion aeneum. The sequence continues at coordinate 400,964 of CAUYVT010000106.1, forward strand.
TTTAGAAGTTTCTTCCACTAATCCTAGTGCTTCTTTTGCAGCTTGGTGGATGCTTAATGTAATACATTCGTATTCCTCATCTGGGGTTTCACCTGAACTTGTATTAAGTTTTTCGTTCAGTCTCTTTTTGTATAAGTTTTTTACGCTGTCATGTTCTAGGCTTAGTAGATTATATTTACAGTGATCAATTTCTTCAATCACTGTATCATCAAGATGTTGTTGATGCAGGCTTCGGCCTTGATAAGGAAAGAGAATTTTGGACTCCAGAAAATAGTGATCACTTCCGCATGTTGATCCACGCTTTGTTCTGACATCTTGAATTTTTAGTTTTGTCTTTTGTTTAGTGATAAGATAATCAATGACGGATTTCAGGTTTTGTGAGGGTTTGGTCCAGGTATATTTGTGTATTTCCTTATGTTGAAAAAAACCGTTTTGGATTTTTAGGTCTAATTGCTCACATACTGTAATTAGCCGGTTTCCATTGTCATTAACAAGATTTTCTCCATATTGGCCAACTGTCAGATCATTAACTCTGTTACCGGTTCTACTATTTAAATCTCCCAATATGACAATTTCTCTAGATGCACTTACTGCTGATATTTCATTGTGTATTTCTTCAAAAAAATTGTCTTTCACGGCTACATTTGCATCGTCGTTATACGCATAGATTCCAAAAATCGTAAGTCTCATTCCTTTTATTGTTATATTCATTTTAATTAGCCTTTCATTGACTGCTTCCCAGTTGGTGATAAATTTTCTAAATCTTTTGTTGACCAAAATAGATACTCCTTGTTGGGCATGTTTTTCTTTTGCCACTCCGCTATAGAAATGGTCATATTGTCCTAGGTTTTCAGATCCTTTTCCTTTCTTTTTCGTTTCTGTTAGTACAGCAAGGTCTACCTTCATTCTGCTGCACTCATGTACTATTTCATTCATTTTTCGATTCATTCCTTGTACGTTCCATGTACCAAAAATCATATTCCTGTTTCTTTGCTTGGTTCGTCTTAGGTTTTTCATTTCTTTCCGAGGCGTTTGATTGGGTTTTTTAACAGTGTACGTTTTTTCCGGGTATCAGAGAGTTAGTCTGATGCCCCAACCCCCAACCTGGAGGACCAGGTGATTTTTGATCGAGGTTTTCTTCCCCTAGCCTTTGACGATTCCAACGCCGGTACTACAAGGCAGTAGTCTTTTATACTATCCCTAAAAGAAAGGGTTGCCACCTACGCTATGATCACCGTACCGAGGTCCATTCTCTCCGCCTTTCATATCGATGTGGTCTTCTCCCGTAACCCTGGGAAAGGGACCCTATACAGGTGCTAACTCTCCGGGTCGAAGAGTACGATTTTTCACATCCCATTACAATACCTATCTCCATTCTCATTTTTTTGAGAAATTAAGGTATTTAGTTTTTGACTGCTGTGTGGATGGACTTCATATTTGTTGTTTGTTTACATTTTACGGTTTTTTACATTTGTCGTGTAAAATTATGTTTTTTTCTCTAAAAATGGGAAATGATTCACGTATAACATGTGCAGTTTGTGAAAAAATGTCCGGGGGAAAGGAGAGTACATAGGTAAGTACTTCTTTATAATTTGTTAATAAAGTTAAAAGTGTTTTAGAGATGCCATTAAATACTCTTAATTCACAATTTGATAAATTTTCGCCCAGTCAACTAGTTTTTAGAAAAAAAAAACATAACCCTAAATTTTCGACAATTATTGTGCAGCGCAGTTACCGAAACCGTGTCTACCCAAAAAGGAACATTAAGAATTAAATGGGGGTCTTGGCTCCAAGCATCGCGTGTGAGAATGCATGGATATGCCCCATATTTATGCTGTAACGTATTTGGCTGGACATTATCACAGGCTTTATTATAATCTACGACATCTTAAAATTGAAAATCTAGTATATATGTTATCAAACTTTTATACTGTCAAGTGTCAAAACTATTTAATAGTTAATGACCCAGCTCTTTGATACAGGGTGGTCTAGTTTTATACGACTTAATTTAATGTTGAGATGTTACTACTAAACCAAAGTATAAAAACAAATATTTTGAAAACTTTTTTTAAAATCATTAATTTTAAGATTTTGACTGTAAGGGGGACAAATGAAAAATTCTACAATGTTAAATTTACAAGCTTTTAAAAATGTTTCTAGAAGAAATTTTTTTAATATCTTCCACAGACAATAGCCAGCTACTATAAATTTAATTTCTTTAAAAAAATTAGTTCAGCTACTTGGTAACATTTAAATATTGAAAAACTTCCATTTGTTTATTTTGGTAGATAATAGCCGACAGTTCACAACGCTCTATTTTTTAGGTGATGAGAATACAGCTCAAATTTTCTTACATAGCTTGATTGAGTCGCTAAACTTTTTCCTCTGCGAAAATTCTTAAAACTTGTTTCTAGAATGCGCAGGGTGGCTGTAAAAATTTATTAAGCGGTAAAAATTAATCTCTTGCTTAAATCTCAAGATTCGATGATATATTAAACATAAGAAAAAGTTTTTCCTACCCTACAAATTAGGGGCTTTAACAGCTGTGTCCCCCACTCCAAACATGTCAAAATAGCCGGCAAAATTTTATTCTGTTGCTGAAAAAATGTGTTTCAAAGCAAATGGCAACATTTTCCTGCAAATCATATGCTTGGTTTAGTAAGTCCGAAGCTCAAAAGATGTCTGCGGCTGCGCAATATGTTAGGATTCATTTTTAAGACTTTTCGCGGACGAGAAAGCGATAAAAGTATTTACGAAAATTCAGCCTGTTACTCATCACTTAAATAATGGGCCGGTGTACAGCGTGTCCCATTTTCGATGGGATTAAATGGGAAACTCGGTTATTATTAAAGATATCGATTTTCTGATTGCATCTTACCGAGCTCTTTTTTGGAGACCTTAAAAATGGTGTAATCAGATTTTTGCTATACCCCGTGGTTTCGCTAATACAGGGAGTTTTTGAAAAAATTGCATTTTAATTAATTCCTTGTATCTCGCTTATTTTGCAAGATATTTTTATTCTGTAAAAACCTTTTTATGGCAACTTTTTTAGAGCAAAATAATGACGTTGTCAATTTTTAAAAATATTGTGTAGTTTTTGAGATATGGTATTTATCATAAAAAAATTAAATACGGACCTGGATTTTTTTATTACTACTTTAATTAGTTCCATGCTATTATTACCTTAAAATGATAAAACTTTAATATTTTTTTGATTTAAGATTAAAAAAAGCTATTTAATATTTGAAAAAAAAATTATAGTCCGAACCTGGAAATTTCCAACGTAATTATAAATTAAAAATTGCAAGACACACTAGTTGAACGATTTTTAGTTTATCTGTTTTGAAATGATAATTAAAAGATTTATAAATAAAGTAAAAAACGTTAAAATATTACAAAAATAATATCATACTAATTATTTGATAACCGAACAGCAGGTCGTGAAATTTACAAAACAAAAGCATGGAATTGACATTGTCATTTTACTTGACATTTTTGTAAATGGCTTACAATTATTTTAAACTGGCTAGAAATCGACCATATCCAGATTTTGAAAAATGTGATATGTTTGACTGCTTCATTCAAGCAACAAAATTCCAATATTTAAATGGCAGAAATATTTTTATGCAAAATGCGTTAAGAAAAATTACTCAAAAATGCCAACAATGTCTTACACATAATGGTAATCAGAAAGATTAGTTATTTTTTATAATTTGTTTTTTTTTGTATTTTTCGTAGACTTTGTTTCAAATAAATCTGTAAATTAACGTAAAACCATTTTAATATGCTAAGTATCAAAACAGTTAAACTAAAAATTGTTTAACTAGCAATTTTTAGTTTATATTTATGTTGGAAATATCCAGGTTCGGACTAATTTTTTTTTAAATATTAAATATTTTTTTTTACCTTAAAACAAAATTTTTTTATATTGTTATTATTTTATGATAATACTAGCATGAAACCAATCAAAAAAGTAATAAAAAGAATCCAGATCCGTATTTAATTTTTTTATGATAAATACCATATCTCAAAAAATAAACAATATTTTAAAAAATTGACAACGTCATTATTTTCTTCTAAAAAAGTTGCCATAAAAATGTTTTTACAGAATAAAAGTATCTCACAAAATAAGCGAGATACAAGGGATTATTGAAAATACAATTTTTTCAAAAACTCCCTGTATTAGCGAAACTACGGGGTATAGCAAAAATCTGATTACGCCATTTTTAAGGGCTCAAAAAAAGAGCACGGTAAGGTGCAATCAGAAAATCAATATCTTTAATAATAACCGAGTTTCCCATTTAATCCCATCGAAAATGGGACACGCTGTACATGACTATGGATCAGTGCGGACTACCAAAATCTAAATCATCCTATATAGCTTAACCAGTTCTAAGGGAAACTTTCGAAAACATGGACATAAAGTTATATAACTACAACCATGGAGTATGGAGCGATTGTAAAATGTTTTCTTTATCTATGTCAAGGGAGTAGATAAAGGGGAGGACAAGGGGGTAATGCCCCCATTTTTCATCTTTTGTAAAATTTTGCTGAAATTTTTTATACTTTCCCTCCTACTACTACTATGTCGGCTTAGAACGTTTTTCTACGTTGTCCGACGCCCATTCTCCACCTCCTTCGATAATGAGAATCATCTTCTGTCAAGTTTTTTTGACTCATTGATATTTGGATTGATTGTTGCCATTTCAGTTTAGGACGCCATCTTTTTCTGCGCCCTATTGGTTGCCATTCTAAGACCTGCTTTGGTAATCTTTCGTCGTTCATCCGTTGTACATGGCCGTACCATATCAGTTGTCTTTTAGTGATGTCATCCGTTATGCTTCCCTCAATATGGTCTGTTCTGGATATTCTAAGTATCTCTAACCGTTATCAAGTGTGAACTGATTCACACTTGATAACGGTTAGAGATACTTACTAACCGAGACGTCGTGTTTTAAAATAAATAAAGACAATGGAAGTCCGAAATTTTATTTCTACACAATCATTGTCTACGAGTTTCAAACGTATGAGTTTGTTTTAATTTGGGCTATGTCATATCGTTTGTTTATAAAATGGAAATAAATACCGTTGATTACAAAATTAACTGTGCAAATTTAAATACGTTGGCACTTCGATTACAAATCTTTAGGGCCAGATAGACCGGACCTAAAAATCCTAAAAATTAACCAAAATTTTAGTGCAAGTAATAAAAAATTATACGATGCTGAAAACTGGTTGTGCGGTTGTGAAAAACGAAATGCTTTTTTTGCTTTATTTGTCTTATTACGAACAATCCACAAAGTGATCCTGCGTGGGTGGCAAAAGGAAAGTGTGATCTCTAGTACTTTAAGACACAAAGTAAGTGCTACTTATTTAAATAACCACATAGAATTTTCTATGCTAGGCAAAAAATTACCAAAGATAATGAAAATATGGCAAAAAATACACATATACTTAGTAGATTAATAAACTGTTTAAAATTCTGTGGGATTTTTGAGGTTGCTCTACAGGGCCATGATGAGTCTGAAACTGGTGCTAAAATCCAAGCACTTTGCGCATGTAAAAGAAGGGCGAATAGACTTTATTTATAAACAAATAAACTAAAAACTACACAAAGTAGCTGGTTGTTTGTAAAATGCTAAAATAAAATTGTTCAGGTAAGTTTTTTTATCTCTTTTTCCATGCAATATAAATTTCTGCCCCCCCCCCCCCCATATTTATAACATCACCAGCCGCCACTGCGTATATGTATAGCATGGCTCTCGCGTGGGACGTCCCGAGACGATTGATAAACTTGTTTTCCACATTTTCCATGGATATTTTGTTTAACCGCATTCAACCTTCCATCTTTGTGCAAAATGATTGACTTGATATCAGAACTCATAAACTATTAGTCTGACAAAAAAACACATTTTAACATTTTTGTAGGAATCTTTGTTGCCTTCAATTTTTGTTAAAAACTTTTTTAAATCAAAATGACGGATCTGATATTAGCTCTAAAACTTAAACTTAAACTGAAGCCGTAATATATCAGCTTTAAAAACAGTTTTTGTAAATATCTTAGAAATTAAAGCTCCTACGCAGTTTTTCGTTATAACACAAATTATTAAGCAAAATGTAGTCTACTATATTCCAAAAACAGCATATTGATTTGCTCCTCCGTTAAAAAGTTAGCATTTTAAAAGTTTTTTAATTGTCAAAAAACTGTCATTAGGTAACTTATTGTTTTCGGGGGGGGGCTCTGGTTAATCAGGCTAAAAAGAAGTAGAAGAAGTATCAAAGACACACATGACTGTATTTCCAACCATTGTTGGAGTATGAAGGGTTACTATAGTATTATTTTTCTCTAGGGAAAAATGTGGAAAAAAGGAAAACCGACTAGACAAAATGTCCGAATTCTAAAGAGTCGAGTCATCCAATATCGATTGTACTATTTTTCAGCGTGGACAGCGTCATTGAGAACAAACAGCTAAATGGCAAGCTATTTTTGGTTTTTCCTTTTTTTTGGCCTATTTCTAACTCCCACACTTTCTTTCGAAATGATACTTTAAAATAAATCGAGGCGTAAACCGCGTGGGTATTTTGGTGTACAAATTTTGGGTATTAGGGGAATTGTTAGAGAAAATAGTGGGTATTAGAGGTATTATTAGGGTATTAGTGGGTATTAGTGGGCATTAGTGGGTATTAGAAGGGTATTAGATGTAATAGACGGGGTATTAGAGGAATTAGTCTGGGTAATAGCTCTATTAGAATTATTAAAGAACATTCGATTTTTCAATGATCCGAAGCACCCTCAAAAACGGTCAAAAATAAGAGCGACAAAATTAATTTTTCCACAACTTATTCACGACTAATTAAGGGCAAATTATCCACCTAGTAGCGGTTCGATTTGCGATGGGTGCCAAAATATGAAGTTAGCGAAGCACCCAAAAAAAGGGTCAAAAATAAGAGCGACAAAATTAATTTTTCCACAACTAATTCACGACTAATTAGCGGCAAATTATCCACCATATTCGATTTTGATAAAAGCCATTTTTACGAGGGTGCTTCGCTAACTTCATATGAAGTTAGCGAAGCACCCTCAAAAACGGTTAAAAATAAGAGCGACAAAATTAATTTTTCCACAACTAATTCACGACTAATTAACGGCAAATTATCCACCTAGTCACGATTCGATCTGCGATGGGTGCTTCGCTAACTTCATGCTCATGGTACCTTTCGATGCGTATCAATATGCTACAGTAGATTATGAGCATTTTTTATGAGAACCTCCTTATCAGTAGATACATATTAACGATTTGGCAACATTGCCTACACCTGTTGTGAAAAAAACCGTGCGTATCGAGGTGAGTATCCAGTGGTAAACTTTATGTTTTTTTGTGGTGGCAGTGAAAAAAAATAAGGTAAGTTATGTTCAGTAGAAATGTCTGTGAGACTGATAATTGTCTATATGATTCATTTTTCATAATACTTTAATTTAAGTTGGCAATCGGCTAAAGCAATAAAGCGAGCAATAAAGTTAGGTTATGTTAACTTCAATATTTTCATGCAGCACCAAGTGCAGCACGATTGCTAATTTTTTTACAATGTTGCCAATAATAGTGTAATACAGGTAGTAATATCATTTTTCAAATTCAATTTTAAATTTTTCAAGAATAATTTTTTGCTTTTTGACTGCCGTTCATTTTTACTTGTAAAGTCCTAAATGATGTGGAAGTATAGTATCGGCAAAAAATTTTGAAAAATTTTTATTGGCTAAATTGTCTTAAAATGGCCCAAAAAGCGTAGAAAACCTATTTTCAGCATAAAAAATTTTTGTGTCTGTCGGTGTGTCGGTCTGTTAGTTTACGCGATAACTTTTGAATGAATTGAGCTATCGACTTGAAATTTGGCACACAGGTAGAGCTCCATATGAGAATGGTTCGGATTGTATTTAAGCCAAATCAGCCCAGGGGTAGGAGGTAAGAGGTGGGTTGAACTGCCAAAAAAATTAATTTTTGGGTGTAAAATGCAATGAGGACGGTTTTCGGGGTCTGTTTTCACATGTAAATTTTTAATCAGGTTGTTCAAAAGCTGCATGACGTACTTAGCTTTGGGGATGGGGGTAAGAAGGGGTGGGGATGTGGTGAGATGGAAAATATCGTGTAATATGTCGTTTTCGAGGTTTGCGGGTTTGGGAATCTCATTTCCATGAACTATACTCCAATTCAAAAAAATTGAGACAACATTTACTGACAGTTTGACAAGTCTGACATTTAAATGTTATTTGTAATGTCAAATTTGTCAAACAGTCAATAAAAAGTGTCTCAATTATTTTGAATCGGAGTATATTTGTTATTATTCTTAAATTCAGAGCTTGGTGGTGATGGTAAGAAGGGGGGGGGGGGGTACGATGCAAAATGTCGTGTAATATGTCGTTTTCGAGGTTTGAGAGATCGTGAATCTCATTTCTATGTCGTTATTCTCAAATCCAGAGGGTTGGGGTGGGAGGTACATATAAGGGATTATACACTAAATACCGTAAAAAGGCAAGTGATGTGCCATTTTCATGGTTTTCGGAGGTGCAAACCTCATTTCTTTAATTTAAGATGTTTTTGAAAATAAATAATTAAGTTGTTGAAAGAAGGGGCCACCCCCTTTTTTTATCCCTATTCTGAGTTGGCGCAATAGCGACCTGTCCCGTGCGTTTGTTTAATTACCACAAAGGACGTGGTTAATTACGGATCTTTAGCGCAACTTTATGTGAGTGGGTATGGTTATTTTACATTGACATTTCAACCAACCAAAACTGGAATCGTGTTCCAAATTCTTTTTTTTTATGTTTTGAACATTTTTGATTATTTTGATGAAAGTTTCAAACTATTTTTCTTGTAAATGGTTTTCTTGCAGTTTTATGAAATGACAGTTCGTTATGTGGCGTATCCAAAAACTGTGTTGTTCGTGACAAATAGTTATGGTTATTAACCACTAACATAACCACAACTATAACGAAATTGACGTCTACATGTGCTGACCAAAAACACTCTAATAACCTTTTAACTGCGAAAAGTGGATTTTTTTCCAGGGATATTAGTGGGTATTAGTAGGCTCGAGTAGGTATTAGTGGGTATTACTGGGTATTAGTGGGTATTATTATGGGTATTAGAGGGTAATAGAGGCATTAGTTTAACAAATTCGGGTATTAGAGGTAAAATGAGGTATTAGTGTACAGCGTGTCCCATTTTCGATGGGATTAAATGGGAAACTCGGTTATTATTAAAGATATTGATTTTCTGATTGCACCTTACCGTGCTCTTTTTTTGAGCCCTTAAAAATGGCGTAATCAGATTTTTGCTATACCCCGTAGTTTCGCTAATACAGGGAGTTTTTTAGAAAATTGTATTTTTAATAATCCCTTGTATCTCGCTTATTTTGCGAGATATTTTTATTCTGTAAAAACCTTTTCATGGCAACTTTTTTAGAAGAAAATAATGACGTTGTCAACTTTTAAAAATATTGTTTAGTTTTTGAGATATGGTATTTATCATAAAAAAATTAAATACGGACCTGGATTTTTTTATTACTATTTTGATTGCTTTCATGCTAGTATTATCATAAAATAATAAAAATTTTAAAAAATTTTGTTCTAAGGTAAAAAAAAATATTTAATGTTTAAAAAAAAAAAATGAGTCCGAACCTGGATATTTCCAACATAAATATAAATTAAAAATTGCTAGTTAAACAATTTTTAGTTTAACTGTTTTGATACTTAGCATATTAAAATGGTTTTACGTTAATTTGCAGATTTATTTGAAACAAAATCTTCGAAAAATACAAAAAAAACAAATTATAAAAAATAACTAATTTTTCTGATTACCGTTATGTGTAAGACATTGTTGGCATTTTTGAGTAATTTTTCTTAACGTATTTTGCATAAAAATATTTCTGCCATTTAAATATTGGGATTTTGTTGCTTGAATGAAGCAGTCAAACATATCACATTTTTCAAAATCTGGATATGGTCGATTTCTAGCCAGTTTAAAATAATTTTAAGCCATTCACAAAAATGACAACTAAAATGACAACGTCAATTCCACGCTTTTGTTTTGTAAATTTCACGACCTGCTGTGCTACCATCAAATAATTAGTATGATATTATTTTTGTAACTTTTTAACGTTTTTTAGTTTATTTATAAATCTTTTAATTATCATTTCAAAACAGATAAACTAAAAATCGTTCAATTTTTAATTTATAATTACGTTGGAAATTTCCAGGTTTGGATTATATTTTTTTTCAAATATTAAATAGTTTTTTTTAACCTTAAATCAAAAAAATATTAAAGTTTTATCATTTTGAGGTAATAATAGCATGCAACCAATCAAAGTAGCAATAAAAAAAATCCAGGTCCGTATTTAATTTTTTTATGATAAATACCGTATCTCAAAAACTAAACAATATTTTAAAAAATTGACGACGTCATTATTTTGCTCTAAAAAGGTTGCCATAGAAAGGTTTTTACAGAATAAAAATATCTTGCAAAATAAGCGAGATACAAGGAATTAATTAAAATGCAATTTTTTCAAAAACTCCCTGTATTACCGAAACCACGGGGTATAGCAAAAATTTGATTACACCATTTTTAAGGGCTCCAAAAAAGAGCACGGTAAGGTGCAATCAGAAAATCGATATCTTTAATAATAACCGAGTTTCCCATTTAATCCCATCGAAAATGGGACACGCTGTACACAATTTTGGAGCGCAGTTTACCCCTCGAAATAAATATAATCATAACACAAACATTTCATGCAAAAATAAATGAATCCATGACGCATCTGATACCTTCCTAGCTAGCCTATTAGCGGACTTTAAGTGAAGCCATGATAAATAGTTTGTTGTAAATATTTCAGAAACTAAAGCTCCTACGCAGTTTTCGCTTATAACACAAATTATTGAGCAAAATGTAGTCTACTGTATTCCGAAAACCGCATATTAGTGCGATGCGCCGTTAAAAAGTTAGCATTTTATTAATTTCTTAATATTTAAAAAACTGTCATTAGCATGAATGGATTTTGACCAAAATCTAATCAGCTCGTAAGAGTGTCGAACACTATTTTACCTAAAAATTTTATAGAAATCGGTTCGGCGGTTTAGGAGCTATCGTGTTACGGACAGAAATAATATACACACACACCTAGACAGACATCACGACGATACTGCTAAGATAGGTCAAAATACACCCAAATAACACATTTACGGTGTAATCTCAAAAAAATATTTTTCGTCGAAAGTAATAGGTACCTTTTCTAGCCACTGATGCGCGGGCTATAACCGTAAAAAGCCAAGGGCGCGAAAATGGTATTCCGCAAAAAGAATTGAGATAAAAGTAAAGCCAAGTTCTCCAATACAAATGTCAAAATGAAAGATTTTTACTTGTTAGGAATTTTTTTTTGTTAACTTTGCTATTACAGCCAAGCTTTTTTATGTTCAATTTAGCACTGTGCCTAAGAGTTATTTGTAACCGTAACAGCCAAGTTGAGAAAAACATTTCCAAATTAGTAAGAACCTTTCATTTTGGAATTTGTATTGGAGAACTTGGCTTTACTTTTATCTTAATACTTGGCTTTTTTTACATGAAATGTTTTTGTTAGGATTTCACTCCTTTTTTAAAGGATTTGGATAATATTTAAGTTTTAAAGTAGTAAAATATGCGGAATATTGTTCAAAACTTTTGTAATGACTTATTAAAAATTTTAGGGCTTTTTAATTTTTTCTTATTGTTTTATCATAGTTCCTATCAGTCTTCTAAAGCTCAGCTTTCTAGCGTTCCTGGAAGTTGGCAATGCTACTTTTACATAATTTAACATTTATAGGGGAGGAAAGTGAATTAAAATTTTGGGGTTTTTAAATTTTTTCCTATAGTTTTATCATAATTTCTATCAGTCCAAATTTCAACTTTGTAGCATGTCTGTAAGTACAGTAGAATTTTGATGATCTATACATGAGCGAGTGGCAATTTGGACGTTTTTTGAAATTTCGTAACTACTTTACTACTATCCATGAAACATGGAGCGGTTGTTGACTCTATGACGATCTACGTCTGTGCTCAATATGAGTTTCGTATAGCTCATTCCGAAGTAGAGTTTTAAATAGGTCAAGTATGTGCTGAAATGTTTCAAGAAAAAATGGTACAGCAGACTACGCGAACTTGGCGGAGCACTGCCGTGCCGCCAAATTATGTAGGACAAAAGTTTCTCAAAAATAATGAATGGACATTGTGCGTGCAAGGGCTGAAAAATAACGGAATTTCCTTCGATAGGTCGCCGGTATTGGCTTCACAAGCACATTTAAAAATAACTGTCGGTATTGACGATTGAAAATGGAAAGTTACGATACATATGGAATTTTATATGAAAAGGCACCTACCTCGGACTCTCTTGCAGCTCCAGTCGACGTTTAAACGTCCAGTTTTTTCACCTCAAATTCACTTTTTTCGGGAACGTGATTTTGCTAGTGTCTTGTTGTGACGGTGGTTCTTTGCGCACTCATCGCGGCGCTGCTTGTCTTCCACGTGTCCGGTGCCGTGAAACCCCATATGCATATTTTAGAGCGCGAAAATTTAAACTATTTTAAACGCGCAGAAAAGGAAAAGAAAATGAAAATTATGAAATTTCTTGCTTGCACCAACATTTTCCGGCCGCCAAAACACGTGTGTTTTTACTTAGTTGAGAAAAGGAAAGGAAAAAAAAAATATTCGCCTATTAGCAATTAAACGATACAATTTAACATTAACCCAAATATGCATTAGATAATGCATGTAAATTAAAATTAAAAGAAATGAAAATACTTAGAAAAAATTAAGAAAGAAAAGAAAATTTTGCCTTATGCGTCGGGCATAGGCAAAGGACATAGTTTCACTACTGGTCGACGATATGTTCCTGTAGCTGTTTTAACGGTCACAACACGAATATGACCGTCTGAGCCAGGGTGTACGTCGACAATTCGCCCAACAGCCCATTGCAATGGCGGTTTTTGTTCATTCTTTACCACGACTAAAGTATTTAGTTTAATATTGTTAGAAGCCTCTGTCCATTTAGAGCGCTGTTGCAAGGTGTTTAGGTACTCCAAGTTCCAGCGTTTCCAAAAATCGGACTGGAGCCTTTGCACCAGCTGCCAGCGGGACAGGGTGTTCAACTTGGAATCAGAAAATTCGGGTTCTGGTACGGAATTCAACGGTTCCAGGGTAAGAAAATGACCAGGGGTCAGTGGAAGAAAGTCATTCGGATCCATACTTTGGGCATACAGAGGCCGGCTGTTTAGTATGGATTCGACCTGACACAAAAAAGTAAAAAACTCTTCATAGGTTAACCGTTGCTCACCTATTACACGTTTCAAATTTGCCTTGGTGGATTTAACTCCTGCCTCGGCTAGTCCGTTTAGGTGCGGACTACCAGGACTTGAAAAATGCCAGGTAATTTTTAGACTGTGACATGCTTCCTGGGAGTACTGTTTGAGTAAACGATCAGCTCCCAAGAACGCGCTACCACAATCTGAGTAAATGTCAGAGATTCTTCCTCTTCTTGCCACAAATCTCTTAAAAGCCGCAAGAAAGGTAGGGGTGGAAATATCGGAGGTAAGTTCTAGGTGAACTGCCTTTGTTGCGGAGCAGACTAAGACAAGAATATAACCTTTGGATACCTTTGCACCTCGGTACTTTCCCATTGTAATTGGAAAGGGACCACAATAATCTATGGCAACATGTGAAAATGCCTTTACTTGAGAGATGCGTTGAGCAGGCAAGTTGCCCATGATTTGTACGGAAGGTTTAGGATTTAGTCGATAGCATAAAATGCAATGAGAAGTTACGCTCTCGATTGCATAGCGAGGGGAAAGGATCCAAAATTGTTGTCTCAAGAGGTAATGCAACGTTTTTTGACCGGGATGACAGTACCTTTTGTGAGTGTACTCAATGACAAGTTGAGTAAGACGGTGAGAACGTGGTAAAAGTAAAGGGTGTTTTGCTGAATAAGAGAGTTCGGAAGAATGTGGTAATCGACCCCCCACTCTTAAGCAGCCTTGTGTATCTAGAAAAAGTGAAAGTTTACGAAATTGTTTAGGAAGTAGCTTTGCGTCATTCAAACGTGAAATGAGATCAGCAAAGATGGAACGTTGAACATGCCGAACGAGAACAATAAGAGAATGTTGAAGTTCTACTTCGGTAATATTTTCATTAGGATATTTAGATTTCTTTTCGGTAAGGCGAAAAATATAGGAAATTATGCGTTGAATTTTCTCTAGGGAAGAGTAACGAGAAAGAAAAGTATCAAGCATGTGTGGGTCAACTGTGCATGTTTGAAATACTGATTTGCGCTCTTCCAGAATAACCTCGTTTTCCGGAGGGTCTGGACGGCGAAAATCATCAGGCCAGCTCTCTTTTGGTAGCCTAAGAAAACAAGGACCTTCCCAATACAAGTCATGTTTGACAAGTTGATTAGGCATAAGACCGCGCGAAGCACAGTCGGCTGGATTTAGCGCTGATGGAATATATTTCCAGGCCGTAGGAGAAATGGTTTCTTGAATGTGACAGATACGGTTTGCCACAAACGTTTTAAACCTGTGAGGTGAAGCCGCCAACCAGCATAGAACCACTTGGGAATCACACCATGCACAGATTTGGTTGAAGTTAAGAATATCTGAATAAGTGTTTTGAATAAAGGAAATTAGGTCGCAAAGTAAAGTGGCACCAAGAAGCTCCAGTCGCGGAAGACTGACTGTTTTCACTGGTGCGACCTTAGATTTGGCCATTACAAGAAAGGTATGGATTTCTCCGGATACTGACTCCATTCTGAAATAGACCGTAGCCGCGTAACCTATCATACAGGCGTCTGAAAAGCCGTGAAGTTCAATGCTACGTGGTTGATCAATGGAAAGGCGTCGAGGTAAATGAATATTTGAAAGATTTGGAAGTTGGGTTCGAAATTGATTCCAAACATTTACGATATGCGGAGGAGGCTGAGAATCCCAGTCCAGCTTCTCCTTCCACAGATAAGTAACACAAGTAAAGAAACGGGAGAACAGAAACCTAAGGGATCAAAAATTTTCATGATTTGAGATAAGATACCTCGCTTGGTGCATGGTTTATCTTCTGGTACGACCAAGTAGGTAAACGAATCTGAGATAGGATTCCATTGGAGACCTAATATTTTTACAAAATTAGGTTCGGATTTGTCGAAACGAATGGACATTTGTGTTTCTGATTCTGAGAATGAGGAGAGAAGTTCCGGACTGTTGCTCGCCCATTTTTTAAGTTCAAACCCTCCTAGGCGCAACAGGGAGATTAACTCCGACTGAAGTTCTTTGGCAGAGGCCACAGAATCCTGCCCAGTGAGCACGTCGTCGACGTAAATGTCTTTAAGAAGCACCTTGGAAGCATTAGGATACCTTTCAGACTCAAGTTTAGCTAGTTCTTGTATAGTACGAATAGCCAAGTAAGGCGATGACTTAAGTCCATAAACAACTGTTCTTAAGGAGTAGGTTTGGACAGGATCATCCTCAGAAAATCTCCATAGAATATTTTGATAACGCGTGTGCTCAGGAATAATTAAAATCTGTCGGAACATTTTTACTATGTCAGTAACAAAGGCTACAGCATGAATTCGAAAATTAAGTAAAATTTCACGGACATCATTTTGCAGTTTAGGACCTGCGCACAACGTCTCGTTGAGTGAGACACCTCTGGGACTACGTTGAGACCCATCAAAGACCACTCTTATCTTCCCAGTGTTCCAGACACTGTGATGAGGGATAAAGTAGGAATTATCCAAGACATCTTTAGATATAGGCGTAGGAATAGGTATCATGTGACCAGTGTCTAAATAATCTTGCATAAAATCTTTGTAAGCTTGATAATTAGCTGAGTCTTTGAGAAGTCTAGCTTCCTGAAGCTTGAAACGTTTTAAAGCGATTGGATAGGTGTCACCCAACTGGGGTTCTAAGTTTATGAAAGGTAATGGAACGACGAATCTACCTGATTCGTTGCGTGAAACTGATTGTGAAAATAATTTTTCGCACATAATATCCTCAGGACTGTGATGAACCTTATGTGGAACCTGCTCTATCTCCCAGAAGCGCTCTAGGCAGATATCCAGAGATGGTTCGATGGAAGTGTAACAGCTTATGAGTGATTGTGGATTTTGTTGCTTTGAAGTTTCAACTTTACCAATCAGCACATAGCCAAAGATGCTATTAAAAGCACTAGGTTGTCCACGCTCTCCGTGGATAACTCCCTCTTGTAAGAGATGCGGAAAAAGTTCACAACCTACTAGGACATCAATGGAACTTGGTATATGGAAGTTTTGATCAGAAAGTTTGATATTGCGAATGTGATTCCACTTGCTCGAGTCGACAGCGCAAGAAGGAATCTCTGTACAAAGTTTTGGAAGTACTAAAGCCTCAAAATCAAAGGTAGGTCCCGCTTGACCTTGAGGTTTGATAAGACATTTCGTCTTACCTTTGGTATTGGAAGATGTCATTTGATTTAAGCCTTGAATAGAAGTAGAAAAGAAGCTTTTCGAAAGACCTAAACGATTTAGACATTTTTCTGAAATAAAGTTTGCCTCTGAGGCAGAATCGAGTAAGATACGAACTGGTTGGTAATGTCCCCTTGAGTCTAACATGTCAGCTACAACGGTAGAAAGTAGAAAAGTGGAATTTTTGGAAATCATTGTCGCATGACAGTTTGTGGAATGGCTTCCTGACATAGGGGTGCTATTGGAATTGGAAAGTGGAATATTAACGTTCTCTGGAGGATAAGAATCAACACTCACAGAGGGCGCTACTGGTTGTGGAACGTGAAGAAGACTGTGGTGCCTAGCTCCACACGTAAAGCAGTTGTAGGAGGAGGGGCAATTCACGGTCTGGTGAGCAAAATGTAAGCAATTTTGACATAGATTCACCTGCCGAACATAACCCATCCTTTCCTGTGGACTTTTGTTTTGAAACTCGATACATTTCGATAATGCGTGATTCGAAGAACATAGGTAGCATTTTATTTTTGGATTAAAAGTTCTGTTCTGATTATTTTGTATTTGAGGGTTGCTGCGTTGATTGCTATTTTGTAAAGTATTTTGTTGATTTCTTGAATTTGAACTTTGATTTGAAATAGTTGTATTGAAAGCAGAAGGTGAATTAAAATTATTAAAACTGTTTCTCTGAAAACTGTTCTGTTGAGAATTACGCGTAGTTTGAGGTTGTCTAGGGGTTTGATTTTGCCTACTAAAACTGGGCATTTGCACTACAGATTCGAGCGCAACGCAATGATTTTCTATAAACGTGTAAAGATCAGTGTAGGACGGAATTTCTGAATTGTTTTTCTCTCTACTATAGTAAAGTTCGAAATCAGTCCTCATCTTGACTTCAAGTTTTGAGAGCATCATGTTAAAAGTAAGTCCCATTCTTTTGTAGGAAAACCAAGCTCATTTAAGATGGCTAGATTCTCAGAAAATGTATCCAACATGGAACGTAATTCTTTCCCAGAACTGGATTTAGTTGAAAGAAAGTTAATAGCATTCAAAGCGGTAGTAGCAATAATTCGTTTATTTTGATACCTCTTTACTAAGGTTTCATACGCAATGTGATAATTGCTATCTGCGAGGGGAATGGTTTTTACTAGAGAAAGGGCTTCATTCAGAACAGAACTCCGCAAGTGTTGAAATTTCTCGATATCACTTAACTCAGAATTTTGATGTACCATGACTTTAAATAAGTCAAACCAGTGTTGCCAGTCTTTATAATTACCATTGAAAATTGGCAACCGTGGTTGTGGAAATGATCTTGTATTTGACCTCTGAACAATATTTTGTTGGTTAGGGTTGCCTACGTAATTGACAGGGTTGGCCCTAAAAAGGTCGTAGTAAATACCCTTACATTCATAATAAAGGTTGTCAAAGTCTTTTCTAGTTTTATCCTGCTCGTCAAATGAAAGTTTAAACTCTTCGAGAGAGCCAATAATTTGGTTATGAAAATTATAGAATTGAGCATGACATTCTTCGACGTCTTCATATCTGGATTTAAACAAAAAGTGAAACGCTGTATCCGACTTCGCTTTCAAAGCTACCTCGTGAGCTTCCGCCATTTGGTTGAAGCTCAAAAGCCTTTTGTCGCAAAGTTTTTTCTGTTTTTGCGTAGACATTTTTGTTTTTGAAAGTTAATTTGGTTTTAAAATTACCCAAAAAAATGCTTAAAATATAGCTTAAAATATAACCCGAATTTTAGCAAAAATTAAACAATTTTATTATTTTAATTTTATTAACTTTTTTCGAAAATTTTGAAATGAAATGTTTGTAAGTTTGTCTGTATGTTATTATTTGAACATATCCCTTAAAAAAAACTTTTATGTCTCACCAAGGATTGAACCCCGCACCTTTCGATTCCAAGTCGCACACTCTGTGCATACGACTAGCGGTTCCGTCTGAAAGTTTTTAACAAACCTCGGTATTTGAAGAAACAACGCGCGCAACGTGAGACCTTGGTGACGACGAAACACTTGCACCTGCGCGTTAACGCCGCGACACCTGTAAAATCGATAATTAGAAAAGTAGGTGGAAGAACCGCCTTAAAATTTTCACTTTCGGCGTATTGACGCCACTTTTACTGAAAATGTAATGAACAAAGCGATCAACTTTCTTTGATGAACTAGTAAACTATACGAAATATGTGCATTGTTTCTAGCTATTTTTGAACGGTAATAAACACTTCGATCAACTTTGAAGGAACATATCCCCAACAGGTGGTAAAACAATATGGTCTGTTTCGAATTGAAATTGAAATAAATTTTGAAATTTGAAATAGAAAATAGAAATTTGGAATTTTTGGAAAATTGCTGAACCACAGGAGTCTAGGTAGTTTGGAAAACTATTAATTTGGGTCGAAGGGCCATCAAATGTGCGTGCAAGGGCTGAAAAATAACGGAATTTCCTTCGATAGGTCGCCGGTATTGGCTTCACAAGCACATTTAAAAATAACTGTCGGTATTGACGATTGAAAATGGAAAGTTACGATACATATGGAATTTTATATGAAAAGGCACCTACCTCGGACTCTCTTGCAGCTCCAGTCGACGTTTAAACGTCCAGTTTTTTCACCTCAAATTCACTTTTTTCGGGAACGTGATTTTGCTAGTGTCTTGTTGTGACGGTGGTTCTTTGCGCACTCATCGCGGCGCTGCTTGTCTTCCACGTGTCCGGTGCCGTGAAACCCCATATGCATATTTTAGAGCGCGAAAATTTAAACTATTTTAAACGCGCAGAAAAGGAAAAGAAAATGAAAATTAGGAAATTTCTTGCTTGCACCAACAGACATTGACCCATAGATCGGTACCTAGGGCCTGTCCTTAAATTACGTAACGCTCTAGGGGGGAGGCGGGGTTTGACATTGCGTTACACTCAATGTTAGCTCACACTACTACTATACTATAGTAGTGTGAGCTATGGTGATCCTAATTTTTTCAAAAAAAAAAAGTTGTTCCGATTTCAAAATTTTTTATATATCTTTGCGTTTCAGATGATTTTGAAACTTTTTTGTTGCGCCGTCTGTCTGTCTGTCTGTCTGTCTGTCTGTATGTCTGTCTGTCTGTCTGTGTGTCTGTATGTCTGTCTGTAACGACCAACGCGCATAACTCAAAAACCGCTTGGCCGATTTTAATGAAATTTGGTACCTAGGCTGGGTCTTGGGCCGAGATGGTCCCATTTAAAAATGAACAAAATCAACCGAACACAAACCAAATAAAAGGGTGGGGGTAGATTTCAAAAATTAGAGTTTATGTGAAAATATGGCGTGTGTGATATTAAACGAAAGGTAATTGAGTCTGCAGTTAAACAAAATAAATTTTAATTTATTTAAAAAAAAAAGGGTGGGGGTATATTTTAAAAATTAGAGTTTAAGTGAAAATATGGCGTGTGTGATATCAAACGAAAGGTAATTGAGTCCGGAGTTTAACAAAATACATTTTAGTTTTTTTTTTGTTAAGGCTGGGGGTAGATTTAAAAAATTTGAGTTTAAGTCAAAACATGGCTTGTGTGGTATCAAACAAAAGGTAATTTAGTGTGGAGTAGAATAAAATATATTTCAGTTTTTAGTTATATTGGCTCACACGTACACTATGACTACAGGGCCTAATGTGAGCTTAGGGGCCCATATATTGGCAGAGTATTTTTTTAATGTGTGTTTTCTTGAAATGCGTTACAAGGGGAAGAGGAAATTCAAAAATCCAGAATTTTCCCGTTACGTAATTTAAGGATGTTCCCTAATAACCTGATTCATGAAAATACAAAACGTATAATTTCGTAAGTGCGCTTTGGGTATCAAAACTAAAAGTTGAAGCATGTCGGACATTATAGGTATACCTATCAATTTTGTACTCAACTGCGAATAGTACTTACAAATAAATTTAGCAATATGGTGTTTTTACAAGCTTTTATTTAACTTCAGTCTGTCTAACTATCTAACTAACTATCAAATCTTGTGAAGCGTTTTTGACACACTTCCCATTATCCGATTTGGATGAAATTTGGTACACACATAGTGGTCCCATGACAATACAACATTAAGAAAAAAATATCCTCCCACCCCTACCCCCACCCCTTCTATAGAAAAATGTGTTTTTGACACACTTCCCGTTATCCGATTTGGATAAAATTTGGTATACAGATAGTGGTCCGATGATAATACAATAAGAAAAAAATATCCTAAACTCTTCTGTTCTATTATTGAACAAATATTTTCATTTAATAGAGTAGATAGCTGAGACTACCAAGTAGAAAATAAATTGGTAAAAAATTTTTTTTAAGTCACAAGCTTTTATAAAATGCACTAAAAATTAAAAAATCATTTTCTAACATTCTAAGTTGTGATCTAAACACTTAAAGAATATTCAACATAGCAGGTCATCAAGGATATGTTTGATGTGCCGCAATGTTATACCGTTGCCATACCTATGTCAGAGAAATGCTGGGGTATCTTAGGTCGGGTTGGGTGGGTTTGGTACCTCTGCATTTTTCTGCTAGATTGATTCTTGCAAATAGTGATATTTAATTAATACGGATATCTTATCGTGCTAACATCGTCAAGATTTCCATCAGTCGGCCATCGCTTTTATTATTATGATAATATTAGAATGTTAGAAAATTATTTTTTAATATTTAGTGCATTTTATAAAAGCTTGTGACTTAAAAAAAAAAATTTGACCAATTTATTTTTTTTAATTTTTTTTTTATATTATTTATTTCAACAGCATAATACACCTAATATTAGAAGCAAAGTCAAATTACAAAGTTTTTTAAAAATACAAAGGTTCTAAAAAAAATTAAATAAATCAAGTTACACTGAAACATAGATCGGTAACTACCTACTTTAGCTGTAACGTAACAAACTTAAAGCCTTATTGGCAAAGCTCAGCTATATGGTGTGTATGCCTAATTTAAAAATTAAGTATGGTTTTCGATAGGTATGGGTCGGCGCTTCTCCAAAGGGTCAAAGGCAAAAATGTATCATATGCCTTTTTAGCGCAGGTACAGCACCGTACCTAATTAATGCCTTTTTGCGGCGAAAGTGCCCCAGTATATTTAGTAAAAACCAATACAGAAGGGACCTAACTAACAAAATTACGAAAATTGAAATATTTTTAGATTTTACTCGATATTTTGAAAACCCCTGTATATATTTTAAATTTCGATACAGCACTGGGACACCCTGTACATAGCCACACCATCCTGCAACTAGAGTCCCTGTATGTTGACATATTCGGATATATCCAAATATGTCAACATACGTATGTTGACATATTTGGATATATCCAAATATGTCAACATACAGGAACTCTACCTGCAACTTGGTACTTTTGTTAATAAAACTGAGTTTGTAAAATATGCACATGTCTCAATAAATTTTTGTAAAACATACATTAAAAATACTCTGCCAATATATGGGCCCCTAAGCTCACACTAGGTACTATAGTTATGTGAGCTAATATAACTAAAAACTGAAATATATTTTATTCAACTCCACACTAAATTACCTTTTGTTTGATACCACACAAGCCATGTTTTGACTTAAACTCAAATTTTTGAAATCCACCCCCACCCTTAAAAAAAACAAAAACTAAAATGTATTTTGTTGAACTCCGGACTTAATTACCTTTCGTTTGATATCACACACGCCATATTTTCATTTAAACTCTAATTTTTGAAATATACCCCCACCCTTTTTTTTTAAATAAATTAAAATGTATTTTGTTTAACTCCAGACTCAATTACCTTTCGTTTGATATCACACACGCCATATTTTCACATAAACTCTAATTTTTGAAATCTATCCCCACCCTTTTAATTGGTTTGTGTTCGGTGGATTTTGTTCATTTTTAAATGGGACCATCTCGACCCAAGACCCAGCCCAGGTACCAAATTTCATTAAAATCGGCCAAGCGGTTTTTGAGTTATGCGCGTTGGTCGTTACAGACAGACATACAGACACACAGACAGACAGACAGACAGACAGACAGACAGACAGACATACAGACATACAGACATACAGACAGACAGACAGACAGACAGACAGACGGCGCAACAAAAAAGTTTCAAAATCATCTGAAACGCAAAGATATATAAAAATTTTTGAAATCGGAGCAACTTTTTTTTTCTCGAAAAAATTAGGATCACCATAGCTCACACTACTATAGTATAGTATATGTGTGAGCTAAAAAAAAGAGAGTCTTTACTGGAAAAAAAACAGAGAAACTTACTGTCATTAGAACATTGACCCAATGAGAGTTTGTGGCAAACCTTTTTAAAAAACCATAAACTTTGAACAAATTTAAATAAAATATTTTTTTATGATGAAAGGTTATTAAAAAATTTAGCAAGTGTAAAAAAACACAAATTAAATGGCATGTCAAAAATACCATTTTATGCACTGATGTCAGCAGAATGCCTTTTTCGTCACCTGTGCAAAAAGATCATTACGCACACTCGTGTAACAAAATTGGCCAGACTGAAGTTATCCGCTATAGGGCGATTCCATGATTACTGACGAGACAAATCGCACATATTTACAGGCATTTATATCATTTTTTCTATAGTAGAAGTAATCATTAATCAATAATTTTTGGTTTACAGGTAAACATCAATGCAGGCAATTTTTATGCAAAGAAAAATTTATCTTAGCTTATGATAGTTTAAAAGATATAATTTTTTAAAGTGTGATTATTGACGGGACAGAAATTCGGGCAGAGATTTTTTGCAAAAGTTTGATTCTATAGTTCTCTGAAATTAAACATGTAACAAAATATTTCTAAATTATAGTCAATAACTGTACTCTAAACAAGTTTATAAAACATAATAGTAATTATATTTAATTACTTATTTAGCTTATAAAAATTTATATAATGATTACTGATGGGAGATTACTGACCGGACAATTTTTGTCAACTTTTCAAAAAATGTATTTTGAATATTTAACAACACATAACTAACTAAATACATAAAACATATTAACTTTATCGAAAACAATTGAATAATAATAGTGATTTCTGTGATTGCCACGTCTTTCTAATTTCAATAGACTTGCCCTCAATGTATTTAAAATGATGTGACCTGCTTATTTCTGGAATGGCTTTTCCAGTTTCCCACATTTTATTTAAGAAAGGTTTTACGTAGTTTATTTCATCTGCTTCTACCATAAGAATGATTGAAATCGATATCTTCAAAGACGTTTGGTTCCAAATAGTATGTTGGATGCAAAAAATCATCATCAGATTTTGCAATTTTTAAATTGGGATCTATTGATGTTAAAACGCTTGGAAATAACAGCCATTTTCTTTTCTGTATGCTGCGGTAAAGATTTGTTAACTCTTTTCACAGCTTTACCTAAAGATTGAGCAGATTTAAACGGAATTTGATCCAGTGCGGTCATTTAGTTAGGTAGCTTTGCTTCGTCGTTTCATTTGCAAAAATTTTTATGCGGTAGTTTCTAACATTCTCTCTAAGTTTTTCTCTGCGACGAGTGTTTACTTTTCCCATCCTAAAAGCGGACAAGGAAATTTTAGTAAACTATGTATAAAATAACCCCAAATGGTTTAGAATTATTACACAGGAATAATTAACAAGAAACTAAGGTATATGGTTATTTCTATAATTTTGATTACTGACGGGACAAATTTGAATTTTTTTTTTTTTTTAATTGTGAAGCTTATTGAGAAAAACAAAAATGGCAAATAACAGAGTAACAGATGAGTTTACAGTTAACATTTATGTAAAAGTATGTAGTCAGGAGTGCACGCGTTATTAGAAGATTATGTATTTTTTGATTACTGACGGGACATAAAATACTAAAAAATAAAATAAATTTGTGCTAACTTACCTGACAGAAAAACCACGATACACGATATGTCACCAAAAGTGACACCATCAATAATAAATCAATTTTGACAGCGCTAGTAATTTGTTTAAATCACAGTCAACTTGTTAAAACTAGGAAATCCCTAAACAAATATACACGGAGGAAAAGTTAAAGTTTTACTAATTATTTTCTTTACAAAAATAGTACCGTCAAATGGCTTTTTTAGTTTATATGGTAAAAATGGTCCTTAATTAAAAATATGTGCATAGTTTTTATTCAAAATTTTTAAGTTAATTTTTATAAGAAAATTTTCAATGTGCATGGAATCGCCCTATACCAGTTTTGTGCAAATTTAAATACGTTGACATATGAACTTTGATTACAAATAAAATCTTTAGAGCCTCATAGACCGGACCTAAAAATCCTAAAAATTAACCAAAATTTTAGTGCAAGTAATAAAAAATTATACGATGCTGAAAACTGGTTGTGTGGCTGTGAAAAACGAAATGCTTTTTTTTGCTTTATTTGTCTTATTGGGGGCAAAGGAAATGTGTGATACTAAGCACTTTAGTGAAAAGTTAAAGACACAAACTAAATGCTACTTTTTTAAATAACCACATGGAATTTTCTATGCTAGGCAAGATTGATATTAGGTGCCAATTGAATAGTGCCCATAGGCAAAACATTACCGAACATAATGAAAATGTGGCAAAAATAGAAATATACTTAGTAGGTTAATAGACTGTTTAAAATTCTGTAGGTTGCTCTACAGGGCCATGATTAGTCTGAAACTGGTGCTAATTAGAGCACTTTGCCAGTGGCCGATCCAGGGGGGGGTACTAGGGGCACTTGCCCCCCCCCGAGAATTTTTTGAATATACAAAAAATGAGTAAAAAGTAATGTTTTTGCTAATAAAAATTCAAAATTTTTGCGTGCGGCGCATGAGTGTCTATTGCGAGGGGTGAGCAGCTAACCTAAAATGTGTACACCGATTGTGAAAATCCACAATCTTTTGCTAAGATTGTGTAAAGATTGTGAGGGATTGTGGTAAGATTGTGAGGGATTGTGAGGGATTGTGGAGGACTGTGCAGCGGCGTAGCGTGCCTGAAGAGGCGGGGGGCGACAGCCCATTCACAAAAAAAAAAAAAAGGTGATCATGTCTATAGTTTTCTTTGCGAGGGATTGTGAAGGACTGTGGTAAGATTGTGAAAGATTATGAGGGATTGTGGTAAGATTGTGAGTGATTGAGACAGAATGTGTGCACCGAGGGGCGAAGAGCTCTCACAATCGGTGTACACATTGCTCACAATATTTACACAATCTCTACCAATCACTCACAATCTGTCACAATCTTACCACAATCCCTCACAATCTTTACACAATCCATCCCAATCACTCACAATCTGTCACAATCCTTCACAATCTTTACACAGCCTGTCCTAATCACTCACAATCTGTCACAATCTTACACAACCCCTCACAATCTTACCACAGTCCTTCACCATAATAGGAAACTATAGACATGATGACCTTTTTTTTTTTTTTTGGTCGCAAGAATTTTTGTTGGCCTGTCGCCCCCCCGCCCCTTCAGGCACGCTACACTGCTGCACAGTCCTCCACAATCCCTCACAATCTTCACAATCTTTTACAATCCCTCACAATCTTAGCCAAAGATTGTGGATTTTCACAATCGGTGTACACATTTTGGGTTAGGTGTGCACCAATTGTGAGAGCTATTCACCCCTCGCAGATGGCATTCGAAAGTTTTTGGAAGAGACCACATGTTTAGATTGTGAAGGATTGTGAAAAATTGTGAGTGATTGGGACGGATTGTGTAAAGATTGTGAAGGATTGTGGTGGTAAGATTGTGAAGGATTGTGGTAAGATTGTGAGTGATTGTGTAAAGATTGTGAGAAATGTGTACACCGATTGTGAGAGCGGTTCACCCCTTGGTCTATTGTTATTATCATCGCAATTACAACCACTGACTAATTCAATAAAATGCTGTTTAAAAAAATATATACCGTTTTTTACCAACAGAGAATATCACCTAAAGTGCCCCCCCCCCCCCCGCGAATAGACCTTATCTATAAACTAATAAACTAAAAACTACAACAAGTAGCTGCTTGTTTGTAAAATGCTAAAATAAAATTGTTTAGGTAACCATGAAATATAAATTTCTGCACCCCCCTACCCACCCGCCACTGCTGTGAGGTACTATTTGTAAACAATTCCAAACCAGGGATAAAATTAAAGAACGAAAAATTATTAAAAAAAACAAGTTTCCTTTGCTTCAGCCGGGACTCGAACTCGGAACGTCTGGGTTAGTATGTCAACGCTCTACCAATTTGAGTAAAATCTTGCATTATATTACATTTACTTTAAAACGAAAAATGTTGTCACATGACAAGAAAAATGTCCGTGTGGCCCTATTGTCCAAATATTAAATTCAAACTTGTAAAAACGTCACGCGTGGGCATTTTTTCTCAGCAATAGATTTTTTTCAAACATTGTGTTTACTACGACTTACAAGAGAGTTAGAGAACATTATATTTAAATTTTTGAATATTTTTGCCTTAAAGGACTCGACTCGAAAAAGGTCAATCTCCATTATCTTTGACTTATATGGCAAAATTTAAAAAGAAATGAGCAAACATTTAAACATTTTTAAGGTATTTAATATATACTTAAATCAAAAAATTTGAAAAGGCTCTAGCTCTAGAAGCAAATGATATTACTTTTTGGTAACAGAGCGTTGCCCCCTAACTCGACCCCGCTAAATCAGAGTATCCCTGTTGCCAACTCGAAATCGGCAGGGACGGAGAAAATCCCCCCCAAACCCCCAAAAACCTTTTTTTTTGCAGTTTTTAATTTTTTTGAAAACCAAGCTTTTTAAATTGCAAGTAGTTTTTTGTGGAGAACAGAATTCCCTTTTCAACAATCCATGAGTCGGTAAGGTTAGGAAAAGCAAGTAGCTCTTCAGTGGCGTCCGTGAATTGGGATTATTTCGAAAAAACATGTTTATTATAGGTTTTATACAATTTTCTCAAAAACTACACTTCTTGGGAAAAAATATCTGGATAGTTAGCCATTTTTTATATCATATTTTGTGATACTTGTTTAAAAGTAAATTTCACTGTCCACCGAAAAGTTAGGAAGACAATTTGTCGTAGGAGGCTTAGTTTTTAAGAAAATTGGATAAAACCTGTAAAAAGTTGATTAATGATAAGGAGGGAAATAACTTTTACTTTGTTATACATTGTTTAAAAGAATTTTTTTTGTCTATGACGAAGTAAAGAATTTTTTTGATAAAGGCTTAGTTTTTAATAAAATTAAATAAAACGTGTGAAAAACATGTTTTTTTTAAATGATTTTTTAACCCCTATTTAAGGACGTCGCTGGAGAGTTTGTTATAAGCCAAACCCCACAGAGTTTTACAATGTTAAAAAGGGAATTTTACTGTCTACAATAAAGTATAGTATCTATTTTTTTAAATTAAGCTTAGTTTCTGAGAAAATTAGATAAAACCTGTAACAAAAATGGTTTACTTTCTGTTTTTTTAAAATTTAGTTTACGGATGCCCCTAAAATTTTAATTATAATATCAATCGGATCATATTACACATCATTTTAAAGGAAATTTTATTAACTGTAACAAAATATAACTCATGTTTTCCTGTAGACATCAGTTTAAAAAAAAAACAATAAATTTTGAGAAAAACATAGGTATTTTTTCAACTTTTTTAAATTACTTCAATTAACGGACGCTGCTGAAAAATTTGTAATCAGTCTCGATTTTAATGGTCTTGCGCATCAAACGACAAATAACCGGTACCAAAAATGCTATTTCGAACTGTCAAGTGTTGTCAAAATTATCGTTGTTGGCGAAGTTATCGGGTTTAAATTTGGCACGACCAAAAACTATCTAATGTTGAGTTGCAGCTTAGGCTCGAGAAGAGGTACAAAATCCACATCCCAGACAGGGAAGCGTGGCAGAGAGACGAAATGATGTTTGAGGAGAGCGCTTTAGTTTGCTACACTGATGGATCCAAACTATCAGAAAGGCAAACCACAGGAGCTACTCCCCCTCCTACGTGGAAAAACTAGAAGTTCAGAAGAGCTACTCGCTCGGTGAGCAGGCTACTGTTTTTCAAGCAGAAGTCTACGCCATAATAATGGCGGCAACCCTAGAAGAGGTTCGGAACAGCGAAGAGGAGCTTATATATATATGCTCTGACAGTCAAGCCACCCTGAAGGCGCTAAACGCACCCAAGATTGCTGACGGCTTGGTGGAAGAATGCGCAGAGGCGCTGGAGACCCTAAGCGATGGCAAACGGGTGACGCTGGTTTGGGTTCCGGGACATACGGGGGTACCAGGCAACGAGAAGGCGGACGAACTCGCACGACTCGGGGCAGGAACCGCCTATGTAGGACCGGAGCCAGTTTTGTGCGTGACAAAAAGACAAGTGCAAAGCGGACTCAACAAATGGGCCCAGGACGCTCTATTAAACTCCTGGGAAACAGGAACGGGTTGCAGACAGACCAGAGAATTCGTAGACCGTCCAAAAGCGACCAGAATTAGATGGATGCTGGGACGGACACGAAAAGACCTCGGACTGCTGATAGGTACTCTAACCGGACATAACCGGTTGAGGAAGCACATGACACGTATAGGAGTCGAGAATGACCCTACCTGCCCAGCCTGTGGGCAGGAAGAAGAGACATCAAGACACCTCGTGGCAGAATGCGAGGCCTACGCAAGGATGAGACAACAGGCACTCGGAGCGCCAACTCTGAGCGAGGAAGAACTGCACATGCTCAAATGGGCAGACTTAGGACTTTGTAAAGAGAACAGGAAGGCCCAATGAGTTACCCGACCATCAAAGGGAAGTGCAGAGAGTGGGTTAAGGGACAGACTTGGGGCATGGCAAAAAGGGCCTACTCTGGCCTACTTGTCAGACCTGCGGGTCAACCCCCCCCCCCCCACTACCACTACTACTACTACTAGCGCCGAACCAAATGTTCTCCCCAACGCTATACCCACGGATCATTTGAAAGGTTTGTTAGCTCGCGCTAAATTTCGCGGTTCTTTTTAAAATTTTAAACCACACAATTGGATTAGAAACAAAGTACATTTTTCCGCGCTTGGGACATGCGCAACAAGAATCAGAGAGATCCCTTCACGACCGCCTCAAGAAAAATGGTGTGTTAATTACTTTCTCCAATTTATTACATTTTTCTACTTGAAAGTGCTCGGTTTGTGTACTAAAAACCATAGAACTGGAATCTTCAGCCCTTCAGCTATGTGGTGTTATCATTAGATCCTGACAGGGGCCCCTGAGACGTAAAAAAAATGGCTGCACATCGGTGAATACTCTTGTTCTCGACTTACAGTTGTGTGATTACAGCAATTTTTCTATGGAGTCGTGATTCCGTATCAATTATTATGTTTGTTGCGATTTCGTTTAATAAAAATATATACAGTCCATTGCAGCTATCGTTTTTCTTACTGCGAACAAACAAGGTGATCCGTGCTATACATGTGTTTGAAAGGGCTCTGGAACGAAATAGCGATGTACGAAATAGCGACGTACGAAATAGCGAGTAATGAAATAGCGACTATCAAAATAGCGATGTAATGAAACAGCGACTATTAAAATAGCGATGTATCAAAATAGCGTTTGTAACAAAACAGCGACATATCAAAATAGCGATGTATCAAAATAGCGACAATCAAAATAGCGATGTATCAAAATAGCGACAATCAAAATAGCTACAATCAAAATAGCGATGTATCAAAATAGCGATGTATCAAAAAAGCGATGTGTCAAAATACCGAATCAAACCAAACCGAATCGATCCAAACCAATCCAAACCGAACCGAACCGAAATGCGCTATTACATCCTAGCTGTATTTTGACTATACCACCTTTTCTTTCTAACAATTTTTTTCAAAAAAAAAACTTCCCTGACTTCTTTTCCAGGATCCTAGAGGGTGTGAATCCGAACCGAACCGCACCGCACCGAACCAAACCGAACCGAACCAAACTGAACCGAATTCGGTTCAGTTTGGTTCGGCTCGGATTCACACTTTCTAGGATCCGGGCTGGAGAGTTTTTTTTTTAAATATGCTGGTTCGGTTCGGTTCGGTTTAGATTCACACCCTCTAGGATCCCGAGAAAGAAGTCAGGGAAGTTTTTTTTTTAATTTGTTAGAAAGAAACCCCTTTGTCGAACTATATGCCAAAACCGAACCAAAATATCGCTATTTTGATAATCGCTATTTTGTTACATCGCTATTTTGATAGTTGCTATTTTGTTACATCGCTATTTTGTTACGTCGCTATTTTGTTACGTCGCTATTTTGTTACATCGCTATTTTGTTACAATCGCTATTTTGTTACATCGCCATTTTGTTACATCGCTATTTTGATAGTCGCCCTTTCATTACATCGCTATTTTGATTGTCGCTATTTCGATACCGCTATTTTAATACTCGCTATTTTGTACATCGCTATTTCGTTCCAGAGCCGTTTGAAAGAGAAGTATAATTTGTGAAGTTGTTCCTGTTGATGCCAACCGATTATTTACTTATGCTCAGTCAAAAAGTGTAAATTTTCAACAGCTAAGTAGGTGTAAACTCCTTTTTCGAATTAATTATGTATCTTGCATCGATCGCTTAAGAAGATCTCTGAAGATGCCTTGAAGATAAACATTATTTTTGGACAGCCAAGTCGACTATAGGTGTCCTATAGTTATAGGTATGTCAGAATATTATAAATAAATTCTAAGAAAAAAACTGTTTGGCGCTAGTATTAACAAATTTAAAAAAAATAACATTACTAATAACATTTTAATTAAAACTTGTATAAAAATAAATGGATCCATGACAGATCTGATACTTTCCTAGCTAGCCTATTAGCACACTTCAAGTGAAGTCAAGATATCGCACACCCGCTGAAAAAGAGACACAACTCAAAAATAACTTGTACTTTCTTCCATAAAAGCGTCACATTTATGTTTCGACAATTCACCGCGAAATGGCGATGTGACTCTTTTATTTTGTCCAATTTAGCTGAGGCAGGGCTATCAAAATTGACGGGCCACGATCCTCCACTGTGTTGACGTCACATCCGGGGCTGATTTTTTTTTGATGGTCACGTTACGACACAGCTGATTGTCTTTAAAATATTGAAGTTGGAATGACGGTTCATGAATATTTGATTATTTTTAAATAAAGCCGTTTTTGAGATTGTTTTTACTTTATTCTGGCAGAACAATTTTTTTTAAATGTATAGTAATCCCTAATTTTTCATAGCCGCATCACTCACACAAAAATTAAGTTTAAAGCAGAAGCGAATGTGACAATCACAGATGACAAAGTCAAATACATGTCAAATAAAACAGTTGGCATGTGGTACATGGCGGGTAATTTGAATTCAAAATAAGGAATGCTAAATCTTGAAGATTTTAACCTTTTAATCATGTTGCTTCCTTACAAACCTTTCGTGGAATATCGGGATGGTGTCTAAGAATATTTCACTGAAATTTTGCGGAATTCTGTAGTGCCATTTTGAAAATATCATAAAAAAACGTCTGACCTCCCATAAGACCCAATGTAAAATTCAGCCCCGGGAGAACAGCTGATTTTTTCAGGGTCGTGGCCTCTATTTTTGTGTTGGCCTTGGCTGAGGATGCGTTCCTTTACAGTGTCACTTTTGACTTTATAACAGCGTGAACGTGGAGTTTCATCCTGAAAAGAGTCACATTTCGAGTTGTGAAGGTTTTCGTGTGAACTATTGGTTAAATCTGACCCATATAACAAGTAAAGTACTGTTCTTTTTTTTGTTGTGACTGTTGTTTCGAATTGTCCAGTGTACTTAGAATTAAGTAGAATAAGAAAAAAATTGAATTTATTAGAGAATAATCACATTCCCAGTTGTTATTCAGCATTTTATAACTTGTTGTAAAAATAAATACAAAGTTTTTTCTTTATTTGTTTTCTTTTTTTATATTATTTACCATCCTGCATGACATCCTGATTTACAACGTCATGATGCCTTGTTCTAAAAAAGTGTCACAATATCGGGTTATTGTCTTTTTTTTTTAACTAAAAAAGACAAAAATAATTTTTTCTGAGGAACGTACTGCACCAATTACATTGAGTTAATAGGTTCCTGTTGATATAAAATAACATGTTAACTCGTAATTTGTCATGTAAGTGAAAAATGAATCTCTCTAATGAACTAAATTCTTTAACAGCGATTTTCTCAAAACAATGTTTTCTGAGTTGTGACTATTTTTTAGCGGGGGTGCGATATATCAGCATTGAAAACAGGTTTTTGTAAATCTCTTAGAAACTAAAGCTCCTGTGAAGTTTTTGGTTATAACCCAAATTACTGAGCAAAATGTAGTCTACTCTATTCCGAAAACCGTATATTGATGCGATGCTCCATTAATTGTTATTTAAACAAGAAGGTTTGAAAACGACTCTTTGCACACGATCGAGACAGTTTGGTAGACCGAGCCGAAAGCGAGGTCTACAAGTCGAGGGAGTGTGCAAAGAGGTTTTCAAACGAGTTTTTTACAATATTTTTTATACGACTGCTAATAAAGAAAGAAAAATCAAATTTTAATTTAACTTGTTTTTATTTCCGACATTTTTACAACAAAACTTTAAAAATTCAACAATTTTTTGACGTATCTAATCAACAAAACATACGAGCAGTGACGGTTGCTACGGAACTAAGCCAACTTATATTGATGGGTGACAAAAAAAAATCACAATGACGGGAGACCCGTATGCAGAAATGACATAGGCGTGCGCAAATATGACATAAGCGTGTGCAAAACGTTTTGCACACAGCGTGCGCAAAATGCCATTTTCAGATCGTGTTCTCCGTGCGCAAAACCCCCTTTTACAAGACAGTCGTATAAAAAAGCATTTTTTTAGTTTTTTAATTGTTAAAAAACTGTCATTAGCGTTAATGGATTTGTACCAAAATCTAATCAGCTGGTTAAAGTGTCGAACACTATTTTACCTGAAAATTTTATGAAAATCGGTTCAATGGTTTAGGCGCTATCGTGTTACGGACAGAAATAATACACACACACAGACAGATATCACGACGATATTGCTAAGATAGGTCAAAATACACCCAAATAACACATACTCTGCGTTATCTGAAAAAAAATTTTCGTCGAAAATAATACCTTCTCTAGCCATTGCTATGCGGGCTAGGAAGGTAAAAAAATCTTTGGGCAAATACTAAATAAATATAGATGTTAACGAGTGAAATTTATAATTTTATTTAATCATAACATTGAGTAAAAATATACTTACAAAAATTAAATAAAATAAAAGTTTGAAAAACATGACATATCAATTATGATTAAAATAAAATTATTTTTAATGTCATATTCGTCAAACTGTCATGATGTTTACTGGCAGTAAATGATTTTGTTGTCGTTTTAAAAATTTACAAAGTAGGGGAGACCAGGGTTGATTATCTTAAGGAGTAATTTTCACACCGGCAAAAACTTAAAACTAACTTAGTGAATGCATGAGCTGATCCTTAAGCGTTGAAGAATTGCAACAGCACTAGCTTCACGGTACCTAGAATGTCTAACCGAACCGAACCGAACCGGTGTTCGGATCTTATTTTTCACGTCACTGGTGGTTTAGCTGATTTTTGTAAACAAAAGTTAGATATGAACCAGTGACGTGGAAATTCGACATATTAAGGTCAATTTGATTAATGACAATTTTCTCAGTCTATGCTTTTGTAAAGAATCATATTTTTACTCCTTACCATTTAGTGCTCCCTTTTTTTTTACGAGTAAATTTTTTTTTGTCAATGATTTCTTGTGATAATTCTTGGAGAAGGAGTTTTATTTGTCACCTGGAGCAGGAGGAGAGTTATCGACACTTGGAGGAAGAAAATCATCGACACCGGGAGGAGGAGGGTTATTTTAGGCCCTCCAATTTTTATCTAAATCAGATTTAGAAGGAATACTACCAGTTCCCCCACCTCTTCTTTTTATATTTCTCATTCTTCTCTTATAACTTTTAGTCACTAATTTACTCCCACCTTGGTCTCCCTCATGACTCCTCCAACTTTCAAAATTGCTATTATCAAAGGTAGTGTCTTTAACGTCATCCTTTGTACTCCTTTCTTGAGGTCGGTAACTTTTGTTTCTAGAACTACTCCCCCTTCACCTCCCCAACGACTTTTTTGACTTTCATAATTACTATTGTAAAAGGTACTCTTTTTTACTACATCTCTGGGACTTCCTCCTTGAGGCTGATATCTGATATTATCAAAACTAGGACCAGCATGACTTTTATTCCCTTTTTCGCCTTCCAAAATCTATTTTTACTGCCAAAACTATCCCCATCAAATCTTCCCTTTTTAACCTCATCTACATTTCTTTTTCGAGGCCCATATTTGCTATTTCCATAATTATTATCCTCTGTTTCACCTCCATATTTTATTTTTCTACTTCCATAATAACCAACATTAAAGCTATTATCCTCTTCGTATGCGGAAGATAGAGGAGAAATATAGGTTATGGTGTCTAGTTTGTAAGATTGACGTATAGATGGGGTTACGTGGGCGCTCTCTTTGTTTTTTATATTGTCGATTAGGTGCTGACGTTCTATTGGGTGACCTCGGGCTGCGTTGAATTCTGAAAATAGGAAAAAGCAACTGGAAACATAGAAAACGTGTTATTATAAAGTAATATGTGTTTCCTAATCGAATGTCAATATTTATGGGGCTGATTTTTGGGTCCATTTTAAGAAAAAAAACTTCATATGAACATATGTCCTAAACGTCTTACCTTTTGAGATACAGGGTGTATGATGATATTGTCATATTAACGATATTGTTATGATCATGCAGAAAAACGGTTTTTATTTTTTAAGCGAAAACCGTGCATTGGATTGAAAAAAATCAAGTAATTAACTTTGGTTAAAAATGATTGGGGATTTAAAAATAATGTTTATTTCAGGAAAAATCAGTGGCGTGCCATGAATGTCTGTCAAAATAGGCAGGTCAAATTACTTACGAACGCCACTGATGGAACTTAAAAAAAAAGTGATACATTAAAAAATGCCTCTTGATTCATAGTTCATGTATGACAAATTTCATTAAAACATCTGAAGTGGTATTGTAGATATTAATAATAAATGATTTATTTTTGAAAACTTTACCACCCTGTATCTCAAAAGGTAAGACGTTTAGGACATATGTTCATATGAAGTTTTTTTCTTAGAATGGGCCCAAAAATCACCCACATAAATATTGACATTCAATTAGGAAACACCCTGTATACTATAGTATATAGGATGTTATTTTAACCTTAATTTCCTTGAGTGATTTCAAGACAAAAAGTTCATATAAACATAAGTCCACAAACGCTTAGTTTTCAAGATACAGTGTCAAAATTTTGATTTTTTTATAGCTCTTACAGTTTTTAAGATATTTAGCTCAAAGTTGCCACGTATATTTACCTATAGGTACTACAATAATAAGCTTGCCAAATAAGTTTTAATTAATTTGTTTATTTTGATATACTCGCGATGCCATACTGGCGCATTTTTTATTGATTTTCGCTTGTTTATTCTACTGAAACTGCTACTTTCTCTAAAACGGTTAAAGATAATAAAATAATTTTATTTTTTGTCTTAAACTATCTAGTTCTGCCTACCAGTGGCTTACAAGGAAAAAAAAAACGGGGAAGAAGGCGACATGACCCCTAGACAACTGAGCCCTGAAGGGGAGAAAACTAGAGATATCCCAAAAAAAAAATAACCCCAAAATTAAATTCGCCCCGTCTGGGAAAACAGAGTATATTAAACTAAAAACAAAGGAAAAAATCGGCAACACGCTAGAAGCTTACCTTTTTTAATTCTGTAGCAGTTCCACACTTTCACCGGCCGCGGCCTTTTCTTGTGGTTTGAAATTTTGGTCTTCAACCCAAAAGCACGTGTGACTTCTTTCAGTTATTTGTCGGAAGCGCTTCAAACTCCCAGCGTGTGCGTAACGCACATGATTTTTGCCCAAAATGATTGGGTGATCATAACTTTCAACAAAGAGAGAAACTATCACCTGATCGGAATTTTTCCCAAACAAGGAGTTTTATTTTGAAGGTTTTTGCTAAAAGCCCAATAATATCAAAACAAACTTTAAGGTTAGGTTTTCCCAAAAATTCAAGATAAAACAAAAACAAAAATAGCTGGCAGCATTAAACAACCCCTGAAAAGTATCACTCTGTAGATTTTTACTCTTATTTGGCATGTCTAATAGTGTAGTGTCTATAGCTTAATATACGTGCCAAATTTGAACTAAATATCTCAAAAATTGCACGAGCTATAAACAAAAAACTATAAACTATATAAAAAACTAAACTTTAACACCCTGTATCTCGAAAATAAGGCGTTTGAGACGAGTCGTTAAATACCGAGATGAATTCCATCAAAGGAGCATGCGCCAAAATTAACGTCAAAATGTCTAATTTAAATTATTGGCGCGAATACCGGGATTGGCGTGAGATCGAAGAGCTTAACGTATAATAAAAAATTCAAGGTATAAAATAATGGTCAATTCTAATTTTTAGATATGATTTTATGTAGGTATCGGGTGGTTTTTTATAACCTGAGCACTCAGCAACTTTATCATTGAAAATAAAGGGCTATAATAAATTGTAGATTTTTTTTGGTTAATTATGACAACTTTAAAAGCCAACATAATTTTTTTCTATCCGTCACCATACACAGGGTGTCCCAAATTCGATGTTTTTTGGGAGGTTTCGGGTATTTCTAGAGGGGCTAAAAAAACCTGATCCCCCTTTGCGACACTCAAATTTCAAAAGAAGCTTAAATGTGAAAATCGCATTTTGATATAGCAAGCCGTTTTTAAACTACGGGGTGTTTCTAAAAAGTCTGCATTTTGGGAAGGGGTTTATAACTTGTTTATTTATTAATATTTTTTATTTCTGTGAAAACATTCCAAGAGGAATTAAACTGTTAAATTAAATTTCATTTGTCATGTTTAGTTTTTGAGATATCACAAAAAATTAATTTTTTTTATTTTTACCACATATTTTAGTTTGCTTAATGGGTTTAAAATGTTTTAATATTATAAAATTATAAAAATAAAAAAATTATAAAGAGGTGATTAAAAAATAAAAAAAAAGAAAACAATTAAAAAAAATAAAAAATTAAAATATTGAGTGTGATACATCATTTTAAAGGAAATTTTAAGCTGATTTTAAAAATCGAATAAAAAGAGAGTTATTCTGTAAGAAAAATAACAACTTTATGCAATATTTAAAAACCAAAACAGATAAATAAAAACCATTTACATCTGTCAATTCTTCAAGAAAAGATCTATAAGAAAGCTATTTACACAAAAGCAAAATGCAGACAAAAACACTCCGTAGCTTAAAAACGGCTTGCTATATCTAAATGTGGTTTTCACCTTTAGGCTTCTCTTAAAATTTAAGCGTCGCAAAGGGGGCTCAGTTTTTTCTATTTCCCCTA